>JAQQAF010000041.1:0-184907 GCA_029747655.1 Ensete ventricosum | reverse complement strand
TAAACCCTAAACCCTAAACCCTAAACCCTAAACCCTAAACCCTAAACCCTAAACCCTAAACCCTAAACCCTAAACCCTAAACCCTAAACCCTAAACCCTAAACCCTAAACCCTAAACCCTAAACCCTAAACCCTAAACCCTAAACCCTAAACCCTAAACCCTAAACCCTAAACCCTAAACCCTAAACCCTAAACCCTAAACCCTAAACCCTAAACCCTAAACCCTAAACCCTAAACCCTAAACCCTAAACCCTAAACCCTAAACCCTAAACCCTAAACCCTAAACCCTAAACCCTAAACCCTAAACCCTAAACCCTAAACCCTAAACCCTAAACCCTAAACCCTAAACCCTAAACCCTAAACCCTAAACCCTAAACCCTAAACCCTAAACCCTAAACCCTAAACCCTAAACCCTAAACCCTAAACCCTAAACCCTAAACCCTAAACCCTAAACCCTAAACCCTAAACCCTAAACCCTAAACCCTAAACCCTAAACCCTAAACCCTAAACCCTAAACCCTAAACCCTAAACCCTAAACCCTAAACCCTAAACCCTAAACCCTAAACCCTAAACCCTAAACCCTAAACCCTAAACCCTAAACCCTAAACCCTAAACCCTAAACCCTAAACCCTAAACCCTAAACCCTAAACCCTAAACCCTAAACCCTAAACCCTAAACCCTAAACCCTAAACCCTAAACCCTAAACCCTAAACCCTAAACCCTAAACCCTAAACCCTAAACCCTAAACCCTAAACCCTAAACCCTAAACCCTAAACCCTAAACCCTAAACCCTAAACCCTAAACCCTAAACCCTAAACCCTAAACCCTAAACCCTAAACCCTAAACCCTAAACCCTAAACCCTAAACCCTAAACCCTAAACCCTAAACCCTAAACCCTAAACCCTAAACCCTAAACCCTAAACCCTAAACCCTAAACCCTAAACCCTAAACCCTAAACCCTAAACCCTAAACCCTAAACCCTAAACCCTAAACCCTAAACCCTAAACCCTAAACCCTAAACCCTAAACCCTAAACCCTAAACCCTAAACCCTAAACCCTAAACCCTAAACCCTAAACCCTAAACCCTAAACCCTAAACCCTAAACCCTAAACCCTAAACCCTAAACCCTAAACCCTAAACCCTAAACCCTAAACCCTAAACCCTAAACCCTAAACCCTAAACCCTAAACCCTAAACCCTAAACCCTAAACCCTAAACCCTAAACCCTAAACCCTAAACCCTAAACCCTAAACCCTAAACCCTAAACCCTAAACCCTAAACCCTAAACCCTAAACCCTAAACCCTAAACCCTAAACCCTAAACCCTAAACCCTAAACCCTAAACCCTAAACCCTAAACCCTAAACCCTAAACCCTAAACCCTAAACCCTAAACCCTAAACCCTAAACCCTAAACCCTAAACCCTAAACCCTAAACCCTAAACCCTAAACCCTAAACCCTAAACCCTAAACCCTAAACCCTAAACCCTAAACCCTAAACCCTAAACCCTAAACCCTAAACCCTAAACCCTAAACCCTAAACCCTAAACCCTAAACCCTAAACCCTAAACCCTAAACCCTAAACCCTAAACCCTAAACCCTAAACCCTAAACCCTAAACCCTAAACCCTAAACCCTAAACCCTAAACCCTAAACCCTAAACCCTAAACCCTAAACCCTAAACCCTAAACCCTAAACCCTAAACCCTAAACCCTAAACCCTAAACCCTAAACCCTAAACCCTAAACCCTAAACCCTAAACCCTAAACCCTAAACCCTAAACCCTAAACCCTAAACCCTAAACCCTAAACCCTAAACCCTAAACCCTAAACCCTAAACCCTAAACCCTAAACCCTAAACCCTAAACCCTAAACCCTAAACCCTAAACCCTAAACCCTAAACCCTAAACCCTAAACCCTAAACCCTAAACCCTAAACCCTAAACCCTAAACCCTAAACCCTAAACCCTAAACCCTAAACCCTAAACCCTAAACCCTAAACCCTAAACCCTAAACCCTAAACCCTAAACCCTAAACCCTAAACCCTAAACCCTAAACCCTAAACCCTAAACCCTAAACCCTAAACCCTAAACCCTAAACCCTAAACCCTAAACCCTAAACCCTAAACCCTAAACCCTAAACCCTAAACCCTAAACCCTAAACCCTAAACCCTAAACCCTAAACCCTAAACCCTAAACCCTAAACCCTAAACCCTAAACCCTAAACCCTAAACCCTAAACCCTAAACCCTAAACCCTAAACCCTAAACCCTAAACCCTAAACCCTAAACCCTAAACCCTAAACCCTAAACCCTAAACCCTAAACCCTAAACCCTAAACCCTAAACCCTAAACCCTAAACCCTAAACCCTAAACCCTAAACCCTAAACCCTAAACCCTAAACCCTAAACCCTAAACCCTAAACCCTAAACCCTAAACCCTAAACCCTAAACCCTAAACCCTAAACCCTAAACCCTAAACCCTAAACCCTAAACCCTAAACCCTAAACCCTAAACCCTAAACCCTAAACCCTAAACCCTAAACCCTAAACCCTAAACCCTAAACCCTAAACCCTAAACCCTCTAAACCCTAAACCCTAAACCCTAAACCCTAAACCCTAAACCCTAAACCCTAAACCCTAAACCCTAAACCCTAAACCCTAAACCCTAAACCCTAAACCCTAAACCCTAAACCCTAAACCCTAAACCCTAAACCCTAAACCCTAAACCCTAAACCCTAAACCCTAAACCCTAAACCCTAAACCCTAAACCCTAAACCCTAAACCCTAAACCCTAAACCCTAAACCCTAAACCCTAAACCCTAAACCCTAAACCCTAAACCCTAAACCCTAAACCCTAAACCCTAAACCCTAAACCCTAAACCCTAAACCCTAAACCCTAAACCCTAAACCCTAAACCCTAAACCCTAAACCCTAAACCCTAAACCCTAAACCCTAAACCCTAAACCCTAAACCCTAAACCCTAAACCCTAAACCCTAAACCCTAAACCCTAAACCCTAAACCCTAAACCCTAAACCCTAAACCCTAAACCCTAAACCCTAAACCCTAAACCCTAAACCCTAAACCCTAAACCCTAAACCCTAAACCCTAAACCCTAAACCCTAAACCCTAAACCCTAAACCCTAAACCCTAAACCCTAAACCCTAAACCCTAAACCCTAAACCCTAAACCCTAAACCCTAAACCCTAAACCCTAAACCCTAAACCCTAAACCCTAAACCCTAAACCCTAAACCCTAAACCCTAAACCCTAAACCCTAAACCCTAAACCCTAAACCCTAAACCCTAAACCCTAAACCCTAAACCCTAAACCCTAAACCCTAAACCCTAAACCCTAAACCCTAAACCCTAAACCCTAAACCCTAAACCCTAAACCCTAAACCCTAAACCCTAAACCCTAAACCCTAAACCCTAAACCCTAAACCCTAAACCCTAAACCCTAAACCCTAAACCCTAAACCCTAAACCCTAAACCCTAAACCCTAAACCCTAAACCCTAAACCCTAAACCCTAAACCCTAAACCCTAAACCCTAAACCCTAAACCCTAAACCCTAAACCCTAAACCCTAAACCCTAAACCCTAAACCCTAAACCCTAAACCCTAAACCCTAAACCCTAAACCCTAAACCCTAAACCCTAAACCCTAAACCCTAAACCCTAAACCCTAAACCCTAAACCCTAAACCCTAAACCCTAAACCCTAAACCCTAAACCCTAAACCCTAAACCCTAAACCCTAAACCCTAAACCCTAAACCCTAAACCCTAAACCCTAAACCCTAAACCCTAAACCCTAAACCCTAAACCCTAAACCCTAAACCCTAAACCCTAAACCCTAAACCCTAAACCCTAAACCCTAAACCCTAAACCCTAAACCCTAAACCCTAAACCCTAAACCCTAAACCCTAAACCCTAAACCCTAAACCCTAAACCCTAAACCCTAAACCCTAAACCCTAAACCCTAAACCCTAAACCCTAAACCCTAAACCCTAAACCCTAAACCCTAAACCCTAAACCCTAAACCCTAAACCCTAAACCCTAAACCCTAAACCCTAAACCCTAAACCCTAAACCCTAAACCCTAAACCCTAAACCCTAAACCCTAAACCCTAAACCCTAAACCCTAAACCCTAAACCCTAAACCCTAAACCCTAAACCCTAAACCCTAAACCCTAAACCCTAAACCCTAAACCCTAAACCCTAAACCCTAAACCCTAAACCCTAAACCCTAAACCCTAAACCCTAAACCCTAAACCCTAAACCCTAAACCCTAAACCCTAAACCCTAAACCCTAAACCCTAAACCCTAAACCCTAAACCCTAAACCCTAAACCCTAAACCCTAAACCCTAAACCCTAAACCCTAAACCCTAAACCCTAAACCCTAAACCCTAAACCCTAAACCCTAAACCCTAAACCCTAAACCCTAAACCCTAAACCCTAAACCCTAAACCCTAAACCCTAAACCCTAAACCCTAAACCCTAAACCCTAAACCCTAAACCCTAAACCCTAAACCCTAAACCCTAAACCCTAAACCCTAAACCCTAAACCCTAAACCCTAAACCCTAAACCCTAAACCCTAAACCCTAAACCCTAAACCCTAAACCCTAAACCCTAAACCCTAAACCCTAAACCCTAAACCCTAAACCCTAAACCCTAAACCCTAAACCCTAAACCCTAAACCCTAAACCCTAAACCCTAAACCCTAAACCCTAAACCCTAAACCCTAAACCCTAAACCCTAAACCCTAAACCCTAAACCCTAAACCCTAAACCCTAAACCCTAAACCCTAAACCCTAAACCCTAAACCCTAAACCCTAAACCCTAAACCCTAAACCCTAAACCCTAAACCCTAAACCCTAAACCCTAAACCCTAAACCCTAAACCCTAAACCCTAAACCCTAAACCCTAAACCCTAAACCCTAAACCCTAAACCCTAAACCCTAAACCCTAAACCCTAAACCCTAAACCCTAAACCCTAAACCCTAAACCCTAAACCCTAAACCCTAAACCCTAAACCCTAAACCCTAAACCCTAAACCCTAAACCCTAAACCCTAAACCCTAAACCCTAAACCCTAAACCCTAAACCCTAAACCCTAAACCCTAAACCCTAAACCCTAAACCCTAAACCCTAAACCCTAAACCCTAAACCCTAAACCCTAAACCCTAAACCCTAAACCCTAAACCCTAAACCCTAAACCCTAAACCCTAAACCCTAAACCCTAAACCCTAAACCCTAAACCCTAAACCCTAAACCCTAAACCCTAAACCCTAAACCCTAAACCCTAAACCCTAAACCCTAAACCCTAAACCCTAAACCCTAAACCCTAAACCCTAAACCCTAAACCCTAAACCCTAAACCCTAAACCCTAAACCCTAAACCCTAAACCCTAAACCCTAAACCCTAAACCCTAAACCCTAAACCCTAAACCCTAAACCCTAAACCCTAAACCCTAAACCCTAAACCCTAAACCCTAAACCCTAAACCCTAAACCCTAAACCCTAAACCCTAAACCCTAAACCCTAAACCCTAAACCCTAAACCCTAAACCCTAAACCCTAAACCCTAAACCCTAAACCCTAAACCCTAAACCCTAAACCCTAAACCCTAAACCCTAAACCCTAAACCCTAAACCCTAAACCCTAAACCCTAAACCCTAAACCCTAAACCCTAAACCCTAAACCCTAAACCCTAAACCCTAAACCCTAAACCCTAAACCCTAAACCCTAAACCCTAAACCCTAAACCCTAAACCCTAAACCCTAAACCCTAAACCCTAAACCCTAAACCCTAAACCCTAAACCCTAAACCCTAAACCCTAAACCCTAAACCCTAAACCCTAAACCCTAAACCCTAAACCCTAAACCCTAAACCCTAAACCCTAAACCCTAAACCCTAAACCCTAAACCCTAAACCCTAAACCCTAAACCCTAAACCCTAAACCCTAAACCCTAAACCCTAAACCCTAAACCCTAAACCCTAAACCCTAAACCCTAAACCCTAAACCCTAAACCCTAAACCCTAAACCCTAAACCCTAAACCCTAAACCCTAAACCCTAAACCCTAAACCCTAAACCCTAAACCCTAAACCCTAAACCCTAAACCCTAAACCCTAAACCCTAAACCCTAAACCCTAAACCCTAAACCCTAAACCCTAAACCCTAAACCCTAAACCCTAAACCCTAAACCCTAAACCCTAAACCCTAAACCCTAAACCCTAAACCCTAAACCCTAAACCCTAAACCCTAAACCCTAAACCCTAAACCCTAAACCCTAAACCCTAAACCCTAAACCCTAAACCCTAAACCCTAAACCCTAAACCCTAAACCCTAAACCCTAAACCCTAAACCCTAAACCCTAAACCCTAAACCCTAAACCCTAAACCCTAAACCCTAAACCCTAAACCCTAAACCCTAAACCCTAAACCCTAAACCCTAAACCCTAAACCCTAAACCCTAAACCCTAAACCCTAAACCCTAAACCCTAAACCCTAAACCCTAAACCCTAAACCCTAAACCCTAAACCCTAAACCCTAAACCCTAAACCCTAAACCCTAAACCCTAAACCCTAAACCCTAAACCCTAAACCCTAAACCCTAAACCCTAAACCCTAAACCCTAAACCCTAAACCCTAAACCCTAAACCCTAAACCCTAAACCCTAAACCCTAAACCCTAAACCCTAAACCCTAAACCCTAAACCCTAAACCCTAAACCCTAAACCCTAAACCCTAAACCCTAAACCCTAAACCCTAAACCCTAAACCCTAAACCCTAAACCCTAAACCCTAAACCCTAAACCCTAAACCCTAAACCCTAAACCCTAAACCCTAAACCCTAAACCCTAAACCCTAAACCCTAAACCCTAAACCCTAAACCCTAAACCCTAAACCCTAAACCCTAAACCCTAAACCCTAAACCCTAAACCCTAAACCCTAAACCCTAAACCCTAAACCCTAAACCCTAAACCCTAAACCCTAAACCCTAAACCCTAAACCCTAAACCCTAAACCCTAAACCCTAAACCCTAAACCCTAAACCCTAAACCCTAAACCCTAAACCCTAAACCCTAAACCCTAAACCCTAAACCCTAAACCCTAAACCCTAAACCCTAAACCCTAAACCCTAAACCCTAAACCCTAAACCCTAAACCCTAAACCCTAAACCCTAAACCCTAAACCCTAAACCCTAAACCCTAAACCCTAAACCCTAAACCCTAAACCCTAAACCCTAAACCCTAAACCCTAAACCCTAAACCCTAAACCCTAAACCCTAAACCCTAAACCCTAAACCCTAAACCCTAAACCCTAAACCCTAAACCCTAAACCCTAAACCCTAAACCCTAAACCCTAAACCCTAAACCCTAAACCCTAAACCCTAAACCCTAAACCCTAAACCCTAAACCCTAAACCCTAAACCCTAAACCCTAAACCCTAAACCCTAAACCCTAAACCCTAAACCCTAAACCCTAAACCCTAAACCCTAAACCCTAAACCCTAAACCCTAAACCCTAAACCCTAAACCCTAAACCCTAAACCCTAAACCCTAAACCCTAAACCCTAAACCCTAAACCCTAAACCCTAAACCCTAAACCCTAAACCCTAAACCCTAAACCCTAAACCCTAAACCCTAAACCCTAAACCCTAAACCCTAAACCCTAAACCCTAAACCCTAAACCCTAAACCCTAAACCCTAAACCCTAAACCCTAAACCCTAAACCCTAAACCCTAAACCCTAAACCCTAAACCCTAAACCCTAAACCCTAAACCCTAAACCCTAAACCCTAAACCCTAAACCCTAAACCCTAAACCCTAAACCCTAAACCCTAAACCCTAAACCCTAAACCCTAAACCCTAAACCCTAAACCCTAAACCCTAAACCCTAAACCCTAAACCCTAAACCCTAAACCCTAAACCCTAAACCCTAAACCCTAAACCCTAAACCCTAAACCCTAAACCCTAAACCCTAAACCCTAAACCCTAAACCCTAAACCCTAAACCCTAAACCCTAAACCCTAAACCCTAAACCCTAAACCCTAAACCCTAAACCCTAAACCCTAAACCCTAAACCCTAAACCCTAAACCCTAAACCCTAAACCCTAAACCCTAAACCCTAAACCCTAAACCCTAAACCCTAAACCCTAAACCCTAAACCCTAAACCCTAAACCCTAAACCCTAAACCCTAAACCCTAAACCCTAAACCCTAAACCCTAAACCCTAAACCCTAAACCCTAAACCCTAAACCCTAAACCCTAAACCCTAAACCCTAAACCCTAAACCCTAAACCCTAAACCCTAAACCCTAAACCCTAAACCCTAAACCCTAAACCCTAAACCCTAAACCCTAAACCCTAAACCCTAAACCCTAAACCCTAAACCCTAAACCCTAAACCCTAAACCCTAAACCCTAAACCCTAAACCCTAAACCCTAAACCCTAAACCCTAAACCCTAAACCCTAAACCCTAAACCCTAAACCCTAAACCCTAAACCCTAAACCCTAAACCCTAAACCCTAAACCCTAAACCCTAAACCCTAAACCCTAAACCCTAAACCCTAAACCCTAAACCCTAAACCCTAAACCCTAAACCCTAAACCCTAAACCCTAAACCCTAAACCCTAAACCCTAAACCCTAAACCCTAAACCCTAAACCCTAAACCCTAAACCCTAAACCCTAAACCCTAAACCCTAAACCCTAAACCCTAAACCCTAAACCCTAAACCCTAAACCCTAAACCCTAAACCCTAAACCCTAAACCCTAAACCCTAAACCCTAAACCCTAAACCCTAAACCCTAAACCCTAAACCCTAAACCCTAAACCCTAAACCCTAAACCCTAAACCCTAAACCCTAAACCCTAAACCCTAAACCCTAAACCCTAAACCCTAAACCCTAAACCCTAAACCCTAAACCCTAAACCCTAAACCCTAAACCCTAAACCCTAAACCCTAAACCCTAAACCCTAAACCCTAAACCCTAAACCCTAAACCCTAAACCCTAAACCCTAAACCCTAAACCCTAAACCCTAAACCCTAAACCCTAAACCCTAAACCCTAAACCCTAAACCCTAAACCCTAAACCCTAAACCCTAAACCCTAAACCCTAAACCCTAAACCCTAAACCCTAAACCCTAAACCCTAAACCCTAAACCCTAAACCCTAAACCCTAAACCCTAAACCCTAAACCCTAAACCCTAAACCCTAAACCCTAAACCCTAAACCCTAAACCCTAAACCCTAAACCCTAAACCCTAAACCCTAAACCCTAAACCCTAAACCCTAAACCCTAAACCCTAAACCCTAAACCCTAAACCCTAAACCCTAAACCCTAAACCCTAAACCCTAAACCCTAAACCCTAAACCCTAAACCCTAAACCCTAAACCCTAAACCCTAAACCCTAAACCCTAAACCCTAAACCCTAAACCCTAAACCCTAAACCCTAAACCCTAAACCCTAAACCCTAAACCCTAAACCCTAAACCCTAAACCCTAAACCCTAAACCCTAAACCCTAAACCCTAAACCCTAAACCCTAAACCCTAAACCCTAAACCCTAAACCCTAAACCCTAAACCCTAAACCCTAAACCCTAAACCCTAAACCCTAAACCCTAAACCCTAAACCCTAAACCCTAAACCCTAAACCCTAAACCCTAAACCCTAAACCCTAAACCCTAAACCCTAAACCCTAAACCCTAAACCCTAAACCCTAAACCCTAAACCCTAAACCCTAAACCCTAAACCCTAAACCCTAAACCCTAAACCCTAAACCCTAAACCCTAAACCCTAAACCCTAAACCCTAAACCCTAAACCCTAAACCCTAAACCCTAAACCCTAAACCCTAAACCCTAAACCCTAAACCCTAAACCCTAAACCCTAAACCCTAAACCCTAAACCCTAAACCCTAAACCCTAAACCCTAAACCCTAAACCCTAAACCCTAAACCCTAAACCCTAAACCCTAAACCCTAAACCCTAAACCCTAAACCCTAAACCCTAAACCCTAAACCCTAAACCCTAAACCCTAAACCCTAAACCCTAAACCCTAAACCCTAAACCCTAAACCCTAAACCCTAAACCCTAAACCCTAAACCCTAAACCCTAAACCCTAAACCCTAAACCCTAAACCCTAAACCCTAAACCCTAAACCCTAAACCCTAAACCCTAAACCCTAAACCCTAAACCCTAAACCCTAAACCCTAAACCCTAAACCCTAAACCCTAAACCCTAAACCCTAAACCCTAAACCCTAAACCCTAAACCCTAAACCCTAAACCCTAAACCCTAAACCCTAAACCCTAAACCCTAAACCCTAAACCCTAAACCCTAAACCCTAAACCCTAAACCCTAAACCCTAAACCCTAAACCCTAAACCCTAAACCCTAAACCCTAAACCCTAAACCCTAAACCCTAAACCCTAAACCCTAAACCCTAAACCCTAAACCCTAAACCCTAAACCCTAAACCCTAAACCCTAAACCCTAAACCCTAAACCCTAAACCCTAAACCCTAAACCCTAAACCCTAAACCCTAAACCCTAAACCCTAAACCCTAAACCCTAAACCCTAAACCCTAAACCCTAAACCCTAAACCCTAAACCCTAAACCCTAAACCCTAAACCCTAAACCCTAAACCCTAAACCCTAAACCCTAAACCCTAAACCCTAAACCCTAAACCCTAAACCCTAAACCCTAAACCCTAAACCCTAAACCCTAAACCCTAAACCCTAAACCCTAAACCCTAAACCCTAAACCCTAAACCCTAAACCCTAAACCCTAAACCCTAAACCCTAAACCCTAAACCCTAAACCCTAAACCCTAAACCCTAAACCCTAAACCCTAAACCCTAAACCCTAAACCCTAAACCCTAAACCCTAAACCCTAAACCCTAAACCCTAAACCCTAAACCCTAAACCCTAAACCCTAAACCCTAAACCCTAAACCCTAAACCCTAAACCCTAAACCCTAAACCCTAAACCCTAAACCCTAAACCCTAAACCCTAAACCCTAAACCCTAAACCCTAAACCCTAAACCCTAAACCCTAAACCCTAAACCCTAAACCCTAAACCCTAAACCCTAAACCCTAAACCCTAAACCCTAAACCCTAAACCCTAAACCCTAAACCCTAAACCCTAAACCCTAAACCCTAAACCCTAAACCCTAAACCCTAAACCCTAAACCCTAAACCCTAAACCCTAAACCCTAAACCCTAAACCCTAAACCCTAAACCCTAAACCCTAAACCCTAAACCCTAAACCCTAAACCCTAAACCCTAAACCCTAAACCCTAAACCCTAAACCCTAAACCCTAAACCCTAAACCCTAAACCCTAAACCCTAAACCCTAAACCCTAAACCCTAAACCCTAAACCCTAAACCCTAAACCCTAAACCCTAAACCCTAAACCCTAAACCCTAAACCCTAAACCCTAAACCCTAAACCCTAAACCCTAAACCCTAAACCCTAAACCCTAAACCCTAAACCCTAAACCCTAAACCCTAAACCCTAAACCCTAAACCCTAAACCCTAAACCCTAAACCCTAAACCCTAAACCCTAAACCCTAAACCCTAAACCCTAAACCCTAAACCCTAAACCCTAAACCCTAAACCCTAAACCCTAAACCCTAAACCCTAAACCCTAAACCCTAAACCCTAAACCCTAAACCCTAAACCCTAAACCCTAAACCCTAAACCCTAAACCCTAAACCCTAAACCCTAAACCCTAAACCCTAAACCCTAAACCCTAAACCCTAAACCCTAAACCCTAAACCCTATAAACCATCTAAATCCTAAAAAGCCTCTAAACCCTAAACCCTAAACCCTAAACCCTAAACCCTAAACCCTAAACCCTAAACCCTAAACCCTAAACCCTAAACCCTAAACCCTAGACCCTAAACCCTAAACCCTAAATAACTTCATTGTTTTGCCCCTTTTTTCCATCCCAAATTCGCCCTGCAAGTCCCTCAAAAATGAGTTTTTTGTTTCGAATAAATTTCAAACATTTTTAATTTTATGAATCTTCATCCTAATTCACTTCCGCAAATTGTCATCGTTTTCTTTCCTCCATAGCTGCCTTCCCCTATTTTTCAGATTTTTTTTATTTTTGTTAGGGTTTCGATATTTGATTTTTCAATTAAATTTTGATTCAAAATGTCACACTATTTTTTCTAGGTTTTAGGATTATGTTTTCGGGCCTAGTAAACAATATTTTAACTTGAACGATTAACTATAAGACTGTCTAAAGCTTTACTTTGTTTATTCACTCTATCATTTTTTTTCTTAGCCCTACGTACATATCTACTCAAATATGTCCATTGTCTCTATTTAGGTATTCATTTATTTATTTTTTAATCGATTTTTTGTATTTATTTATTTTGTTAAAATTACCCTTTTGTCTTTTTAATTTCTTTTCTCTTTTTTATACGTCCGCCGTTCCCTAACCCATTTCCAAATCGAAGACGAGAGAGGGAACGAGAGATCAAGAAGGGAAACAAAAGGAGAGGAAATCGCGAGGGGTTCTTGGAGGAGATGGCTCGACGACAATGGATGCCACACGGGGAAGGCGGAGGAGAAGCATGATGCCCGGCGGCGCAAGCTCCAGGACCTCCAAAAGCAGATCCAGGACGAGCGCGACAAATTCGACTTCCGCCTTCTTCAAGAACAGGCCGGCCTCGTACCGATCCCCAATGTTCCTATTTCTGTTTCGTTCATTCATTCTTGACGTCGCCTCCTTCTTCTCCCCGCGCGGGGAGAACAAATCGGGGCGCCAAGAAATCGCCGCGGGTGACTAATCGCGGGTTATTCTTCGCCCGCGGCCAACGCCTGACACCGCCCGAAATCGGCGACTGCGGCGTTTCCTCCGCAAACGGCGGCCATCGCCGAACAGCGGAAGCAACGGCGGTGCCTTCCTCCACGGATGTCTCGTCGCTGCAGTGTTTACCTCGATCAACGGCGGTTGCTGCCTGCCCGCGTCTCCAAAACCAAACCCCACCCCCCTTCTGCTATCTCTGTGTACATGGGCTGCCCGTTGCACGGATTACCCCCACGGATGGTGAACACACACTTACCCCCTCCGGATTTCGTCAAACTTATCACCGAAACCAATCCCTCTTCCTCTCTCTCTCCTCCTCCAGAAACAACCGTAACCCTCTCTTTCCCACCCTCTTCTCTCTCTATCCTCCTTCTATGACGTCCACAATCGGTGAGCTCGATGTATTCCATTCCTCTTTTCTTTGGTGGCTCCATGTCTTCTTCTTGATGCTATTCTTGTTTTCTTTGGTACCTTGATGTCGGTTGTTGATGCACTGCCTGTTCTGTTGGATAGCTTCATGTCGGTTATTGATGTGTTGCTGCCTGTTCTGTTGATGCACTGCCTCTCGGGTGGCTTCATGCAATGCCGGACCTCTCTTTGATCACCTGTTATGGTTTTAATATGTGATGCCTTTCGTCTTGGCTAGATTAATGTCAAGAACCGATGTGATGCCTGCATGATTCACTACTGGACAGGTATACATGCTGCATATGCTAAAACATCTTTATTGTTGCCATTTTTAATTAACTACTTACCAAACAATTTGTATCCTCAATTGAATAACATCTTGATGTTAAAGATAGCAATGTACTTGGGTGTTTAATCATTGTAGCAACAATGAAATTGAAAAAAAAACAACAAACCCTACTCTCTGGGCTTTAGGGTTGATTCTTGGGCATTAGTGTCCACTCTAAGCCCTAACCGTTAACAACAAACCCTAAAATTTAGGTTCTTAGGGTTGATTCTTTTTGTTCATATTCATTGCTTTTTACACAAATACACATACAAATCTTGCATTGTTGAGTTGTCACTTCTTTCTATGGTGGACAAACGCTACATTAGTAAAATCTTATTGCTTCAGGATGCAGATATGTGCTTTAGCTTGGATTTTCCTAAAGGTCACTTGAAGACGACTGGTAATCCTGGTCGTGTTACAAATTGAATTAAGTTTTAAACATTAATTGACACCCTGCTCTTTAAGTGTAAATTTTCATGTCACTAGGACCTGTTGATAGCTTTAGGCCAAAATCTAATTCACAACATGATGACAAAGAACTCGGAGTCGATGAATCATTCTGTGGCTCAACCCTCTGCTCTGGCTGCAACCAAACAGAGGCTACTCACTCTGAAATGAATGCAGCTCAACAACCATTTCAGGCTGAACAATCAATCCTTTTCAATACCTCCGGAGATGGAGAATGTGTGCAAAGTGGTGACATTGATGTGCGACCCAATGGCCCCGAGTCGAAGGAACAGGCAAGTTGCCTTTCAATGTTGGAGATGAAGTTATTTGATTTTTCTTTATATAACTTCAGGTTCTTATTACCTTCTGAATGCTACATCAGGCATCAACAAAGCTTTCCAGCATGGACTTTCTTTTTGACTTATCTCATTCTAGTGGAGCCACCAGTAAGTAGGAGTTGACAACTATTTTGACTAATTTCTGGTTTTAGTCATATCTTATGATTGATCATATTTTTTTTGCTTTAAGAGGATATGAGTTGGATCACAATTTTACACTGTAATTATCATACTTCTCCAAAGTAAATATTTGCATCGAGTATGATGTGCAGTTGAATCATTTAGCTTCTCATGTACAAATTGTGATGGACAACAATGATCCGTGCCACTGCAATGTTAACCTTTTAGTTTCTCCTAAAACTTTCTTCATTAAGCCTCTTATTGTAATTGAGTACAACATGAAGATTTAAGAGCAATGTCAAAGTTATCCATCTAAGTTTACATTAAGCATTTACAATTAGATTGATATGCAAGAACTTGCAGATAACTAAGGGGTAAACTGAGAACACCGTTACAAGCATACCGATTGTGTTACATAGTGTCCAAATCAGGAAGGGTATCCAATACATTTGATTTGCAAACTCTAGTAATTATTTATGTTAAAGAGATTTATTGTGTTCTAGGTCTAGATTGTTGTAGTCAAACTGTAGTGAAACCTTGTGTTTGTCATTGGAGAATGGGCCTCATGTTACTTGCATGAATGCCAACCCTCACAACTGTGTAACTCTCAATGTTCAAAGCACTCTAAAGCCCCTTCTTTGTCAAAATCCAGACTTTTTCATGGATTTTCAAGTCAGAATGGTTGTGCATATTTATAATCTGTACTAAATGAATAAATTTTGTGTATTCTCAGATAAAATTTTATAATTTGGGAAGGGAAAATGTAAAGGAGAACGAGGCATGATAGAGCCTTGTCGGTTCATCCTATAGTTTGACTAGAACTAATTTTCAGGTCATTTTTTTATTCCAGTCAACATCATATAGTGTTGCAATGCTGGAATTTAACATGAGGAGAGCTAAATTCTAACTAAATGATGTATCCATATATGATGCCCTAAATGAGACAAAAATATTTATTTGCTAATTTGTTGTTACATCATTCCATTTGTGTTTGTCTTTGTTTTGCGAAATTTTTAGTGCCCAAAATCGGCCGGCCTCTAAGCCCCTCAAAATTGGTTTTTTGTTTAAAAAGAATTCAAACATTTTTATTTTTTAATAAAATTCAAAATTCACTTCCGCAAGTTGTCCTTGCTTTCTTTCTTCCATCCCTTCCTTCCCCTTTCTTTCTTCAGGATGCAGATATGTGCTTTAGCTTGGATTTTCCTAATGGTCACTTGAAGACGACTAGTAATCCTGGTTGTGTTACAAATTGGATTAACTTTTAAACATTAAGATTAATTTATTTTGACACCCTGCTCTTTAAGTGTAAATTTTCATGTCACTAGGACCTGTTCATAGCTTTAGGCCAAAAGCTAATTCACAACATGATGACAAAGAACTCGGAGTCAATGAATCATTCTGTGCCTCCACCCTCTGCTCTGGCTGCAACCAAACATAGCCTACTCACTCTGAAATGAATGCAGTTCAACAACCATTTCAGGCTGAACAATCAATCCTTTTGAATACCTCCGGAGATGGAGAATGTGTGCAAAGTGGTGACATTGATGTGCGACCCAATGTTGCCAACTCGAAGGAACAGACAAGTTGCCTTTCAATGTCGGAGATGAAGTCATTTGATTTTTCTTTATCTAACTTCAGGTTCTTATTAGCTTCTGAATGCTACATCAGGCATCAACAGAGCTTTCCAACATGGACTTTCTTTACGACTTATCTCATTCTAGTGGAGCCACCGGTAAGTAGGAGTTGACAATTATTTTCACTAATTTCTGGTTTTAATCATATCTTATGTTTGATCATATTTTTTTTGCTTTAAGAGGATATGAGTTGGATCATGATTTTACATTGTAATTATCATACTTCTCCAGAGTAAATATTTGCATCGAGTATGATGTGCAGTTGAATCATTTAGCTTCTCATATACAAATTGTGATGGACAACAATGATCCGTGCCACTGCAATGTTAACTTTTTAGTTTCTCCGAAAAATACCTTCATTAAGCCTCTAAGCAAAATCAGCCAAGGCGCTATCGGAATTCAGCGACATGGAGCATCAGAACTTTCTTTTCGGCATTGGTACCGCAGAGGCGTGAATGTCGTGGTACCGTAGAGGCGGGTCTTTGTGTGTGCATCGGAGCTTGCATTGGATGAAAGCCTTAATCATCAGCATATGAGGGTTGTATACCATTGAGGAAGAAGTCCAAGTGCAAGTACCAGTGAGTCCCATGGAGGGGGACATGATCATGTGAATGATCAGGAGCTGCTGGGAGCTCCACAATACACACAATACACTACACACACTACACGCAATACACTACACACATTACTCGGCTCGGCTCGGCTCAGCTTGGTTCGACCAATATTACTTTGGCTAATATTATGCTATTCTTTGTTACTTTGGCTAATATTATGCTATTCTTTGTGAAAACTTAGGCCAATATAAATATTAAAATTATGTGTGAGATGGAATTAGAAATAAAATAAAGATTAATTTTAGGTGATTGAGTTAGATTTGGCCTGCAATTAATGTGGATCAATCAAATCGTATGGTAAAGAAAGGAAGACAATATGTATCTCGGCCCAATTCGAGCCTGATTTGTTCCTTACGGGCTTCGAGGCTCATTAGTTCGTGTTTTTTCGGATCTGAATAGAATATGATTCGTCGATAGGGTCGTTGCCGGAAGGAAAAGGCCCATCAAGGAGGGGACCCTGTCGGACGATGTTGCCAAATGCCAAAAGGCTCGGCAAGAGACCCTGTTAGACCTTTCTTGTTATCCCAGTCATATTTTGTTTACAAAAAAAAACTTCTCGTGGTCCCCTTAGATTTTACTCTTTCCCGTTCTTGTATATAAGGTTATTTTGATTTTTCTGTTTTTGATTATTCTTTTTGTTTTTTTTGCGGGCATCAAGTGCCAAGCCAATTAGGTGCGGGTGATGATTTAGTTGTACACTTTGGCTTGCGGTAAGTATTAGGTCTTGAACTTGGGTGATGTGAGTTGTTATCTGTGTTCTTGTTTCTAACAACTATATCGTATGGCTTTCTCTTTCATGATAAATTGGGTGATAACAAATTATTGAGCTTTTTAGAGTATGATGGAATGGATCTTGTAATGTTCTACCATGTTACACAATAAGTTTCACATGATGGAATGGATCTTGTAATGTTCTACCATGTTACACAATAAGTTTCAGAAAATATTGAGTCTTTTTTGGTGGGGTTCGGTTCGATAGGGTTAATCATTTTGTAAGGTGAGGTTTATCGCTTGTCGGTTAACCGATAAGGTGAGGCTTATCGATTAAACCTGAAGGGAGTTAAATTCTAACAAAATAATGTATTCATATCTGATGTCGTAAATGGGATGAAAATATTTGTTTGCTAATTTGTTGTTACATCATTCAATTTGTGTTTTTCATTGTTTTTTTTATGTATCATAGCTCTTGTTCCTTCTCTCTCGTAAGTTGTTTTGCAACTTTGTAGTATGCTTTCATTGAGAAGGGATGAGAGAAGGGACAAGATGTGCATCTTTTGTATGTGTGTTGTCCAAACTAAACAACTTTTCAAAACTTCAGCTCTTTTAATATGCATTTCAACTATACATGTCTTAGATGCTTAATTTTCAGTCTTGCTTAGAGCTAAGATTTTTGTTTCTGGTTAGGATGGCATTAAAAATTGTACTATTGGCTGATTTGACTATATTTTATTAAAGAAATTGAGTTATTTTTATGATGTGCTTTCATGATGATGTTTCTTTATATTTTTGTTTATATTAATTGTTTCTGTACTGAACCAACAAGTGTTTACTAAAATCCAGCTAATTTGTATGCAACATTATGATCAGATTAGTGAGGATCCTATTTTGTTACACATTAGGCATTCTGCCATCCAAGTGGGGCATGCTTGGAGCTCTAATCAGAGCTTGTAAGAGTACTGCATCGTACTAGAGTTATGTTCTTTTCGATTCGATGCAGTTTGGTGGAGTTTAGTTTGTTTCGGTTGGGTTTGGTGGGGTTGGGTTCGATTCGATAGAGTTATGTTCTTTTCGATTTGATTCGATGCAGTTTGGTGCGATATGGTGCGGGGCAATTCGATTCGGTTCAGTTCGGTGCGATGCGTTTAGGTTGGTGCGATTCAGTGGGGTTCGGTAAAGTTCGATAGGGTAAGCAAAGCAAAGCCAAGCCAAGCCTAGTTATGCAAAGTCAAACCTAGCCAAGCTAAGCCAAGCCACGCAAGCCTAGCATAGCCTAGCCTAGCAAAGCCAAGCTAAGCCAAGCCTAGCCAAACCAAGCCTAGCTAAGCCGAGCCAAGCCAAACCAAGCCAAGCTTAGCTAAGCCGAGCCAAGCTTACCCTAGCCAAGCTAAGTGTAGCCAAGCCAAGCCATGCAAAGCAAGGCTAGGCTTAGTTTGGCTAGGCTAGTCTTGGCTAGGCTAGGCTTGCCTTGGCTAGGATTGGCTTGGCTTGGCTTAGCTAGGCTTGGCTTGGCTTGGTTTGGCTAGGCTAGGCTAGGCTTGGCTAGGCTTAGCTTGGTTTGGCTAGGCTAGGCTTAGCTTGGTTTGGCTAGGCTAGGCTTGGCTTGGTTTGGCTAGGCTAGGCTTGGCTTGGCTTGGCTTGGCTTAGCTTGGCTTAGCTTGGCTCGGCTTGGCTTGGCTTAACTTCGATTTCGTTCGGTTTGATTCTGTTCGGTTAGGTTCGGTAGGGTTCGGTTCGATTCGTTAGGGTCGGTTCGGCTCGACTCAGTTCGGTTCGGCTTAGTTCGACTCGGTTCCACTCGATTCGGTTCGGCTAGGTTCGATGGAGTTTGGTGGAGTTCGGTTTTTTCGGTTGGGTTAGGTGGGGTTGGGTTCGATTCGATAGAGTTCTGTTCTTTTCGATTCAATTCGATGCAGTTTGGTGCGATACGGTGCGGGGCGATTCAATTCGACGCCAAGCCTAGCCTAGCCAAGCCAAGCCTAGCCTAGCCTAGCCAAACCAAGTCTAGCCTAGCCTAGCCTAGCCAAACCAAGCCAAAGCCTAGCTAAGCTAAGCCAAGCCTAGCCTAGCCAAGCCAAGTCAATCCTAGCCAAGGCAAGCCTAGCCTAGCCAAGACTAGCCTAGCCAAACCAAGCTAAGCCAAGCCTAGCTTAGCCAAGCCAAGCCTACCCTAGCCAAGCTAAGTGTAGCTAAGCCAAGCTTAGCCTAGCCTTGTCTTATAAGGACTTGGGATGTGCGACCCAATGTTGCCGACTCGAAGGAACAGGCAAGTTGCCTTTCAATGTCGGAGATGAAGTCATTTGATTTTTCTTTATATAACTTCAGGTTCTTATTAGCTTCTGAATGCTACATCAGGCATCAACAGAGCTTTCCAGCATGGACTTTCTTTACGACTTATCTCATTCTAGTGGAGCCACCAGTAAGTAGGAGTTGACAATTATTTTCACTAATTTCTGGTTTTAATCATATCTTATGTTTGATCATATTTTTTTTGCTTTAAGAGGATATGAACCTTGGTTTTCTAAGAAGCTGCATCTGAACACAACTGTCTCAAACAAAGTAGGCTTCCATTCATCTTGCTCTGACTGTGCCATTCTTTCTGTAGTTGTTTTGCGGGTTTTTTCATCCCCAAAATCGGCCCCTAAGCCCCTTAATTTTTCACTTTTTGTTTCCATCGTCAATTTTCATCCAATTTCACTTCCGCAAGTTGTCACCGTTGTCCTTCTTCAATCTCTTCCTTCCCCTATTTTTTTTTCATATTTTTTCAATTTTTCTATGATAGAGATCTTGACTACCACCCCAAAACCATAGGGTTCGATCCCTCTAGTCTAGCCAGTCTAAACCCTCAAAACTGTCCATCTTTCACCAACATTCTTACTCTCTACACCAGTCTAACCACTCTAAACCCTCATCTCTGTTCTGTGCGGTGGGTTCGGTTCGATTTGCTTCAATGTGGTTCAGCTCGGTTCGGTTCGGTGGGGTTCGGTGCGGTATGGTTCGGTACGGTGAGGTCGATTTTGTTCGGTCTGGTTCGGTAGGGTTCGGTTCAGTCAGGTGGGGTACGGTTCGATTCTATTCGATTCGATTCGGTGGGGTTCGGTTCGCTATGATTCGATTTGGCTCAGTTCGGTGAGGTTCGATGGGGTTTGGTGGGGTTCACTTTAGTTCGGTTCGGGTTGGTGGGGTTTGGTTAGGTTCAATGGGGTTCAATTCGGTTCGATTTGATTCAGTTCAATTCGGTAGGGTTTGGTTCGGTTCGGTGAGGTTCGGTTCAGTGGGGATCGGTTTGATTTGGTTCGGTGGGGTTCGGTTCGGTTAGGTGGGGTTCGGTTCCGTTTGGTTCGATTATGTTCGGTTCTGTTCATTTCAGTTTAATTCAATGGGGTTCGGTTTGGTTCGGTTCGTTTCGGTTCGATTTAATTGGGTCGTTTTGGTTCGGTAGGGTTCGGTTAGTCTCGGTGGCTTCGGCTTGGTTTAGTTTAGTGGGGGTTGGTTCGGCTCAGTTTGATTCGATGGGGTTCGATTTTATTTGGTCTGGTTCGGTTCGGTGTGGTGGGGTTCGGTTTGGTTCGTTCGGAACGGTTCGATTAGGTTTGGTTCGGTTCTGTGGGGTTCGATTTGGTTCGGTTCAATTCGTTGGGTTCGGTTCGGTTCGGTGCCGTAGGGTTCGGTTTAGTTCTGATTGGTTCGGTTCGGTTCGGTAGGGTTCGGTTCAGTTCAGTGGGGTTTGGTTCGATTCAGTTAAGTGGGGTTCGATTTTGTTCGGTCTGGTTCAGTGGGGTTTGGTTCTATTCGATTCAATTCGGTAGGGTTCAGATCGGTTCGGTGGGGTTCGGATCGGTTCGATGGGGTTCGGTTCTATTCGATTCGATTCGGTAGGGTTCGGATCGGTTCGATTGGGTTCGGTTCGCAAAGGTGGGGCTCCGTACGGTTCGGTTCCATTCGATTCGATTTTGTTCGGTTCGGTAGGGTTTTGGTAAGGTTCGTTTCGGTTCGATTCAATTGGGGTCGGTTTGGTTCGGTAGGGTTTGGTTCGTTTCGGTGGACTTCGGTTCGCTTTAAATCAGTTTGGTTTAGTAAGGTGGGGTTCGATTTCGTTCGGTATGATTCGGTTCGCTATGGTTCGGTTTGATTGGGTTTGGTTCGGTTTGGAACTGTTCGATTCGGTGGGGTTCGGTGGGGTTCAGTTGGGTTCCGTGGGGTTCGGTTCGATTCGGTTGGGTTCCGTGGGGTTCGGTTCGATTCTTGTAAGAAGTTATTCACAAATGCCACATCCAAATTCCATGATTTGATCAAAATTTTTATATAACAGTACTAGTTCTTTGTCCAATAATGAGGACATTCTTTTTGGAGATGATCAAGAACTGAACCATTTGGGTGAAGAAGCAAATCAGAATGTGCAATCAATTCCCAAGAGATTGAATTACCATTCTTACATGAACCGGCCACAAACTAGTAGATGGTCAAAAGCAGAAACAAAGTTGTTCCCCGAGGTACTTTGATCTTGTCACACCATGTTTCTTTTTAGTTTATTAATAAAAGCTTTCTTCAATGATTTTGAGTACGTTATGTTTATTAATGAATGCCATTCTGATTGATTTAAGGGATTTTTCTTTGGCTTTCTTAAATAAGAGTTTTCTTTATAAAATTAGTATCACATTAAGGAGATTTCTCTTTGGCATCTTACTACAACTTTATCGGATGAGCATGAGAAGCTGTCTGTTTACCACGAGTTATTACTTTATCATACCTTGTTATGAAAATTTTGGACCTTTATGCTTTTTAGCGCCTAATGCTTTTTGAATCATTGTTTTTCAAGGTTTTCCTTATCAATCCGTATCTGTGTATCGATCGGCTATCGATGTGATACATATCTAGGTGTACCGATGTATCGTATATTGGTATGCTAGGGCATACCGATGATGCCCAAAATCACCAAAAATAGCTTCAAAATACCTTAAAATAGAAAAAATTACATTAGGGTTTTAAAGTTGAAAATAAACATAAATTTAGTACAATTATAGCAAAATTAATCTAAATTAGGAACGAATAATGATACATATCTTTTACGGACTTCGAGAAGTAGCTTTGTGGCATATTCCAAGCCGTCCTTCCAATAATATTAAATTATCTATAAAGAAATTATTAGAATTCTCAATTTTTTTGAAAAATTTAAACTTTATGATTCAAATGAATCAAGTAATCAATCGATGGATATATTTTGTTGTACCACAAAAAAAAAATTATGGGACTTCTACATGCCACAATCACACTGTATGACATTGGTGCATCTGTGCTGATGGTCGTAGGTTGATCATCGTGAATCACACATGTCCAAGACTGCTCCCGAGACAAGTATAATTATGGCATGTTTTAGTGTGAAGCACGAAGAATAATGTTGGAACTTCTACTTTCCACTCTAATCTATTGCTTCATATCACATGAAATTTGTCCTTCAAGCAAAAACGAAAGGTTCCAAATATTTACCTTTGTTACTTAAATTGCCTCTTTATCACTACAGTAAAATTTGCTTCTTCTTACTGATGGTTTGGTATATGCAATTTTTGCTTATGTTATTATTTTTCAATATTGGGTTCGTTCGATAAGGTTTGGTTCGTTTCGATTCGATTCGATGCAGTTTGGTATGATGCGGTGCGGGTTGATTCAATTCAGTTTGGTTCGATGTGATGTGGTTAGGTTTGGTGCGATTTAGTGGGGTTCGGTAAAGTTTGATAGGGTAAGCCAAGCTAAGCCTAGCCTAGCCAAGTCAAACCTAGCCTACCCAACCCAAGCCTAGCCAAGTCAAACCTAGCCTACCCAACCCAACCCAAGCCTAGCCAACCCAAGCCTAGACTACTCAAGCCAAGCCAAGCCTACCCTAGCCTAGCAGAGCTTATCCAAGCTAAGTGTAGCTAAGCCTAGCGAAGCCAAGCTATGCCTAGCCTATTCTAGCCAAGCCAAGCCTACCCTAGCCTAGCAGAGCCTATCCAAGCTAAGTGTAGCTAAGCCTAGCCTATTCTAGCCAAGCCTAGCATAGCTAAGCCAAGGCTAGCCTAACTAAGCCTAGCCAAGCCAAGCTTAGCTTTAGTGCGGTGCAGTTAGGTTCGGTACGGTGTGATTCGATAGGGTTCGTTTAGGTGGGGTTTGATTCGATTTAGTTCGGTTCGGTTCTGACCGATGGGGTTCGCTTCGGTTCGGAACGGTTTGATTCGATTGGGTTCGGCTTGGATCGGTTCAGTGGAGTTCGGTTTGTTGGGGTTCAGTTCTGTTTGGTTATGTTCGGTGGAGTTTGATTTATTTCGGTTGGGTTGGGTTGGTGGGGTTTGGTTCGGTTGGGTTCGATTCGATAGGGTTCGGTTCATTTCGATTTGATGCAGTTTGGTGTGATGTGGTCTGGGGCGATTTGATTCGGTTCGATTTGATGGGGTTTAGCCTAGCCTAGCCTAGCCTATCAAAGCCAAGCCAAGCCTAGCCTAGCCTAGCCAAGCCAAGCCTAAGGTTGGTTTGGCTTGGCTTGGCTAGGCTAGAATTAGCTTGGTTTGGCTTGGCTTGGCTAAGGTTGGCTAGGCTTGGCTTGGCTTGGCTTGGCTTGGCTTGGCTTGGATTAGCTTGGCTAGGCTTGGCTTGACTTTGCTTAGCTTGGCTAGGCTTGGCTTGGCTTGGCTTGGCTAGGCTAGGCTTGGCTTGGCTTAGCTTCGATTTCGTTCGGTTTGATTATGTTCGGTTAGGTTCGGTAGGGTTCGATTCAGTTCGATTCGTTAGGGTCAGTTCGGCTCGACTCAGTTTGGTTCGGCTTAGTTCGACTCGGTTCCACTCGATTCGATTCGTCTAGGTCCGGTGGAGTTCGGTTTGTTTCGATTGGGTTTGGTGGGGTTGGGTTCGATTCGATAGAGTTTTGTTCTTTTTGATTCGATTCGATGTAGTTTGGCGCGGTGCGGGGCGATTCGATTCGATTCGGTTTGGTGCGATGCGTTTAGGTTCGGTGCGATTCAGTGGGGTTCAGTAAAGTTCGGTAGGGTAAGCAAAGCCAAGCCTAGCCAAGCAACGCCTAGCCAAACCAAGCCTAGCCTAACCAAACCAAACCAAGCCATGCCAGGCCTACCCTAGCCTAGCCAAGCTTAGCCAAGCCAAGCCTAGCCTAGCCAAGCTAAGCCTAGCCCAGCTAAGCTAAGTGTAGCTAAGCTAAGCCTAGCCAAGCCAAGCCTAGCCAAGCTAAGCGTAGCCAAGCCAAGCCTAGCCAAGCTAAGCCTAGCCTAGCCTAGCCAAGCCTAGCCAAGCTAAGCCTAGCCTAGCCAAGCTATGCCAAGCCTACGCTAGGCTTGGCTTTTCTTTGCTTTGCATGGCTGCTAGGCTAGGCTAGGCTTGGCTTAGCTTGGCTAGGCTAGGTTTGGCTTGGCTTTACTTGGCTCTGTTCGTTAGTTTCAGTTCGGTAAGGTTTTGATCGATTCGGTAGGTTTTAGCCTAGCCTAGCCGAGCTTATCAAAGCTAATCCTAGCTAAGCCAAGATAAGCCAAGCCAAGCTAAGTCTAGCCTAGCCTAGTAGCCTAGCCAAGCCAAGCCTAGCGAAGCCTAACATAGCCAAACCAAGCTAAGCAAAGCAAAGCCAACCCAACCCAACCCAAGCTAAGCGAAGCCAAGCCAAGCCTAGCCAACCCAAGCCAAGCCTAGCTAAGCCAAGCTAAGCCAAGCCAAACTAAGCCTAGCTTAGCCAAGCTAAGCCTAGCCTAGCCAAGCTAAGCCAAGCCAAACCAAGCTTAGCCAAGCCTAGCCAAGCCAAGCCAAGCCTAGCTAAGCCAAGCCAAGCCAAGCCTAGCCAAGCCAAGCCAAGCCTAGCGAAGCTAAGCCTAGCCCAGCCAAGCTAAGTGTAGCTAAGCTAAGCCTAGCCAAGCCAAGCCTAGCCAAGCCAAGCCTAGCCAAGCTAAGCCTAGCCTAGCCTAGACTAGCCAAGCCTAGCCAAGCTAAGGCTAGCCTAGCCAAGCTATGCCAAGCCTAAGCTAGGCTTTGCTTTTCTTTGTTTTGCATGACTTGGCTTGGCTAGGCTAGGCTTGGCTTAGCTTGGCTAGGCTAGGTTTGGCTTGGCTTTACTTGGCTCTGTTCGTTAGTTTCAGTTCGGTAAGGTTTGGATCGATTCGGTAGGTTTTAGCCTAGCGTAGCCGAGCTTATCAAAGCTAATCCTAGCTAAGCCAAGACAAGCCAAGCCAACCTAAGTCTAGCCAAGCCTAGTAGCCTAGCCTAGCCTAGCCAAGCCAACCTAAGTCTAGCCAAGCCAAGCCAAGCCTAGCCAACCCAAGCCAAGCCTAGCCAACCCAATTCAAGCCAAGCCAAGCCTAGCTAAGCCAAGCTAAGGCAAGCTAAGCTAAGTAAGCCAAGCCAAACTAAGCCTAGCTTAGCCAAGCTAAGCCTAGCCTAGCCAAGCTAAGCCAAGACAATTCAAACCAAGCTTAGCCAAGCCTAGCCAAGCCAAGCCAAGCCAAGCCTAGCCAAGCCAAGCCAAGCCTAGCCAAGCTAAGCCTAGCTAAGCCAAGCCTAGCCAAGCTAAGCCTAGCCAAGCCTAGCCAAGCTAAGCCTAGCTAAGCCTAGCCAAGCTAAGCCTAGCCAAGCCAAGCCTAGCCAAGCTAAGCCTAGCCTAGCCTAGCCAAGCCAAGCCTAGCCAAGCTAAGGCTAGCCTAAGCTAGGCTTGGCTTTTCTTTGTTTTGCATGGCTTGGCTTGGCTAGGCTAGGCTTGGCTTAGCTTGGCTAGGCTAGGTTTGGCTTGGCTTTACTTGGCTCTGTTCGTTAGTTTCAGTTCGGTAAGGTTTGGATCGATTCGATAGGTTTTAGCCTAGCCTAGCCGAGCTTATCAAAGCTAATCCTAGCTAAGCCAAGATAAGCCAAGCCAAGCTAAGTCTAGCCTAGTCTAGCCTAGCCTAGCCAAGCCAAGCCTAGCGAAGCCTAACATAGCCAAACCAAGCCAAGCAAACAAAGCCAACCCAACCCTAAGCTAAGCGAAGCCAAGCCAAGCTAAGCCTAGCCTAGCCAAGCTAAGCCAAGCCAAGCCAAACCAAGCTTAGCCAAGCCTAGCCAAGCCAAGCCAAGCCTAGCCTAGCCAAGCCAAGCCTAACTAAGCCAAGGCAAGCCTAGCCAAGCTAAGCCTAGCCTAGCCAAGCTAAGTGTAGTAATGCTAAGCCTAGCCAAGCTAAGCCTAGCCAAGCCAAGCCTAGCCAAGCTAAGCCTAGCCTAGCCAAGCTATGCCAAGCCTAGCCTAGCCAAGCCAGGCAAAGCAAAGCAAAGCTAAGCCAAGCCAAGCCTAGCCGAGTCAAGCTTAGCCAAGCCAAGCCAAGCCTAGTCAAGCTAAGCCAAACCAAGCCTAGCCAAGCCAAGCCAAGCCTACCCTAGCCAAGCGAAGCCAAGTAATGCCAAACCAAGCCTAGCCATGAAAAGCCAAGCCAAACCAAGCTTTGCCAAGCCTAGCCTACCTAGCCTAGCCAAGCCTAGCCTAGCCTACCCATGCCAAGCCTAGCTAAGCCAAGCCAAACCAAGCCTAGCTAAGCCGAGCCAAGCTTACCCTAGCCAAGCTAAGTGTAGCTAAGCAAAGCATAGCCTACCCTTCCCTTATACCAGAGAGGCCAAAGGTGTTCCTCAACAACATTGTCTATAGGCTTAGCTTGCTTGGCAAGGCTAGGCTTGGCTTGGCTTGGCTTGGCTAGGCTTGGCTTGGCTTGGCTAGGCTTAGCTTGGCTTGGTTTGGCTTGGCTTGGCTTGGCTTGGCTTGGCTTTGCATGGCTTGGGTTGGCTAACGAATCGAACCTAGCCATGCAAAGCAAAGCCAAGCCTAGCCAATCCTAGCCTAGCCGAGCCAAGCTAACCAAGCCTAGCCAAGCCAAGCCATGCCTATCCAAGCTAAGTCTAGCCCCGCCTAGCCTAGCCAAGCTTAGCTTAGCCTATAGACAAAGTTGTAGAGGGACACCTTTGGCCTCTCTGGTAATTCCTTATAAGGCAAGGCTAGGCAAGGCTTGGCTTAGCTACACTTGGCTTAGCTCGGCTAGGCTAGGTTTGGCTTGGCTTAGCTTGGCTTGGCTTAGCTTGGCTTAGCTTGGCTTGGCTTGGTTTGGCTTGGATTTTTATGGCTATGCTTGGCTTGGCTTAGCTTGCCTATGCTAGGCTTCGCTTGGCTTGGCTTAGCTTGCCTTTGGTTGGCTCAGCTCGGCTAGGCTAGGCTTGGCTTTTCTTTGTTTTGAATGGCTTGGCTTGGCTATGCTATGCTTGGCTTAGCTTGGCTAGGCTAGGTTTGGCTTGGCTTTACTTGACTCTGTTCGTTAGTTTCAGTTCGGTAAGGTTTGGATCGATTCGGTAGGTTTTAGCCTAGCCTAGCCGAGCTTATCAAAGGTAATCCTAGCTAAGCCAAGACAAGCCAAGCTAAGCTAAGTCTAGCCTAGCCTAGTAGCCTAGCCTAGCCAAGCCTAACATAGCCAAACCAAGCCAAGCAAAGCAAAGCCAACCCAACCCAAGCTAAGCGAAGCCAAGCCAAGCCAAGCCAAGCCAAGCCAAGCCAAGCCTAGCTAAGCCAAGCTAAGCTAAGTAAGCCAAGCCAAACTAAGCATAGCTTAGCCAAGCTAAGCCTAGCCTAGCCAAGCTAAGCCAAGCCAAGCCAAACCAAGCTTAGCCAAGCCTAGCCAAGCCTAGCCTAGCCTAGCCTAGCCTAGCCAAGCCAAGCCTAGCCAAGCCAAGCCAAGCCTAGCCAAGCTAAGCCTAGCCGAGCCAAGCTAGGTGTAGCTAAGCTAAGCCTACCCAAGCCAAGCCTAGCTAAGCTAAGCCTAGCCAAGCCAAGCCTAGCCAAGCCTAGCCAAGCTAAGCCTAGCCTAGCCATGCTATGCCAAGCCTAGCCTAGCCATGTCAGGCAAAGCAAAGCAAAGCAAAGCAAAGCAAAGCAAAGCAAAGCCAAGCCTAGCCGAGCCAAGCTAAGCCAAGCCAAGCCATGCCTAGTCAAGCTAAGCCAAACCAAGCCTAGCCAAGCCAAGCCAAGCCTACCCTAGCCAAGCTAAGCCAAGTCATGCCAAACCAAGCCAAGCCATGAAAAGCTAAGCCAAACCAAGCTTTGCCAAGCCTAGCCTACCTAGCCTAGCCAAGCCTACCCTTGCCAAGCCTAGCCAAGCCAAGCCAAGCCAAGCCTAGCCAAGCCTAGTTAAGCCAAGCCAAACCAAGCCTAGCTAAGCCGAGCCAAGCTTACCCTGGCCAAACTAAGTGTAGCTAAGCCAAGCATAGCCTACCCTTCCCTTATAAGGAATTACCAGAGAGGCCAAAGGTGTTCCTCAACAACTTTGTCTATAGGCTTAGCTTGGCAAGGCTAGGCTTAGCTTGGCTAGGCTTGGCTTGGCTTGGCTTGGCTTAGCTTGGCTCGCCTTGGCTTGGCTTGGCTTGGCTTGGCTTTGCATGGCTTGGCATGGCTTGGGTTGGCTAACGAATCGAACCTAGCCATGCAAAGCAAAGCCAAGCCTAGCCAATCCTAGCCTAGCCGAGCCAAGCTAACAAATCCTAGCCAAGCCAAGTCATGCCTATCCAAGCTAAGTCTAGCCCCGCCTAGCCTAGCCAAGCTTAGCTTAGCCTATAGACAAAGTTGTAGAGGGACACCTTTGGCCTCTCTGGTAATTCCTTATAAGGCAAGGCTAGGCAAGGCTTGGCTTAGCTACACTTGGCTTGGCTTGGCTAGGCTAGGCTTGGCATGGCTTGGCTAGGCTTGGATTGGCTTGGCTTGGCTTGGCTTAGCTTGGTTTGACTTGGATTTTTATGGCTATGCTTAGCTTGCCTAAGCTAGGCTTGGCTTGGCTTTGCTTTGCATGGCTTGGCATGGCTTGGGTTGGCTAACGAATCGAACCTAGCCATGCAAAGCAAAGCCAAGCCTAGCCAATCCTAGCCTAGCCGAGCCAAGCTAACCAAGCCTAGCCAAGCCAAGCCATGCCTATCCAAGCTAAGTCTAGCCCCGCCTAGCCTAGCCAAGCTTAGCTTAGCCTATAGACAAAGTTGTAGAGGGACACCTTTGGCCTCTCTGGTAATTCCTTATAAGGCAAGGCTAGGCAAGGCTTGGCTTAGCTACACTTGGCTTAGCTCGGCTAGGCTAGGTTTGGCTTGGCTTAGCTTGGCTTGGCTTAGCTTGGCTTAGCTTGGCTTGGCTTGGTTTGGCTTGGATTTTTATGGCTATGCTTGGCTTGGCTTAGCTTGCCTATGCTAGGCTTCGCTTGGCTTGGCTTAGCTTGCCTTTGGTTGGCTCAGCTCGGCTAGGCTAGGCTTGGCTTTTCTTTGTTTTGAATGGCTTGGCTTGGCTATGCTATGCTTGGCTTAGCTTGGCTAGGCTAGGTTTGGCTTGGCTTTACTTGACTCTGTTCGTTAGTTTCAGTTCGGTAAGGTTTGGATCGATTCGGTAGGTTTTAGCCTAGCCTAGCCGAGCTTATCAAAGGTAATCCTAGCTAAGCCAAGACAAGCCAAGCTAAGCTAAGTCTAGCCTAGCCTAGTAGCCTAGCCTAGCCAAGCCTAACATAGCCAAACCAAGCCAAGCAAAGCAAAGCCAACCCAACCCAAGCTAAGCGAAGCCAAGCCAAGCCAAGCCAAGCCAAGCCAAGCCAAGCCTAGCTAAGCCAAGCTAAGCTAAGTAAGCCAAGCCAAACTAAGCATAGCTTAGCCAAGCTAAGCCTAGCCTAGCCAAGCTAAGCCAAGCCAAGCCAAGCCAAACCAAGCTTAGCCAAGCCTAGCCAAGCCTAGCCTAGCCTAGCCTAGCCTAGCCAAGCCAAGCCTAGCCAAGCCAAGCCAAGCCTAGCCAAGCTAAGCCTAGCCGAGCCAAGCTAGGTGTAGCTAAGCTAAGCCTACCCAAGCCAAGCCTAGCTAAGCTAAGCCTAGCCAAGCCAAGCCTAGCCAAGCCTAGCCAAGCTAAGCCTAGCCTAGCCATGCTATGCCAAGCCTAGCCTAGCCATGTCAGGCAAAGCAAAGCAAAGCAAAGCAAAGCAAAGCAAAGCAAAGCCAAGCCTAGCCGAGCCAAGCTAAGCCAAGCCAAGCCATGCCTAGTCAAGCTAAGCCAAACCAAGCCTAGCCAAGCCAAGCCAAGCCTACCCTAGCCAAGCTAAGCCAAGTCATGCCAAACCAAGCCAAGCCATGAAAAGCTAAGCCAAACCAAGCTTTGCCAAGCCTAGCCTACCTAGCCTAGCCAAGCCTACCCTTGCCAAGCCTAGCCAAGCCAAGCCAAGCCTAGCCAAGCCTAGTTAAGCCAAGCCAAACCAAGCCTAGCTAAGCCGAGCCAAGCTTACCCTGGCCAAACTAAGTGTAGCTAAGCCAAGCATAGCCTACCCTTCCCTTATAAGGAATTACCAGAGACGCCAAAGGTGTTCCTCAACAACTTTGTCTATAGGCTTAGCTTGGCAAGGCTAGGCTTAGCTTGGCTAGGCTTGGCTTGGCTTGGCTTGGCTTAGCTTGGCTCGCCTTGGCTTGGCTTGGCTTGGCTTGGCTTTGCATGGCTTGGCATGGCTTGGGTTGGCTAACGAATCGAACCTAGCCATGCAAAGCAAAGCCAAGCCTAGCCAATCCTAGCCTAGCTAACAAATCCTAGCCAAGCCAAGTCATGCCTATCCAAGCTAAGTCTAGCCCCGCCTAGCCTAGCCAAGCTTAGCTTAGCCTATAGACAAAGTTGTAGAGGGACACCTTTGGCCTCTCTGGTAATTCCTTATAAGGCAAGGCTAGGCAAGGCTTGGCTTAGCTACACTTGGCTTGGCTTGGCTAGGCTAGGCTTGGCATGGCTTGGCTAGGCTTGGATTGGCTTGGCTTGGCTTGGCTTAGCTTGGTTTGACTTGGATTTTTATGGCTATGCTTAGCTTGCCTAAGCTAGGCTTCGCTTGGCTAGGATTTGGTTGGCTCAGCTCGGCTAGGCTAGGCTTGGCTTTTCTTTGCTTTGCATGGCTTGGCTTGGCTAGGTTTGGCTTGGGTTTACTTGGCTCTGTTCGTTAGTTTCAGTTCGGTAAGGTTTGGATCGATTCGGTAGGTTTTAGCCTAGCCTAGCCGAGTTTATCAAAGCTAATCAATCCTAGCTAAGCCAAGACAAGCCAAGCCAAGCCAAGCGAAGTCTAGCCTAGCGAAGCCTAACATAGCCAAACCAAGCCAAGCAAAGCAAAGCCAACCCAAGCTAAGCGAAGCCAAGCCAAGCCTCGCTAAGCCAAGCTATGCCAAGCTAAACTAAGTAAGCCAAGCCAAACTAAGCCTAGCCTAGCCAAGCTAAGCCTAGCCTAGCCTAGCCAAGCTAAGCCTAGCCTAGCTTAGCCAAGCCAAGCCAAGCTAAGCTAAGCCTAGCCTAGCCAAGCTATGCCAAGCCTAGCCTAGCCAAGCCAGGCAAAGCAAAGCAAAGCCAAGTCAAGCCAAGCCTAGCCGAGCCATGCTTAGCCAAGCCAAGCCAAGCCTAGTCAAGCTAAGCCAAACCAAGCTTAGCCACAAGCCAAGCCTACCCTAGCCAAGCTAAGCCAAGTCATGCCAAACCAAGCCTAGCCATGAAAAGCCAAGCCAAACCAAGCTTTGCCAAGCCTAGCCTAACTAGCCTAGCCTAGCCAAGCCAAGCCAAGCTAAGTCTAGCCTAGTCTAGCCTAGCCTAGCCAAGCCAAGCCTAGTCTAGCCTAGTCTAGCCTAGTCTAGCCTAGCCTAGCCTAGCCAAGCCAAGCCTAGCGAAGCCTAACATAGCCAAACCAAGCCAAGCAAAGCAAAGCCAACCCAACCCAAGCCAAGCCAAGCCTAGCCAACCCAAGCCAAGCCAAGCCAAGCCTAGCTAAGCCAAGCTAAGGCAATCTAAGCTAAGTAAGCCAAGCCAAACTAAGCCTAGCTTAGCCAAGCTAAGCTTAGCCTAGCCAAGCTAAGCCAAGCCAAGCCAAGCCAAACCAAGCTTAGCCAAGCCAAGCCTAGCCTAGCCAAGCCAAGCCATGCCTAGCCAAGCTAAGCCTAGCCCAGCCAAGCTAAGTGTAGCTAAGCTAAGCCTAGCCAAGCCAAGCCTAGCCAAGCTAAGCCTAGCCAAGCCAAGCCTAGCCAAGCTAAGCCAATCCTAGCCTAGACTAGCCAAGCCTAGTCAAGCTAAGGCTAGCCTAGCCAAGCTATGCCAAGCCTAAGCTAGGCTTGGCTTTTCTTTATTTTGCATGGCTTGGCTTGGCTAGGCTAGGCTTGGCTTAGCTTGGCTAGGCTAGGTTTGGCATGGCTTTACTTGGCTCTGTTCGTTAGTTTCAGTTCGGTAAGGTTTGGATCGATTCGGTACGTTTTAGCCTAGCCTAGCCGAGCTTATCAAAGCTAATCCTAGCTAAGCCAAGATAAGCCAAGCCAAGCTAAGTCTAGCCTAGCCTAGCCAAGCCAAGCCTAGCGAAGCCTAACATAGCCAAACCAAGCCAAGCAAAGCAAAGCCAACCCAACCCTAAGCTAAGCGAAGCCAAGCCAAGCCAAGCCAAGCTAAGCCTATCCTAGCCAAGCTAAGCCTAGCCCAGCCAAGCTAAGCCAAGCCAAGCCAAACCAAGCTTAGCCAAGCCTAGCCAAGCCAAGCCAAGCCTAGCCTAGCCAAGCCAAGTCTAACCAAGCCAAGCCAAGCCTAGCCAAGCTAAGCCTAGCCTAGCCAAGCTAAGTGTAGCTAAGCTAAGCCTAGCCAAGCCAAGCCTAGCCAAGCTAAGCCTAGCCAAGCCAAGCCTAGCCAAGCTAAGCCTAGCCAAGCCTAGCCAAGCCAAGCTAAGCCTACCAAAGCCAAGCCAAGCCAAGCCTAGCCGAGCCAAGCTTAGCCAAGCCAAGCTAAGTCTAGTCAAGCTAAGCCAAACCAAGCCTAGCTAAGCCAAGCCAAGCCTAGCTAAGCCAAGCCAAGCCTACCCTAGCCAAGCTAAGCCAAGTCATGCCAAACCAAGCCTAGCCATGAAAAGCCAAGCCAAACCAAGCTTTGCCAAGCCTAGCCTACCTAGCCTAGCCAAGCCTAGCCTAGCCTACCCATGCCAAGCCTAGCCAAGCCTAGCCAAGCCTAGCTAAGCCAAGCCAAACCAAGCCTAGCTAAGCCGAGCCAAGCTTACCCTAGCCAAGCTAAGTGTAGCTAAGCCAAGCATAGCCTACCCTTCCCTTATAAGGAATTACCAGAGAGGCCAAAGGTGCTCCTCAACAACATTGTCTATAGGCTTAGCTTGGCAAGGCTAGGCTTGGCTTGGCTTGGCTTGGCTTAACTTGGCTTGGCTTGGCTAGGCTTGGCTTGGCTAGGCTTGGCTTGGCTTGGCTTGGCTTGGCTTTGTTTGGCTCGCCTAGGCTAGGCTTGGCTTGGCTTGGCTTTGCATGGCTTGGCATGGCTTGGTTTGGCTAACGAATCGAACCTAGCCATGCAAAGCAAAGCCAAGCCTAGCCAATCCTAGCCTAGCTAACCAAGCCTAGCCAAGCCAAGCCATGTCTATCCAAGCTAAGTCTAGCCTCGCCTAGCTTAGCTAAGCTTAGCTTAGCCTATAGACAAAGTTGTAGAGGGACACCTTTGGCCTCTCTGGTAATTCCTTATAAGGCAAGGCTTGGCTTAGCTACACTTGGCTTGGCTTGGCTAGGCTAGGCTTGGCTAGGCTTGGATTGGTTTGGCTTGGCTTAGCTTGGCTAGGCTTGGTTTGGCGTGAATTTTTATGGCTATGCTTGGCTTGGCTTAGTTTGCCTATGCTAGGCTTCGCATGGCTAGGCTTAGCTTGGCTTTGGTTGGCTCAGCTCGGCTAGGCTAGGCTTGGTTTTTCTTTGCTTTGCATGGCTTGGCTTGGCTAGGCTAGGCTTGGCTTAGCTTGGCTAGGCTAGGTTTGGCTTGGCTTTACTTGGCTCTGTTCGTTAGTTTCAGTTCGGTAAGGTTTGGATCGATTCGGTAGGTTTAAGCCTAGCGTAGCCCAGCTTATCAAAGCTAATCCTAGCTAAGCCAAGACAAGCCAAGCCAACCTAAGTCTAGCCAAGCCTAGTAGCCTAGCCTAGCCTAGCCAAGCCTAACATAGCCAAACCAAGCCAAGCAAAGCAAAGCCAACCCAACCCAAGCCAAGCCAAGCCTAGCCAACCCAAGCCAAGCCAAGCCAAGCCTAGCTAAGCCAAGCTAAGGCAAGCTAAGCTAAGTAAGCCAAGCCAAACTAAGCCTAGCTTAGCCAAGCTAAGCTTAGCCTAGCCAAGCTAAGCCAAGCCAAGCCAAGTCAAACCAAGCTTAGCCAAGCCAAGCCTAGCCTAGCCAAGCCATGCCTAGCCAAGCTAAGCCTAGCCCAGCCAAGCTAAGTGTAGCTAAGCTAAGCCTAGCCAAGCCAAGCCTAGCCAAGCTAAGCCTAGCCAAGCCAAGCCTAGCCAAGCTAAGCCTAGCCTAGCCTAGACTAGCCAAGCCTAGCCAAGCTAAGGCTAGCCTAGCCAAGCTATGCCAAGCCTAAGCTAGGCTTGGCTTTTCTTTGTTTTGCTTGGCTTGGCTAGGCTAGGCTTGGCTTAGATTGGCTAGGCTAGGTTTGGCTTGGCTTGACTTGGCTCTGTTCGTTAGTTTCAGTTCGGTAAGGTTTGGATCGATTCGGTAGGTTTTAGCCTAGCCTAGCCGAGTTTATCAAAGCTAATCCTAGCTAAGCCAAGCCAAGCCAAACCAAGCCTAGCTTAGCCTAGCCAAGCCTAGCCAAGCTAAGCTTAGCCTAGCCAAGCTATGCCAAGCCTAAGCTAGGCTTGGCTTTTCTTTGCTTTGCATGGCTTGGCTTGGCTAGGCTAGGCTTGGCTTAGCTTGGCTAGGCTAGGTTTGGCTTGGCTTTACTTGGCTCTGTTCGTTAGTTTCAGTTCGGTAAGGTTTGGATCGATTCGGTAGGTTTTAGCCTAGCCTAGCCGAGCTTATCAAAGCTAATCCTAGCTAAGCCAAGATAAGCCAAGCCAAGCTAAGTCTAGCCTAGCCTAGCCAAGCCAAGCCTAGCGAAGCCTAACATAGCCAAACCAAGTCAAGCAAAGCAAAGCCAACCCAACCCTAAGCTAAGCGAAGCCAAGCCAATCCAAGCCAAGCCAAGCTAAGCCTATCCTAGCCAAGCTAAGCCTAGCCCAGCCAAGCTAAGCCAAGCCAAACCAAGCTTAGCCAAGCCTAGTCAAGCCAAGCCAAGCCTAGCTAAGCCAAGCCTAACCAAGCCAAGCCAAGCCTAGCCAAGCTAAGCCTAGCCTAGCCAAGCTAAGTGTAGCTAAGCTAAGCCTAGCCAAGCCAAGCCTAGCCAAGCTAAGCCTAGCCAAGCCAAGCCTAGCCAAGCCAGGCAAAGCAAACCAAAGCCAAGCCAAGCCAAGCCTAGCCGAGCCAAGCTTAGCCAAGCCAAGCTAAGCCTAGTCAAGCTAAGCCAAACCAAGCCTAGCTAAGCCAAGCCAAGCCTAGCTAAGCCAAGCCAAGCCTACCCTAGCCAAGCTAAGCCAAGTCATGCCAAACCAAGCCTAGCCATGAAAAGCCAAGCCAAACCAAGCTTTGCCAAGCCTAGCCTACCTAGCCTAGCCAAGCCTAGCCTAGCCTACCCATGCCAAGCCTAGCCAAGCCTAGCCAAGCCTAGCTAAGCCAAACCAAGCCTAGCTAAGCCGAGCCAAGCTTACCCTAGCCAAGCTAAGTGTAGCTAAGCCAAGCATAGCCTACCCTTCCCTTATAAGGAATTACCAGAGAGGCCAAAGGTGTTCCTCAACAACATTGTCTATAGGCTTAGCTTGGCAAGGCTAGGCTTGGCTTGGCTTGGCTTGGCTTGGCTAGGCTTGGCTTGGCTAGGCTTGGCTTGACTTGGCTTGGCTTGGCTTGGCTTGGTTTGACTTGGCTTGGCTAGGCTTGGCTTGGCTTGGCTTGGCTTTGTTTGGCTCGCCTAGGCTAGGCTTGGCTTGGCTTTGCTTTGCATGGCTTGGCATGGCTTGGGTTGGCTAACGAATCGAACCTAGCCATGCAAAGCAAAGCAAGCCTAGCCAATCCTAGCCTAGCCGAGCCAAGCTAACCAAGCCTAGCCAAGCCAAGTCATGCCTATCCAAGCTAAGTCTAGCCTCGCCTAGCTTAGCTAAGCTTAGCTTAGCCTATAGACAAAGTTGTAGAGGGACACCTTTGGCCTCTCTGGTAATTCCTTATAAGGCAAGGCTAGGCAAGGCTTGGCTTAGCTACACTTGGCTTGGCTTGGCTAGGCTTGGATTGGTTTGGCTTGGCTTGGTTTGGCTTGGATTTTTATGGCTATGCTTGGCTTGGCTTAGTTTGCCTATGCTAGGCTTCGCTTGGCTAGGCTTAGCTTGGCTTTGGTTGGCTCAGCTCGGCTAGGCTAGGCTTTGTTTTTCTTTGCTTTGCATGGCTTGGCTTGGCTAGGCTAGGCTTGGCTTAGCTTGGCTAGGCTAGGTTTGGCTTGGCTTTACTTGGCTCTGTTCGTTAGTTTCAGTTCGGTAAGGTTTGGATCGATTCGGTAGGTTTTAGCCTAGCGTAGCCGAGCTTATCAAAGCTAATCCTAGCTAAGCCAAGACAAGCCAAGCCAACCTAAGTCTAGCCAAGCCTAGTAGCCTAGCCTAGCCAAGCCTAACATAGCCAAACCAAGCCAAGCAAAGCAAAGCCAACCCAACCCAAGCCAAGCCAAGCCTAGCCAACCCAAGCCAAGCCAAGGCAAGCCTAGCTAAGCCAAGCTAAGGCAAGCTAAGCTAAGTAAGCCAAGCCAAACTAAGCCTAGCTTAGCCAAGCTAAGCTTAGCCTAGCCAAGCTAAGCCAAGCCAAGCCAAGCCAAACCAAGCTTAGCCAAGCCAAGCCTAGCCTAGCCAAGCCAAGCCATGCCTAGCCAAGCTAAGCCTAGCCCAGCCAAGCTAAGTGTAGCTAAGCTAAGCCTAGCCAAGCCAAGCCTAGCCAAGCTAAGCCTAGCCTAGCCTAGACTAGCCAAGCCTAGCCAAGCTAAGGCTAGCCTAGCCAAGCTATGCCAAGCCTAAGCTAGGCTTGGCTTTTCTTTGTTTTGCATGGCTTGGCTTGGCTAGGCTAGGCTTGGCTTAGCTTGGCTAGGCTAGGTTTGGCTTGGCTTTACTTGGCTCTGTTCGTTAGTTTCAGTTCGGTAAGGTTTGGATCGATTCGGTAGGTTTTAGCCTAGCCTAGCCGAGTTTATCAAAGCTAATCCTAGCTAAGCCAAGCCAAACCAAGCCTAGCCAAGCCTAGCCAAGCTAAGCCTAGCCTAGCCAAGCTATTTCAAGCCTAAGCTAGGCTTGGCTTTTCTTTGCTTTGCATGGCTTGGCTTGGCTAGGCTAGGCTTGGCTTAGCTTGGCTAGGCTAGGTTTGGCTTGGCTTTACTTGGCTCTGTTCGTTAGTTTCAGTTCGGTAAGGTTTGGATCGATTCGGTAGGTTTTAGCCTAGCCTAGCCGAGCTTATCAAAGCTAATCCTAGCTAAGCCAAGATAAGCCAAGCCAAGCTAAGTCTAGCCTAGCCTAGCCAAGCCAAGCCTAGCGAAGCCTAACATAGCCAAACCAAGCCAAGCAAAGCAAAGCCAACCCAACCCTAAGCTAAGCGAAGCCAAGCCAAGCCAAGCCAAGCTAAGCCTAGCCCAGCCAAGCTAAGCCAAGCCAAGCCAAACCAAGCTTAGCCAAGCCTAGCCAAGCCAAGCCAAGCCTAGCCTAGCCAAGCCAAGTCTAACCAAGCCAAGCCAAGCCTAGCCAAGCTAAGCCTAGCCTAGCCAAGCTAAGTGTAGCTAAGCTAAGCCTAGCCAAGCCAAGCCTAGCCAAGCTAAGCCTAGCCAAGCCAAGCCTAGCCAAGCTAAGCCTAGCCAAGCCTAGCCAAGCCAAGCTAAGCCTACCAAAGCCAAGCCAAGCCAAGCCTAGCCGAGCCAAGCTTAGCCAAGCCAAGCTAAGTCTAGTCAAGCTAAGCCAAACCAAGCCTAGCTAAGCCAAGCCAAGCCTAGCTAAGCCAAGCCAAGCCTACCCTAGCCAAGCTAAGCCAAGTCATGCCAAACCAAGCCTAGCCATGAAAAGCCAAGCCAAACCAAGCTTTGCCAAGCCTAGCCTACCTAGCCTAGCCAAGCCTAGCCTAGCCTACCCATGCCAAGCCTAGCCAAGCCTAGCTAAGCCAAGGCAAACCAAGCCTAGCTAAGCCGAGCCAAGCTTACCCTATCCAAGCTAAGTGTAGCTAAGCCAAGCATAGCCTACCCTTCCCTTATAAGGAATTACTAGAGAGGCCAAAGGTGTTCCTCAACAACATTGTCTATAGGCTTAGCTTGGCAAGGCTAGGCTTGGCTTGGCTTGGCTTGGCTTGGCTTGGCTAGGCTTGGCTTGGCTAGGCTTGGCTTGGCTTGGCTGGGCTGGGCTTGGCTTGGCTAGGCTTGGCTTGGCTTGGCTTGGCTTTGTTTGGCTCGCCTAGGCTAGGCTTGGCTTGGCTTTGCTTTGCATGGCTTGGCATGGCTTGGGTTGGCTAACGAATCGAACCTAGCCATGCAAAGCAAAGCCAAGCCTAGCCAATCCTAGCCTAGCCGAGCCAAGCTAACCAAGCCTAGCCAAGCCAAGCCATTCCTATCCAAGCTAAGTCTAGCCTCGCCTAGCTTAGCTAAGCTTAGCTTAGCCTATAGACAAAGTTGTAGAGGGACACCTTTGGCCTCTCTGGTAATTCCTTATAAGGCAAGGCTAGGCAAGGCTTGGCTTAGCTACACTTGGCTTGGCTTGGCTAGGCTAGGCTTGGCTAGGCTTGGATTGGTTTGGCTTGGCTTAGCTTGGCTAGGCTTGGTTTGGCTTGGATTTTTATGGCTATGCTTGGCTTGGCTTAGTTTGCCTATGCTAGGCTTCGCTTGGCTAGGCTTAGCTTGGCTTTGGTTGGCTCAGCTCGGCTAGGCTAGGCTTGGTTTTTCTTTGCTTTGCATGGCTTGGCTTGGCTAGGCTAGGCTTGGCTTAGCTTGGCTAGGCTAGGTTTGGCTTGGCTTTACTTGGCTCTGTTCGTTAGTTTCAGTTCGGTAAGGTTTGGATCGATTCGGTAGGTTTTAGCCTAGCGTAGCCGAGCTTATCAAAGCTAATCCTAGCTAAGCCAAGACAAGCCAAGCCAACCTAAGTCTAGCCAAGCCTAGTAGCCTAGCCTAGCCAAGCCTAACATAGCCAAACCAAGCCAAGCAAAGCAAAGCCAACCCAACCCAAGCCAAGCCAAGCCTAGCCAACCCAAGCCAAGCCAAGCCAAGCCTAGCTAAGCCAAGCTAAGGCAAGCTAAGCTAAGTAAGCCAAGCCAAACTAAGCCTAGCTTAGCCAAGCTAAGCTTAGCCTAGCCAAGCTAAGTCAAGCCAAGCCAAGCCAAACCAAGCTTAGCCAAGCCAAGCCTAGCCTAGCCAAGCCAAGCCATGCCTAGCCAAGCTAAGCCTAGCCCAGCCAAGCTAAGTGTAGCTAAGCTAAGCCTAGCCAAGCCAAGCCTAACCAAGCTAAGCCTAGCCAAGCCAAGCCTAGCCAAGCTAAGCCAATCCTAGCCTAGACTAGCCAAGCCTAGTCAAGCTAAGGCTAGCCTAGCCAAGCTATGCCAAGCCTAAGCTAGGCTTGGCTTTTCTTTATTTTGCATGGCTTGGCTTGGCTAGGCTAGGCTTGGCTTAGCTTGGCTAGGCTAGGTTTGGCTTGGCTTTACTTGGCTCTGTTCGTTAGTTTCAGTTCGGTAAGGTTTGGATCGATTCGGTAGGTTTTAGCCTAGCCTAGCCGAGTTTATCAAAGCTAATCCTAGCTAAGCCAAGATAAGCCAAGCCAAGCTAAGTCTAGCCTAGTCTAGCCTAGCCTAGCCAAGCCTAGCGAAGCCTAACATAGCCAAACCAAGCAAAGCAAAGCAAAGCCAATCCAACCCTAAGCTAAGCGAAGCCAAACCAAGCTAAGCCTATCCTAGCCAAGCTAAGCCTAGCCTAGCCTAGCCAAGCTAAGCCAAGCCAAGCCAAACCAAACTTAGCCAAGCCTAGCCAAGCCTAGCCAAGCTATGCCAAGCCTAGCCTAGCCAAGCCAAGCATAACCAAGCCAAGCCAAGCCTAGTCAAGCTAAGCCTAGCCTAGCCAAGCTAAGTGTAGCTATGCTAAGCCTAGCCAAGCCAAGCCTAGCCAAGCTAAGCCTAGCCAAGCCAAGCCTAGCCAAGCTAAGCCTAGCCTAGCCAAGCTATGCCAAGCCTAGCCTAGCCAAGCCAGGCAAAGCAAAGCAAAGCAAAGCCATGCCAAGCCAAGCCTAGCCGAGTCAAGCTTAGCCAAGCCTAGTCAAGCTAAGTCAAACCAAGCCTAGCCAAGCCAAGTCAAGCCTACCCTAGCCAAGCTAAGCCAAGTCATGCCAAACCAAGCCTAGCCATGAAAAGCCAAGCCAAACCAAGCTTTGCCAAGCCTAGCCTACCTAGCCTAGCCAAGCCTATCCTAGCCTACCCATGCCAAGCCTAGCCTAGCCAAGCCTAGCTAAGCCAAGCCAAACCAACCCTCGCTAAGCCGAGCCAAGCTTACCCTAGCCAAGCTAAGTGTAGCTAAGCCAAGCATAGCCTACCCTTCCCTTATAAGGAATTACCAGAGAGGCCAAAGGTGTTCCTCAACAACATTGTCTATAGGCTTAGCTTGGCAAGGCTAGGCTTGGCTTGGCTTGGCTTGACTTGGCTCGGCTTGACTTGGCTTGGCTATGCTTGGCTTGGCTTGGCTTGTCTTGGCTTGGCTTGGCTAGGCTTAGCTAGGCTTGGCTTGGCTTGGCTTGGCTCGCCTAGGCTAGACTTGGCTTGGCTTGGCTTTGCATGGCTTGGGTTGGCTAACGAATCGAACCTAGCCATGCAAAGCCTAGCCAATCCTAGCCGAGCCAAGCTAACCAAGCCTAGCCAAGCCAAGCCATGCCTATCCAAGATAAGTCTAGCCCCGCCTAGCCTAGCCAAGCTTAGCTTAGCCTATAGACAAAGTTGTAGAGGGACACCTTTGGCCTCTCTGGTAATTCCTTATAAGGCAAGGCTAGGCAAGGCTTGGCTTAGCTACACTTGGCTTGGCTTGGCTAGGCTAGGCTTGGCTAGGCTTGGATTGGCTTGGCTTGGCTTAGCTTGGCTAGGCTTGTTTGGCTTGGATTTTTATGGCTATGCTTGGCTTGGCTTAGCTTGCCTAAGCTAGGCTTCGCTTGGCTAGGCTTTGGTTGGCTCAGCTCGGCTAGGCTAGGCTTGGCTTTTCTTTGCTTTGCATGGCTTGGCTTGGCTAGGCTAGGCTTGGCTTAGCTTGGCTAGGCTAGGTTTGGCTTGGCTTTACTTGGCTCTGTTCGTTAGTTTCAGTTCGGTAAGGTTTGGATCGATTCGGTAGTTTAGCCTAGCGTAGCCGAGCTTATCAAAGCTAATCCTAGCTAAGCCAAGACAAGCCAAGCCATGCTAAGTCTAGCCTAGCCTAGTAGCCTAGCCAAGCCAAGCCTAGCGAAGCCTAACATAGCCAAACCAAGCCAAGCAAAGCAAAGCCAACCCAACCCTAAGCTAAGCGAAGCCAAGCCAAGCCAAGCCAAGCTAAGCCTATCCTAGCCAAGCTAAGCCTAGCCCAGCCAAGCTAAGCCATGCCAAGCCAAACCAAGCTTAGCCAAGCCTAGCCAAGCCAAGCCAAGCCTAGCCTAGCCAAGCCAAGTCTAACCAAGCCAAGCCAAGCCTAGCCAAGCTAAGCCTAGCCTAGCCAAGCTAAGTGTAGCTAAGCTAAGCCTAGCCAAGCCAAGCCTAGCCAAGCTAAGCCTAGCCAAGCCAAGCCTAGCCAAGCTTAGCCTAGCCAAGCCTAGCCAAGCCAAGCTAAGCCTACCAAAGCCAAGCCAAGCCAAGCCTAGCCGAGCCAAGCTTAGCCAAGCCAAGCTAAGTCTAGTCAAGCTAAGCCAAACCAAGCCTAGCTAAGCCAAGCCAAGCCTAGCTAAGCCAAGCCAAGCCTACCCTAGCCAAGCTAAGCCAAGTCATGCCAAACCAAGCCTAGCCATGAAAAGCCAAGCCAAACCAAGCTTTGCCAAGCCTAGCCTACCTAGCCTAGCCAAGCCTAGCCTAGCCTACCCATGCCAAGCCTAGCCAAGCCTAGCCAAGCCTAGCTAAGCCAAGCCAAACCAAGCCTAGCTAAGCCGAGCCAAGCTTACCCTAGCCAAGCTAAGTGTAGCTAAGCCAAGCATAGCCTACCCTTCCCTTATAAGGAATTACTAGAGAGGCCAAAGGTGTTCCTCAACAACATTGTCTATAGGCTTAGCTTGGCAAGGCTAGGCTTGGCTTGGCTTGGCTTGGCTAGGCTAGGCTTGGCTAGGCTTGGCTTGGCTTGGCTTGGCTGGGCTTGGCTTGGCTTGGCTAGGCTTGGCTTGGCTTGGCTTGGCTTGGCTTGACTTGGCTTGGCTAGGCTTGGCTTGGCTTGGCTTGGCTTTGTTTGGCTCGCCTAGGCTAGGCTTGGCTTGGCTTTGCTTTGCATGGCTTGGCATGGCTTGGGTTGGCTAACGAATCGAACCTAGCCATGCAAAGCAAAGCCAAGCCTAGCCAATCCTAGCCTAGCCGAGCCAAGCTAACCAAGCCTAGCCAAGCCAAGCCATGCCTATCCAAGCTAAGTCTAGCCTCGCCTAGCTTAGCTAAGCTTAGCTTAGCCTATAGACAAAGTTGTAGAGGGACACCTTTGGCCTCTCTGGTAATTCCTTATAAGGCAAGGCTAGGCAAGGCTTGGCTTAGCTACACTTGGCTTGGCTTGGCTAGGCTAGGCTTGGCTAGGCTTGGATTGGTTTGGCTTGGCTTAGCTTGGCTAGGCTTGGTTTGGCTTGGATTTTTATGGCTATGCTTGGCTTGGCTTAGTTTGCCTATGCTAGGCTTCGCTTGGCTAGGCTTAGCTTGGCTTTGGTTGGCTCAGCTCGGCTAGGCTAGGCTTGGTTTTTCTTTGCTTTGCATGGCTTGGCTTGGCTAGGCTAGGCTTGGCTTAGCTTGGCTAGGCTAGGTTTGGCTTGGCTTTACTTGGCTCTGTTCGTTAGTTTCAGTTCGGTAAGGTTTGGATCGATTCGGTAGGTTTTAGCCTAGCGTAGCCGAGCTTATCAAAGCTAATCCTAGCTAAGCCAAGACAAGCCAAGCCAACCTAAGTCTAGCCAAGCCTAGTAGCCTAGCCTAGCCAAGCCTAACATAGCCAAACCAAGCCAAGCAAAGCAAAGCCAACCCAACCCAAGCCAAGCCAAGCCTAGCCAACCCAAGCCAAGCCAAGCCAAGCCTAGCTAAGCCAAGCTAAGGCAAGCTAAGCTAAGTAAGCCAAGCCAAACTAAGCCTAGCTTAGCCAAGCTAAGCTTAGCCTAGCCAAGCTAAGTCAAGCCAAGCCAAGCCAAACCAAGCTTAGCCAAGCCAAGCCTAGCCTAGCCAAGCCAAGCCATGCCTAGCCAAGCTAAGCCTAGCCCAGCCAAGCTAAGTGTAGCTAAGCTAAGCCTAGCCAAGCCAAGCCTAGCCAAGCTAAGCCTAGCCAAGCCAAGCCTAGCCAAGCTAAGCCAATCCTAGCCTAGACTAGCCAAGCCTAGTCAAGCTAAGGCTAGCCTAGCCAAGCTATGCCAAGCCTAAGCTAGGCTTGGCTTTTCTTTATTTTGCATGGCTTGGCTTGGCTAGGCTAGGCTTGGCTTAGCTTGGCTAGGCTAGGTTTGGCTTGGCTTTACTTGGCTCTGTTCGTTAGTTTCAGTTCGGTAAGGTTTGGATCGATTCGGTAGGTTTTAGCCTAGCCTAGCCGAGTTTATCAAAGCTAATCCTAGCTAAGCCAAGATAAGCCAAGCCAAGCTAAGTCTAGCCTAGTCTAGCCTAGCCTAGCCAAGCCTAGCGAAGCCTAACATAGCCAAACCAAGCAAAGCAAAGCAAAGCCAATCCAACCCTAAGCTAAGCGAAGCCAAACCAAGCTAAGCCTATCCTAGCCAAGCTAAGCCTAGCCTAGCCTAGCCAAGCTAAGCCAAGCCAAGCCAAACCAAACTTAGCCAAGCCTAGCCAAGCCTAGCCAAGCTATGCCAAGCCTAGCCTAGCCAAGCCAAGCATAACCAAGCCAAGCCAAGCCTAGTCAAGCTAAGCCTAGCCTAGCCAAGCTAAGTGTAGCTATGCTAAGCCTAGCCAAGCCAAGCCTAGCCAAGCTAAGCCTAGCCAAGCCAAGCCTAGCCAAGCTAAGCCTAGCCTAGCCAAGCTATGCCAAGCCTAGCCTAGCCAAGCCAGGCAAAGCAAAGCAAAGCCATGCCAAGCCAAGCCTAGCCGAGTCAAGCTTAGCCAAGCCTAGTCAAGCTAAGTCAAACCAAGCCTAGCCAAGCCAAGCCAAGCCTACCCTAGCCAAGCTAAGCCAAGTCATGCCAAACCAAGCCTAGCCATGAAAAGCCAAGCCAAACCAAGCTTTGCCAAGCCTAGCCTACCTAGCCTAGCCAAGCCTATCCTAGCCTACCCATGCCAAGCCTAGCCTAGCCAAGCCTAGCTAAGCCAAGCCAAACCAACCCTCGCTAAGCCGAGCCAAGCTTACCCTAGCCAAGCTAAGTGTAGCTAAGCCAAGCATAGCCTACCCTTCCCTTATAAGGAATTACCAGAGAGGCCAAAGGTGTTCCTCAACAACATTGTCTATAGGCTTAGCTTGGCAAGGCTAGGCTTGGCTTGGCTTGGCTTGACTTGGCTTGGCTATGCTTGGCTTGGCTTGGCTTGTCTTGGCTTGGCTTGGCTAGGCTTAGCTAGGCTTGGCTTGGCTTGGCTTGGCTTGGCTCGCCTAGGCTAGACTTGGCTTGGCTTGGCTTTGCATGGCTTGGGTTGGCTAACGAATCGAACCTAGCCATGCAAAGCCTAGCCAATCCTAGCCGAGCCAAGCTAACCAAGCCTAGCCAAGCCAAGCCATGCCTATCCAAGATAAGTCTAGCCCCGCCTAGCCTAGCCAAGCTTAGCTTAGCCTATAGACAAAGTTGTAGAGGGACACCTTTGGCCTCTCTGGTAATTCCTTATAAGGCAAGGCTAGGCAAGGCTTGGCTTAGCTACACTTGGCTTGGCTTGGCTAGGCTAGGCTTGGCTAGGCTTGGATTGGCTTGGCTTGGCTTAGCTTGGCTAGGCTTGTTTGGCTTGGATTTTTATGGCTATGCTTGGCTTGGCTTAGCTTGCCTAAGCTAGGCTTCGCTTGGCTAGGCTTTGGTTGGCTCAGCTCGGCTAGGCTAGGCTTGGCTTTTCTTTGCTTTGCATGGCTTGGCTTGGCTAGGCTAGGCTTGGCTTAGCTTGGCTAGGCTAGGTTTGGCTTGGCTTTACTTGGCTCTGTTCGTTAGTTTCAGTTCGGTAAGGTTTGGATCGATTCGGTAGTTTAGCCTAGCGTAGCCGAGCTTATCAAAGCTAATCCTAGCTAAGCCAAGACAAGCCAAGCCATGCTAAGTCTAGCCTAGCCTAGTAGCCTAGCCAAGCCAAGCCTAGCGAAGCCTAACATAGCCAAACCAAGCCAAGCAAAGCAAAGCCAACCCAACCCTAAGCTAAGCGAAGCCAAGCCAAGCCAAGTCAAGCTAAGCCTATCCTAGCCAAGCTAAGCCTAGCCCAGCCAAGCTAAGCCATGCCAAGCCAAACCAAGCTTAGCCAAGCCTAGCCAAGCCAAGCCAAGCCTAGCCTAGCCAAGCCAAGTCTAACCAAGCCAAGCCAAGCCTAGCCAAGCTAAGCCTAGCCTAGCCAAGCTAAGTGTAGCTAAGCTAAGCCTAGCCAAGCCAAGCCTAGCCAAGCTAAGCCTAGCCAAGCCAAGCCTAGCCAAGCTAAGCCTAGCCAAGCCTAGCCAAGCCAAGCTAAGCCTACCAAAGCCAAGCCAAGCCAAGCCTAGCCGAGCCAAGCTTAGCCAAGCCAAGCTAAGTCTAGTCAAGCTAAGCCAAACCAAGCCTAGCTAAGCCAAGCCAAGCCTAGCTAAGCCAAGCCAAGCCTACCCTAGCCAAGCTAAGCCAAGTCATGCCAAACCAAGCCTAGCCATGAAAAGCCAAGCCAAACCAAGCTTTGCCAAGCCTAGCCTACCTAGCCTAGCCAAGCCTAGCCTAGCCTACCCATGCCAAGCCTAGCCAAGCCTAGCCAAGCCTAGCTAAGCCAAGCCAAACCAAGCCTAGCTAAGCCGAGCCAAGCTTACCCTAGCCAAGCTAAGTGTAGCTAAGCCAAGCATAGCCTACCCTTCCCTTATAAGGAATTACTAGAGAGGCCAAAGGTGTTCCTCAACAACATTGTCTATAGGCTTAGCTTGGCAAGGCTAGGCTTGGCTTGGCTTGGCTTGGCTAGGCTAGGCTAGGCTTGGCTAGGCTTGGCTTGGCTTGGCTTGGCTGGGCTTGGCTTGGCTTGGCTAGGCTTGGCTTGGCTTGGCTTGACTTGGCTTGGCTAGGCTTGGCTTGGCTTGGCTTGGCTTTGTTTGGCTCGCCTAGGCTAGGCTTGGCTTGGCTTTGCTTTGCATGGCTTGGCATGGCTTGGGTTGGCTAACGAATCGAACCTAGCCATGCAAAGCAAAGCCAAGCCTAGCCAATCCTAGCCTAGCCGAGCCAAGCTAACCAAGCCTAGCCAAGCCAAGCCATGCCTATCCAAGCTAAGTCTAGCCTCGCCTAGCTTAGCTAAGCTTAGCTTAGCCTATAGACAAAGTTGTAGAGGGACACCTTTGGCCTCTCTGGTAATTCCTTATAAGGCAAGGCTAGGCAAGGCTTGGCTTAGCTACACTTGGCTTGGCTTGGCTAGGCTAGGCTTGGCTAGGCTTGGATTGGTTTGGCTTGGCTTAGCTTGGCTAGGCTTGGTTTGGCTTGGATTTTTATGGCTATGCTTGGCTTGGCTTAGTTTGCCTATGCTAGGCTTCGCTTGGCTAGGCTTGGTTTTTCTTTGCTTTGCATGGCTTGGCTTGGCTAGGCTAGGCTTGGCTTAGCTTGGCTAGGCTAGGTTTGGCTTGGCTTTACTTGGCTCTGTTCGTTAGTTTCAGTTCGGTAAGGTTTGGATCGATTCGGTAGGTTTTAGCCTAGCGTAGCCGAGCTTATCAAAGCTAATCCTAGCTAAGCCAAGACAAGCCAAGCCAACCTAAGTCTAGCCAAGCCTAGTAGCCTAGCCTAGCCAAGCCTAACATAGCCAAACCAAGCCAAGCAAAGCAAAGCCAACCCAACCCAAGCCAAGCCAAGCCTAGCCAACCCAAGCCAAGCCAAGCCAAGCCTAGCTAAGCCAAGCTAAGGCAAGCTAAGCTAAGTAAGCCAAGCCAAACTAAGCCTAGCTTAGCCAAGCTAAGCTTAGCCTAGCCAAGCTAAGCCAAGCCAAGCCAAACCAAGCTTAGCCAAGCCAAGCCTAGCCTAGCCAAGCCAAGCCATGCCTAGCCAAGCTAAGCCTAGCCCAGCCAAGCTAAGTGTAGCTAAGCTAAGCCTAGCCAAGCCAAGCCTAGCCAAGCTAAGCCTAGCCAAGCCAAGCCTAGCCAAGCTAAGCCTAGACTAGCCAAGCCTAGTCAAGCTAAGGCTAGCCTAGCCAAGCTATGCCAAGCCTAAGCTAGGCTTGGCTTTTCTTTATTTTGCATGGCTTGGCTTGGCTAGGCTAGGCTTGGCTTAGCTTGGCTAGGCTAGGTTTGGCTTGGCTTTACTTGGCTCTGTTCGTTAGTTTCAGTTCGGTAAGGTTTGGATCGATTCGGTAGGTTTTAGCCTAGCCTAGCCGAGTTTATCAAAGCTAATCCTAGCTAAGCCAAGATAAGCCAAGCCAAGCTAAGTCTAGCCTAGTCTAGCCTAGCCTAGCCAAGCCTAGCGAAGCCTAACATAGCCAAACCAAGCAAAGCAAAGCAAAGCCAATCCAACCCTAAGCTAAGCGAAGCCAAACCAAGCTAAGCCTATCCTAGCCAAGCTAAGCCTAGCCTAGCCTAGCCAAGCTAAGCCAAGCCAAGCCAAACCAAACTTAGCCAAGCCTAGCCAAGCCTAGCCAAGCTATGCCAAGCCTAGCCTAGCCAAGCCAAGCATAACCAAGCCAAGCCAAGCCTAGTCAAGCTAAGCCTAGCCTAGCCAAGCTAAGTGTAGCTATGCTAAGCCTAGCCAAGCCAAGCCTAGCCAAGCTAAGCCTAGCCAAGCCAAGCCTAGCCAAGCTAAGCCTAGCCTAGCCAAGCTATGCCAAGCCTAGCCTAGCCAAGCCAGGCAAAGCAAAGCAAAGCCATGCCAAGCCAAGCCTAGCCGAGTCAAGCTTAGCCAAGCCTAGTCAAGCTAAGCCAAACCAAGCCTAGCCAAGCCAAGCCAAGCCTACCCTAGCCAAGCTAAGCCAAGTCATGCCAAACCAAGCCTAGCCATGAAAAGCCAAGCCAAACCAAGCTTTGCCAAGCCTAGCCTACCTAGCCTAGCCAAGCCTATCCTAGCCTACCCATGCCAAGCCTAGCCTAGCCAAGCCTAGCTAAGCCAAGCCAAACCAACCCTCGCTAAGCCGAGCCAAGCTTACCCTAGCCAAGCTAAGTGTAGCTAAGCCAAGCATAGCCTACCCTTCCCTTATAAGGAATTACCAGAGAGGCCAAAGGTGTTCCTCAACAACATTGTCTATAGGCTTAGCTTGGCAAGGCTAGGCTTGGCTTGGCTTGGCTTGACTTGGCTTGGCTATGCTTGGCTTGGCTTGGCTTGTCTTGGCTTGGCTTGGCTAGGCTTAGCTAGGCTTGGCTTGGCTTGGCTTGGCTCGCCTAGGCTAGACTTGGCTTGGCTTGGCTTTGCATGGCTTGGGTTGGCTAACGAATCGAACCTAGCCATGCAAAGCCTAGCCAATCCTAGCCGAGCCAAGCTAACCAAGCCTAGCCAAGCCAAGCCATGCCTATCCAAGATAAGTCTAGCCCCGCCTAGCCTAGCCAAGCTTAGCTTAGCCTATAGACAAAGTTGTAGAGGGACACCTTTGGCCTCTCTGGTAATTCCTTATAAGGCAAGGCTAGGCAAGGCTTGGCTTAGCTACACTTGGCTTGGCTTGGCTAGGCTAGGCTTGGCATGGCTTGGCTAGGCTTGGATTGGCTTGGCTTGGCTTAGCTTGGCTAGGCTTGTTTGGCTTGGATTTTTATGGCTATGCTTGGCTTGGCTTAGCTTGCCTAAGCTAGGCTTCGCTTGGCTAGGCTTTGGTTGGCTCAGCTCGGCTAGGCTAGGCTTGGCTTTTCTTTGCTTTGCATGGCTTGGCTTGGCTAGGCTAGGCTTGGCTTAGCTTGGCTAGGCTAGGTTTGGCTTGGCTTTACTTGGCTCTGTTCGTTAGTTTCAGTTCGGTAAGGTTTGGATCGATTCGGTAGTTTAGCCTAGCGTAGCCGAGCTTATCAAAGCTAATCCTAGCTAAGCCAAGACAAGCCAAGCCATGCTAAGTCTAGCCTAGCCTAGTAGCCTAGCCAAGCCAAGCCTAGCGAAGCCTAACATAGCCAAACCAAGCCAAGCAAAGCAAAGCCAACCCAACCCAAGCTAAGCGAAGCCAAGCCAAGTCAAGCCTAGCCAACCCAAGCCAAGACTAGCCAACCCAAGCCAAGCCAAGCTAAGCCAAGCTAAGCTAAGTAAGCCAAGCCAAACTAAGCCTATCTTAGCCAAGCTAAGCCAAGCCTAGGCATGGCTTGGCTTGGCTAGGCTTGGTTAGCTTGGCTCGGCTAGGCTAGGATTGGCTAGGCTTGGCTTTGCTTTGCATGGCTAGGTTCGATTCGTTAGCCAACCCAAGCCATGCCAAGCCATGCAAAGCCAAGCCAAGCCAAGCCTAGGCGAGCCAAGCTAAGCCAAGCCAAGCCAAGCCTAGCCAAGCTAAGCCAAGCCAAGCCAAACCAAGCTTAGCCAAGCCTAGCCAAGCCAAGCCAAGCCAAGCCAAGCCTAACCTAGCCAAGCCAAGCCTAGCCAAGCCAAGCCAAGCCTAGCCAAGCCAAGCCTGGCCCAGCCAAGCTAAGTGTAGCTAAGCTAAGCCTAGCCAAGCCAAGCCTAGCCAAGCTATGCCTAGTCAAGCCAAGCCTAACCGAGCCAAGCTAAGCCTAGCTAAGCCAAGCCTAGCCAAGCCAAGCCAAGCCAAGCCTAGCCTAGCCAAGCCAAGCCTAACCAAGCCAAGCCAAGCCTAGCCAAGCTAAGCCTAGCCTAGCCAAGGCTAAGTGTAGCAATGCTAAGCCTAGCCAAGCCTAGCCTAGGCTTTTCATGGCTAGGCTTGGTTTGGCTTAACCTGGCTTGGCTTGGCTTTGCTTTGAATGACTTGGCTTGGCTTCGCTAGGCTTGGCTTGGCTTGGCTAGGCTTGGCTAGGCTTGGCTTGTCTTAGCTTGGCTTGGCTTGTCTTTGCTTAGCTAGGATTAGCTTTGATAAGCTAGGCTAGGCTAGGCTAAACCTTACCGAACCGAACCTATCGAACTAAGCCAAGTAAAGCCAACCCAAACGTAGCCTAGCCTAGCCAAGCTAAGGCAAGCCTAGGCATGCCTAGCCAAGCCATGCAAAGCCAAGCCAAGACTAGACTAGCCGAGCCAAGCTTAGCCAAGCCTAGCCTAGCCTAGCCTAGCCAATCCAAGCCAAGCCTAGCCAAGCTAAGCCTAGCCTAGCCAGGTTAAGCCAAACCAAGCCTAGCCATGAAAAGCCTAGCCATGAAAAGCCAAGCCAAACCAAGCCTAGCCAAGCTAAACCAAGCCTAGCGAAGCTAAGCCTAGCCTAGCCTAGCCAGGCCAAGCCTAGCTAAGCCAAGCCAAACCAAGCCTACATAAGCCGAGCCAAGCTTACCCTAGCCAAACTAAGTGTAGCTAAGCCAAGCCTAGCCTAGCCTTGCCTTATAAGGAATTACCAGATAGGCCAAAGGTGTTCCTAAAAAACTTTGTCTATAGGCTAAGCGAAGCTTAGCTGGGCTAGGCTTGGCTAGACTTAGCTTGGATAGACTTGGCTTGACTTGGCTTGGCTTGGCTTTGCTAGGCTAGGCTTGGCTTGGCTTGGATTTGCTTTGCATGACTTGGCTAGGCTAGGCTTAGCTTGGGTAGTCTAGGCTTAGCTTGGCTAGGCTTGGCTTAGCTCGGCTAGGCTTGGGTTGGCTTGGCTTTGCTTTGCTTTGCTTGGCTTGGTTTGGCTAGGCTAGGCTTCGCTAGGCTAGGCTTGGTTTGACTTGTCTTGGCTTAGCTAGGCTTAGCTTTGATAGGCTAGGCTAGGCTTAGCTAAACCCTACTCAATCAATCCAAACCCTACAAAACTGAACCCCACCAAACTGAGCCAAGTAAAGCCAAGCCAAACCAAGCATAGCCAAGCCAAGCCAAGCATAACCAAGCCTAGCTAATCCGAGCCTACCCTAGCCATGCTAAGTGTAGCTAAGCCAAGCCTACCCTAGCCTTATAAGGAATTAACAGAGATGCCAAAGGTGTTCCTCTACAACTTTGTCTATAGGCTAAGCTAAGCTTAGCTAGGCTAAGCTTGGCTAGACTGAGCTTGGATAGGCTTGGCTTGGCTTTGCTAGGCTAGGCTTGGCTTTGCTTGGCTTAGCTTGACTTGGCTTAACTTGGCTCGGCTAGGCTAGGCTTGGCTTGGCATTGCTTTGCATGGCTTAGCTATGCTTGGCTTAGCTTGGCTAGGCTAGGCTTGGCATGGATTAGCTTGGCTCGGCTAGGCTTGGCTTGGCTTGGCTTTGCTTTGCATGGCTTGGCTTGGCTAGGCTAGGCTTGGCTAGGCTTGGCCTGGCTAGGCTAGGCTTGGCTAGGCTTAGCTTGGCTCAGCTAGGCTTGGCTTGGCTTTGCTTTGCTTGGCTTGGTTTGGCTAGGCAAGGTTTCGCTTGGTTTGGCTTGGCTAAGCTAGGCTTAGCTTGGCTCGGCTTAGCTTCGATTTCGTTCGGTTTGATTCTGTTCGGTTAGGTTCGGTTCAGTTCGATTCGTTAGGGTCAGTACGGCTCGACTCAGTTCGGTTCGGCTTAGTTCGACTCGGTTCCACTCGATTCGATTCGGCTAGGTCTGATGGAGTTTGGTGGAGTTCAGTTTGTTTCGATTGGGTTTGGTGGGGTTGGGTTCGATTTGATAGAGTTCTGTTCTTTTCGATTCGATTTGATGCAGTTTGGTGCGATGCGGTGCGGGGCGATTCGATTCGGTTCGGTTCGGTGCGATGCGTTTAGGTTCGGTGCGATTCAGCGGGGTTCGGTAAAGTTCGGTAGGGTAAGCCAAGACTAGCCATGCAAAGCCAAGCCAAACCAAGCCTAGCCAAGCCATGCCAGGCCTAGCCTAGCCAAACCAAGCCTAGTCTAGCCAAACCAAACCAAGCCATGCCAGGCCTCCCCTAGCCTAGCAAAGCTAAGCCAAACCTAGCCAAGCTAAGCCTAGCCTAGCCAAGCCTAGCCTACCTTAGCCAAGCCAAGCCAAGCCAAGAAATTGAGTTATTTTTATGATGTGCTTTCATGATGATGTATCTATATATTTATGTTTATATTAATTGTTTCTGTACTGAACCAACAAGTGTTTATTAAAATCCAGCTAATTTGTATGCAACATTATGATCAGATTAGTGAGGATCCTATTTTGTTAAACATTAGGCATTCTGCCAGCCAAGTGGGGTATGCTTGGAGCTCTAATCAGAGCTTGTAAGAGTACTGCATCGTACTACAGTACCAGAAAAAATAAAGGTAAGAGTTAGACAGTTCATCAATGTCTTTATTATTCTACACGATTTAAATAAATTGATTATTGAAATTATCTACTGTACGACAATTCTTGACAGTTAAAATTCATGTCAAATTTTGTACTGAACTTTTTGTCTTTTCATATGAAAACTTTTGGACGATTTGTTAAAAAGACTAACTGAACTAAATGGTTTCGATGGAATGGTTAGTTTAAAAGATAATGTTTGTTTAACTTCATTTAGGTGTAGCTTATATTTCTTTTGGCATAGACTTTGACACTTGTGTCCACATTTTTTATCCATGTTCCGATTTTAATTTCTTAACTTTCTGTGCATTTGTGCTGTCACAATATTGTAACGAGTTCATGCGTCAAACTGTGTTGTGTCATCAATTCTATTTCTGCTTGTTCTCATTCTTATTACATTCTAAGATTACAAAAACAAACCACTAAATGGTCCATGTTTCTCCTTCTTAATGAATGATACTAAAATTGTAGCGGTATGTTCTCTAAAGATGCCCATACAAATGAGTTCTGATAGTTATGGATGCTTCAACCTCATTCACATGTACGAATTCTGTTATCGCTTTAACTTTTGCCATTCTGAGTTCCTAGCATCGTCATTTCAGTTTCTTTGCTTACGAACACAATGTTTTGTAATGATAGGACTTGCATCACATGACTAACATTAGATTGAGGGTGGGATGGAGAATTCTTGTCTTGTAAAACTCTTAGAAATAGGCACAATCAGAGCATGGTAAGTGGTCTTCCCTTGTCTTTTACTTCTCTGTCAATTTAAAACTCTTTAGATTTCACTGCTAGCTTGGTTTTCTAACAAGTTGCATCTGAACACAACCGTCTCAAAGAAAGTAGGCTTCCATTCTTTTTTTCTGTCGATCATATTTCTGATCTTTAGATTTGGCTGCTACCTTGGTTTTCTAACAAGTTGCATCTGAACACAATTGTCTCAAACAAAGTACGCTTTCATTCATCATGATCTGACTGTGCCATTCTTTCTGTAGTTGTTTTGCGGGTTTTTTCATCCCCAAAATCGGCCTCTAAGCCCCTTAATTTTTTACTTTTTGTTTCCATCGTCAATTTTCATCCAATTTCACTTCCGCAAGTTGTCACCGTTTTCTTTCTTCAATCTCTTCCTTCCCCTATTTTTTCAGATTTTTTTAATTTTTCTATGATAGAGATCTTGACTACCACCCCAAAACCATAGGGTTTGATCCCTATAGTTTAGCCGGTCTAAACCCTCAAAACTGTCCATCTTTGCAATAGGGTTTCTATATGTTTCGTGTTTTTTCTATATGTTTCGTGTTTTTTCTATATGTTTCGTGTTTTTTCGGATCTGAATAGAATATGGTTCGTCGATACGGTCGTCGCCGGAAGGAAAAGGCCCATCAAGGAGGGGACCCTGTCGGACGATGTTGCCAAATGCCAAAAGGCTCGGCAAGGGACCCTGTTGGACCTTTCTTGTTATCCCCGTCATATTTTGTTTACAAAAAAAAACTTCTCGTGGTCCCCTTAGATTTTACTCTTTCCCGTTCTTGTATATAAGGTTATTCTGATTTTTTTTCTGTTTTTGATTTTTCTTTTTGTTTTTTTTGCAGGCATCAAGTGCCAAGCCAATTAAGTGTGGGTGATGATTTAGTTGTACACTATGGCTTGCGGTAAGTATTAGGTCTTGAACTTGGGTGATGTGAGTTGTTATCTGTGTTCTTGTTTCTAACAACTATATCGTCTAGTCTTGGCTTGGCTTGGCTTGGCTAGGTTTAGCTTGGCTTGTCTAGGTTAGACTTAGCTTGGCTTGGTTTGGCTCGACTAGGCTAGGCTTGGCTTGGCTTTGCTTTGCATGACTTGGCTTGGCTTCGCTAGGCTTGGCTTGGCATGGCTAGGCTTGGCTAGGCTTAACTTGGCTTGGCTTGTCTTTGCTTAGCTTGGATTAGCTTTGATAAGCTAGACTAGGCTAGGCTAAACCCTATCGAATCGATCCAAACCTTACCGAACCGAACCTATCGAACTAAGCCAAGTAAAGCCAACCCAAACCTAGCCTAGCCTAGCCTAGCCAAGCTAAGGCAAGCCTAGCCAAGCCAAGCCATGCAAAGCCAAGCCAAGCCAAGACTAGCCTAGCCGAGCCAAGCTTAGCCAAGCCTAGCCTAGCCAAGCCAAGCCAAGCCAAGCCAAGGTAAGCCAAGCCTAGCCTAGCCAGGTTAAGCCAAACCAAGCCTAGCCATGAAAAGCCAAGCCAAACCAAGCCTAGCGAAGCTAAGCCTAGCCTAGCCTAGCTAAGCCAAGCCAAACCAAGCCTACATAAGCCGAGCCAAGCTTACCCTAGCCAAACTAAGTGTAGCTAAGCCAAGCCTAACCTAGCCTTGCCTTATAAGGAATTACCAGATAGGCCAAAGGTGTTCCTAAAAAACTTTGTCTATAGGCTAAGCGAAGCTTAGCTGGGCTAGGCTTGGCTAGACTTAGCTTGGATAGACTTGGCTTGACTTGGCTTGGCTTGGCTTTGCTAGGCTAGACTTGGCTTGGCTTGGATTTGCTTTGCATGACTTGGCTAGGCTAGGCTTAGCTTGGGTAGTCTAGGCTTAGCTTGGCTAGGCTTGGCTTAGCTTAGCTTGGCTAGGCTTGACTTAGCTCGGCTAGGCTTGGGTTGGCTTGGCTTTGCTTTGCTTGGCTTGGTTTGGCTAGGCTAGGCTTAGCTAAACCCTACTGAATCAATCCAAACCCTATCAAACTGAACCCCACCAAACTGAGCCAAGTAAAGCCAAGCCAAACCAAGCATAGCCATGCCAAGCCAAGCATAACCAAGCCTAGCTAATCCGAGCCTACCCTAGCCATGCTAAGTGTAGCTAAGCCAAGCCTACCCTAGCCTTATAAGGAATTAACAGAGATGCCAAAGGTGTTCCTCTACAACTTTGTCTATAGGCTAAGCTTGGCTAGACTGAGCTTGGATAGGCTTGGCTTGGCTTTGCTTGGCTTAGCTTGACTTGGCTCGGCTAGGCTAGGCTTGGCTTGGCATTGCTTTGCATGGCTTGGCTTGGCTTAGCTATGCTTGGCTTAGCTTGGCTAGGCTAGGCTTGGCATGGATTAGCTTGGCTCGGCTACGCTTGGCTTGGCTTGGCTTCGCTTTGCATGGCTTGGCTTGGCTAGGCTAGGCTAGGCTAGGCTAGGCTTGGCTAGGCTTAGCTTGGCTCAGCTAGGCTTGGCTTGGCTTTGCTTTGCTTGGCTTGGTTTGGCTAGGCAAGGTTTCGCTTGGTTTGGCTTGGCTAAGCTTGGCTTAGCTTGGCTTGGCTTGGCTTAGCTTAGCTTGGCTTAGCTTCGATTTCGTTCGGTTTGATTCTGTTCGGTTAGGTTCGGTTCAATTCGATTCATTAGGGTCAGTACGGCTCGACTCAGTTCGGTTCGGCTTAGTTCGACTCGGTTCCACTCGATTCGATTCGGCTAGGTCCGGTGGAGTTTGGTGGAGTTCAGTTTGTTTCGATTGGGTTTGGTGGGGTTGGGTTCGATTTGATAGAGTTCTGTTCTTTTCGATTCGATTCGATGCAGTTTGGTGCGATGCGGTGCGGGGCGATTCGATTCGGTTCGGTTCGGTGCGATGCGTTTAGGTTCGGTGCGATTCAGCGGGGTTCGGTAAAGTTCGGTAGGGTAAGCCAAGACTAGCCATGCAAAGCCAAGCCAAACCAAGCCTAGTCAAGCCACGCCAGGCCTAGCATGTCAGGCCTCCCCTAGCCTAGCAAAGCTAAGCCAAACCTAGCCTAGCCAAGCCTAGCCTGGCCTACCCTAGCCAAGTCAAGCCAAGTCAAGCCAAGAAATTGAGTTATTTTTATGATGTGCTTTCATGATGATGTATCTATATATTTATGTTTATATTAATTGTTTCTGTACTGAACCAACAAGTGTTTACTAAAATCCAGCTAATTTGTATGCAACATTATGATCAGATTAGTGAGGATCCTATTTTGTTAAACATTAGGCATTCTGCCAGCCAAGTGGGACATGCTTGGAGCTCTAATCAGAGCTTGTAAGAGTACTGCATCGTACTACAGTACCAGAAAAAAATAAAGGTAAGAGTTAGACAGTTCATCAATGTCTTTATTATTCTACACGATTTAAATAAATTGATTATTGAAATTATCTACTGTACGACAATTCTTGACAGTTAAAAGTTCATGTCAAATTTTGTACTGAACTTTTTATCTTTTCATATGAAAACTTTTGGACGATTTGTTAAAAAGACTAACTGAACTAAATGGTTTCGATGGAATGGTTAGTTTAAAAGATAATGTTTGTTTAACTTCATTTAGGTGTAGCTTATATTTCGTTTGGCATAGACTTTGACACTTGTGTCCACATTTTTTATCCATGTTCCGATTTTAATTTCTTAACTTTCTGTGCATTTGTGCTGTCACAATATTGTAACGAGTTCATGCGTCAAACTGTGTTGTGTCATCAATTCTATTTCTGCTTGTTCTCATTCTTATTACATTCTAAGATTACAAAAACAAACCACTAAATGGTCCATGTTTCTCCTTCTTAATGAATGATACTAAAATTGTAGCGGTATGTTCTCTAAAGATGCCCATACAAATGAGTTCTGATAGTTATGGATGCTTCAACCCCATTCACATGTACGAATTCTGTTATCGCTTTAACTTTTGCCATTCTGAGTTCCTAGCATCGTCATTTCAGTTTCTTTGCTTACGAACACAATGTTTTGTAATGATAGGACTTGCATCACATGACTAACATTAGATTGAGGGTGGGATGGGGAATTCTTGTCTTGTAAAACTCTTAGAAATAGGCACAATCAGAGCATGGTAAGTGGTCTTCCCTTGTCTTTCACTTCTCTGTCAATTTAAAACTCTTTAGATTTCACTGCTAGCTTGGTTTTCTAACAAGTTGCATCTGAACACAACCGTCTAAGAAAGTAGGCTTCCATTCTTTTTTTCTGTCGATCATATTTCTGATCTTTAGATTTGGCTGCTACCTTGGTTTTCTAACAAGTTGCATCTGAACACGAGACAAAGTACGCTTCCATTCATCATGATCTGACTGTGCCATTCTTTCTGTAGTTGTTTTGCGGGTTTTTTCATCCCCCAAATCGGCCTCTAAGCCCCTTAATTTTTTACTTTTTGTTTCCCTCGTCAATTTTCATCCAATTTCACTTCCGCAAGTTGTCACCGTTTTCTTTCTTCAATCTCTTTCTTCCCCTATTTTTTTAGATTTTTCTAATTTTTCTATGATAGAGATCTTGACTACCACCCCACCGAACCAAACCCCACCGAACCGAACCCTACCGAATGAAGCCCCACCGAACCCCATTGAATTGAATCGAACCCCACTGAACCAAACCAAATCGTACCATACCAAACCGAATCAAATCGCACCGAATCAAATCTCATCGAACCGAACTCCACTGAGCCGAACCAATTGAACCCAACTGAACTAGACCCAACCGAACCCCACTGAACCTAATAAACCGAACCGAACCCCACCTAATCGAACCGAACTGAACCCAAATGAATCGAATCGTTTTGAACCAAACCAAACCCTAGCGGACCAAACCGAAACCAAGTGAATCAAACTGAATTGAACTGAACGAAACCGAACCGAATCCTACCTTACCGAAACCAATCAAACCGAACTGAACCCTACCGAACCGAATCGAACCCCGCCTAATCGAACCAAATCTCACCGAATCGAACCGAACTGAATCCCACTGGACAGAATCGAAACCCGAACCGAACCCCGAACATGATCCTAATTGGCCATTGATCTCATTGAAGCAGTCGTTGGAAGCAATCACCTTGGATATTAGCAAGACAACACCAATCTATTTGCCAGAGGATAGATGATAGTGATGGGTAGCATGGACCTCTCATTTCAATATTCTTTCTTCTCCTTTACCCATTGTTGTAACTACCAAAATCAACTACTACTTGTTTATTCTTCACAAACCACTCATTTCCTTGGTCAACAGCAAACCTATCCCTTGTGCAAACCTGACTGTATTATTTCATCCTACCACCACTAAATTCAACTAAACCTCACACTCAATAATCTGATCATAATATTGCACACGGATTACCTGGATTTTAGTAAACAATTATTGGTTCATTACAAAAATAATTAATATAAATATCAAGATATATCATCATGAAAGAACATATAAAAACAACTCAATTTCTTCAAGAAAAAATAATCAAATAAGCCAATAGTCTAGTTTGCTATACCATCCTAACGAGAAATGTTTGGTTCATTTCCGCTCGATTCAGTTCGGTAATAGGGGCTCGATTCGGTTCCGTTCGGTTCGATTCGTTGGGTTTCGATTCGTTTATATTCGATTTGATGGGGTTCAATTCGGTTCGGTAGGGTTCGTTTCGGTGGAGTTCAGTTCAGTTTCGTTCAATTTGGTTCGGTAAGGTGGGGTTCGATTTTGTTCGATTCGGTTCGATAGGGTTTGATTCGGTTCGATGGGGTTCGATTTGGTTTGGAATGGTTCGATTCAGTGGGTTCGATTCAGATCGGTGGGGTTCTGTTTGGTTCAGTTCGATGGGGTTCTGTTTGGTTCGGTTGGGTTCGGTTCGGTGGGGTTCAGTTTAGTGGGTTTTGGTTCGGTTCGGTTTGATTGATGCGGTGTGGTGTCATTCGATTCGATTTAGTACAGTGCGATTAGGTTCGATGCAGTGCAATTCGATGGGGTTCATTTCGGTGGCATTCGGTTCGATGGGGTTCGGTTCGGTTCTATTCGATAGGGTTTGCTTTGGTTCGGAATGGTTTGATTCGGTTGGGTTCAGCTCGGTTTGGGTTAGTGGGGTTTGATTCATTGGGGTTTGGTTTGGTTCGATTCGGTTCGGTGGAGTTCGGTTTGTTTCGGTTGGGTTTGGTGGGGTTGGGTTGGGTTGGATTCGATTCGATAGGGTTTGGTTCAGTAAGGAGAGGCTCGATTTGGTTTCGTTTGGTTTGATTCGGTCGTTTTTGATTCATTGCGGTTCGATTCGATGGGGTTTGATTCGGTTCGGTAGGATTAAGTTCGGTTCGGTTTCGTTCAATTCGCTTCGGTAAGGTGGGGTTCGATTTTGTTCGGTTCGTTTCGGTTCGATTTGATGGGGTTCAATTCAGTTCGATAGGGTTCGGTTCAGTGGAGTTCGATTCAGTTTCATTCAATTCGATTCGGTAAGGTGGGGTTCGATTTCGTTCGGTTTGATTCGGTTCAGTTCGGTTCGGTTCGGATCGATGGGGTTCTGTTTAGTTTGGTTGGGTTTGAAGGGGTTCGGTTGAGTTTGATTCGGGTAGGTCCGGTTCGGTAGGGTTCGGTTTAGTGGGGTTTGGTTCGGTTTGATTTGATGCGGTGTGGTGTTGTTCGATTCGGTTTATTACGGTGCGGTTAGGTTCGATGATGTTCGATTCGATGGGGTTCATTTCGGTGGCGTTTAGTTCGATTCGGTTCGATGGGGTTCGGTTCAGTTCTGTTCGATGGGGTTCGCTTCAGTTCGAAATGGTTCGATTCGGTTGGGTTCGGCTCGATTCGGGTCGGTGGGGTTCAGTTCGTTGGGGTTCGGTTTGTTTTGGTTAGTTTTGGTGGGGTTGGGTTTGATTCGATAGGGTTTGGTTCAGTAAGAGGGGCTCGATTCGGTTCAGTTCGGTTTGATTCGAGGGTTTTGATTCATTTCAGTTCGATTTGATGGGGTTCGATTCGGTAGGATTCGGTTCAGTGGAGTTCGGTTTGGTTCCGTTCAATTCGCTGGGGTTCGATTGGGTCTGGTTGGGTTTGGTTCGATTCGGTGCGGTTCATTCGATTTGGTAAGGTTTGGTTCGGTTCGATGGGGTTTTGTTCGGTTCGTTGGGTTCGATTCGATTTGGTTTGGTAGGGGGGCTCGGTTTGGTTCCGTTCAATTCGATTCATTTTGGTTTAGTTCAGTTTGATTCGATGGGGTTTGCTTCGGTTCATTGGAGTTCGGTTCTCTTTCATTCGATTTGGTTCGGTTTGGTAAGGTGAGGTTCGATTTCGTTCGGTTTGATTCGGTTCGGTTAGGTTTGGTAAGGTTCAGTTCGGTTCGATTCGTTAGGGTCGGTTCGGCTTAGTTCGACTCGATTCCACTCGATTCAGTTCGGCTCGGTTTAATGGAGTTTGGTGGAGTTCGGTTTGTTTCGGTTGGGTTTGGTGGGTTGGGTTCGATTCGTTAGAGTTATGTTGATTTCGGTTTGATTCGATGCAGTTTGGTGCGATGCAGTGCGGGGCGATTTGATTCGGTTCGGTTTGGTGCGATGCGTTTAGGTTCGGTGCGATTCAGTGGAGTTCGATAAAGTTCGGTAGGGTAAGCAAAGAAAAGCCAAGCCTAGCCAAGCCAAGCCTAGCTTAGCCTAGCATACCCTAGCCATGCCAAGCTAAGCCAAGCCTAGCCAAGCCTAGCCTAGCCAAGCCAAGCCTAGCCTAGCTAAGCCAAGCCAAGCCTAGCTAAGCCAAGCCTAGCTAAGCCAAGCCAAGCCAAGCCTACCCTAGCTAAGCTAAGTGTAGCTAAGCTAAGCTAGCCTAGTCTTATAAGGAATTACAAGAGAGGCCAAAGGTGTTCCTCTACAACTTTGTCTATAGGCTAAGCTAAGCTTGGCTAGGTTAGGTTTGGCTAGACTTAGCTTGGATAGGCTTGGCTTGGCTAGGTTTGGCTTGGCTTGGCTTGGATAGGCTTGGCTTGGCTTGGCTCGGCTTGGCTTAGCTTGGCTTGGCTAGGCTAGGCTTGGATTGACTTTGTTTTGCTTGGCTTGGCTAGGCTAGGCTTGGCTAGGTTAGGCTTGGCTTGGCTTGGCTCGATTAGGCTTGGCTTGGCTTAGCTTGGCTCGACTAGGCTTGGCTTGGCTTAGCTTGGCTCGGCTAGGCTTGGCTTTGCTTTACTTGGCTTGACTTGGCTTGGCTAGGCTATGCTTGGCTAGGCTTGGCTTGGCTAGGCTAGGCTTAGCTTAGCTTGGCTTGGCTTGTCTTAGCTTGGCTAGGCTTGGCTTTGATAGGCTAGGCTAGGCTAGGCTAAACCCTACAGTATCGAACCAATCCCTACCAAACCGAACCCCATCGAACCGAATCCTATCGAACCAAACCAAATCGTACTACACCAAACCGAATCGAATCAATCGAACCGCATGGAACCGAATCCCACCGAATTGAACACCACTGAGTCGAACTAATCGAACTCAACCGAACTGAACCCAACCGAACCAACCCCACCAAATCGAACTGAACTGAACCCAAATGAAATCAAACCCAATAGAATCGAAATCAACGGAACCAAACCCCACCAAATTGGAATCGTACCGAACGAAACAAAACATCACCTTACCGAACCGAACCAAACCCCACCGAACAGAACCCTAACAAACCAAATCGAACCCTAGCGGACCAAATTGAAACCGAATGAATCGAACCAAACTGAATTGGGTTAGTTCGGTTCGGTACGGGTTTGATTCAGCTCAGTTCGGTTTGGTTCAGCTCGATTCAACTCGGCTCAGTTCGGTTTGTTTCATACGGGTCGGTTCGGTTCGGTACGGGTTGGATCGACTCGGCTTGGCTTGGTCTGATTTGATTCTATACAGTTCGATTTGGTTCTGTTTAGTTCGATTCATTTCTACTTGGCTCAACTCGGTTCGGTTCGATTTGTTTTAGCCCAATTCAGTTCGGTTCTGGTGGGTTTAGTTCATCTCGGTTCGGCTCTACTTGGCTCAGCTCGGTTTGATTCTGGTTTGGCTCAACTCGGCTCAATTCGGTTCGGTTTAGTTCGATTCGATTTGGTTCGATTTGTTTGAGTCACATCGGGTCGGTTTGGTTCAGGTCTAGCTTTTTCGACTTGATTCGGTTTGGTTCGTTCGGGTTGGGTCGGTTAGGTTCGGGTTTGGCTTAGCTCGGCTCGATTCAGTTCATCTTGATACGATTTAGTTCGTTTCGATTCTACTCGGCTCGGCAAGGTTCGATTCGATCGAGTAGGGTCAGGTTGGATCGGTTCAGTTCGGTTCGATTTGTTCGGGTTGGCTCGGCTAGATTCGATTCGGTTCTACTCGGCTCGGTTCGGTTTGGCTCAGTTCAGCTCAGTTTGGATTTGCTCGAGTCGAATTAATTCTGTTCTACTCGGCTCAGCTCGATTTGGCTCTACTTGGTTCGGCTCGAATAAGCTCGGCTCGTTTCTACTCGGCTCGGCTCGATTCGACTTGGCTCGGTTCAGATCGGTTCATACGGGTCGGGTCGGTTCGGTTTGGTACAGGTTGGATCGACTCGACTTGGCTCGGCCCGATTCGATTCGATATGGTTCGATTTCATTTTGTTCGGTTTGGATCGTTTCTACTTGGCTCGGCTCGATTTAATTCAGTTCGGTTTGGCCCAATTCGGTTCGATTTGGTGTGTTCAGTTCAGCTCGGTTCGGCTTTGCTTGGCTCAGCTCGGTTTGGTTCTGGTTTGGCTCAGCTCGGCTCAATTCGGCTTGATTTAGTTTGATTCAATTCGATTCGGTTCGTTTGAGTCGGGTCGGTTTGTTTCGGGTCTGGCTTGGCTAGGCTCGATTCAGTTTGGTTCATTCAGGTTGGGTCGGGTCGGTTAGGTTCAGGTTTGGCTCGACTCGGCAAGGTTCAGTTCTACTCGGCTCGGTTTATTCGGGTCGGGTCAGGTCGGTTCGATTCGGGTTGGGTCAGGTTCAGTTCGGCTCAGCTCGATTCAGTTCGACTTTGTTCGGTTCGGTTTGGCTCGGTTCGGCTTGGTTCGATTTGATGCGGTTCGATTCGATTATGTTCAGTTTAGTTCTACTCAGCTTCGCTTGATTCGGTTTGATTCTACTCGATTCGGTTTGATTCTACTCGGCTCGGTTCGGTTCAGTTCGGCTTGATTCAGTTCGATTCGGCTCGGTTCGATTTGGCTCGGTTCGGTTTGGCTCGGTTCGATTCGGCTTGGTTCATTCGATACGGTTCGGCTCGGTTCTGTTCGGTTTAGTTTTACTAGGCTCGGCTCAATTTGGTTCTACTCGACTCAGCTCGTCTCGGCTCGGCTCGATTCGATTCGTTCGGGTCATATCGGTTCGAGTACGGTTCGATTCGATTCGGCTCGGTTCGATTCATAAACAAAACATAATACAAATATATACGCACACAAGTTGTACACAACACAATACAAATACATACACACACAATACATACAAAACACACACAATATATATACATAAACACACATAACACAAACAACACAATACACGTACACCACACACAACACAATACACAACGTGCACACACAACACACACATAACATATACACAACACATATTATACACACTACACAACACAATACAAAACACAACATACACAACACACACTACACACTACACACACAACACACACAATACACTACACACAATATGACACTACAATACACCACACTACACAATACACTTCAAACATAACAATACACCATACACATAACAATACACAACACACACTACACACATAACAATACATAACACACACTACACACACAACAATATGCAACACACTCACAATACACAAACAACATACAATACACAACATATACTACACACAATACACTACACACATAACAATACACAACCCAATACACATAATACACACATAACAATACACAACACACACTACACACATAACAATACACAACATACACAAAACACTACACACATAACACAACACACACTACACACAATACACTACATACTACACACAACAATAAGCAACACACTCACAATACACTACACTACACAACACATACTATACACACTACACACACAACACACACAATACACTCATTACACACAATGCACTACACTACAATTCACTACACTACACAATACACTACACACATAACAATACACAAAACACACTACACACAATACACTACACACACAATACACTACACACAATGCACTACACTACAATACACTACACAATACACTACACACATAACAATACACAACATACACTACACACAATACACTACAAACATAACAATACACAACACACACTACACACTACATACATAACAATACACAACACACTACACACACAACAATACGCAACACACTCACAATACACAACATACACTACACTACACACAATACATTACACACGTAATAATACACAACACACAATACGCTACATACATAATAATGCAAAACACACACAAAACACTACACACATAACACAACACACACTAGACAGAATACACTACACACTACACACACAACAATACTCAACACACTCACAATACACTACACTACACACAATGTACTATATTACAGTACACTACACTACACATAATACACTACACTATAATACACTACACTACACTGCAATACACTATAAATAATACACTACACACACTACACTACACATAATACAATACAATGCATAAAATATACTACACATAATATACAACACCACACTATATACAATACCCTACACACAATACACTACACTAAACTACACATAACACTACACTACACACATAACAATACACAACACATAATACACTACACACAAACAATACACTACACTAAACTACACAATATTAAAATACACACAATACACTACACACTACAACATAACAATACACAACACACACTACACACAATACACTACACACTACACATACAACAAAATACAACACACACACACAATACACTACATTACAATACACTACACAAAATACACTACACTCATACAATACACTACACTACAATACACTTACACTACAATACACCATACTACACACATAACAATACATAACACACACAACACACTACACACTACACACTACACACTGCACCTACAACAATACACAACACACACAATATACTACACTGCACTACACTACACATGATACACTACAATACACTACACTACACAATAGACTATACTATAATACACTACACTACACATAATGCACTACACACAATACTCTACTCTAAAATATACTATACTACATAATATAGTAATACGCCAAATACACTACACTACACACAATACACTATACTACAATACACAACACAATACACTACACACACTACACTATACATAATACAGTACACATAATATATAATACTACACTACATACAATACACTACACATAATACACTACACTAAACTACACACAATGCACAACACTACACTACACACAATAAATAACACTACACTACACACTACACACATAATAATACACTACACACACAACAATACACAACACATACACAATACATTATACATAATATATTACACTACATAGTATGCTACACTACAATACATTATACACAATATACTCCACTACAATACACTACACTACACATAATATACTACACTATAATACACTACACATAATACACTACACTACACTAAATATACTACACACAATACACTATATTACACTACACACAATACACTACACTACACTATAATACACTACACAATACACTACCCTATAATACACTACATACACTACACACAATACACTACATTAAACTAACACTACACACAATACACTACATTAAACTACACACAGTACACAACACTACATTACACATAATAAATAACACTACACACAATACACTACACAACACTACACAGTATACTATACTATACTACACACAATTCACAACACTACACACAATTCGAGTCCGGTCGATTTGGTTTGGTTCGATTCGAGTCTGGCTCGGCTCAGCTCTATTCGGATCGATACGGTTCGGTTCGGTTCTATTCAGCTCGGCTCGACAAGGTTCGGTTCGATACGGTTCAGTTCGGTTCAAGTCTGGCTCGGCTAGGCTCTGCTCAATTCGGTACGGTTCGGTTCAATTCGATTCGTTTAGTTCGATCGGGTCGGTTCAGTTCGATTCGTTTAGTTCGATCGGGTCGGGTCAGTTCGATTCGGTTTGGTTCGGGTCTAGCTTGGCTCGGCTCAGCTCGATGTGGTTTGGTATGGTTCTATTCCGTTCAGTTCTACTTGGCTCGAATAGGCTCGATTCAGTTCGGTTCTACTCGGCTCGGCTTGACTCGGTTCAACTCGGTTTAGTTTGTTCGGGATGGGTCGGGTCGGTTCGATTTAGTTTAGGTCTAGTTCGTTTTGGTTCAGTTTGGCTCTGTTCAGTTTGATTCGGTTTGACTCGGCTCGACACGGTTTGGTTAGGTTCAGCTTAGTTTGGTGTAGTTCGGCTTGGTTCGGTTCTACTTGGCTCAGCTCGGCTCGATTTGGTTCGATTCTACTAGACTCGACTCGATTCTAGTCGACTCAGCTTAGCTCTATTTGGATCGATACAGTTCAGTTCGGTTATATTCAGCTCGGTAAGGTTCGGTGTCGTATGGTTCAATTTGGTTCAAGTCTAGCTTGGCTCGTCTCTGTTCGATTCAGTTTGCTACGGTTCGGTTCAGCTCGATTAGATTCAGTTCGACCAAATTCGGTTCAGCTCGATTAGGTTCAGCTCGGTTTGGTGTAGTTCGGCTCGGTTCGGTTCTACTTGGCTCGACTCGGCTTGATTCGGTTCAATTCTACTCGGCTTAGCTCTATTCAAATCGATACAGTTCGGTTCGGTTCGGTTCTATTCAGCTCAGCTTGGTAAGATTTGATTCTATATGGTTCGATTTGGTTCAGGTCTGACTCAGCTCGTCTCTACTCAAATCGGTTCGGTACAGTTCGGTTCATCTTGATTTGGTTCAATTCGACCGAGTAGGGTCAGTTCGATTCGGTTCGATTTGAGTTTGGCTCGATTCGGCTTAGCTCGATTTGGTTCGATACGGGTCAGATTGACTCGGATTGGCTCAGCCCGATTCGATTTGATTTGATACGGTTCAATTTGGTTTTGTTCGTTTCTACTTGGCTCGGCTCGATTCAATTTGGTTTGGTTCGGCTCGACTCGGTTCGGTTTGGCTCGATTCGGTTCAGTTCAACTCGGTTAGGCTCTACTTGGCTTAGCTCGGTTTGGTTCTCATTTGGCTCAGCTCGGCTCAATTCAGTTCGGTTTAGTCTGATTCGATTTGATTCGGTTTGTTCGAGTCGCGTCAGGTCAATTTGGTTTGGGTCTAGCTTGGCTCGGCTCGATTCGGTTTTGTCGAGTCGGTTAGGTTCCGGTTTGGCTCGACTCGGCAAGGTTCAGTTCTACTCAGCTTGGCTCGGTTCATTTGGGCCGGGTCGGTTCGGCTCAATTCGGTTTGTGTTTGGTTCAGTTCAGCTCGGCTTGGTTCGGTTCGATTCAGTTCAGCTCGGTTCGGTTCGATTCGGCTCGCTTCAGTTTAGCTTAGTTTGATTCGGTTCGATGCGGTTCGACTCGGCTCTATTCGGTTTAGTTCTACTCGGCTCTGCTCGATTCGGTTCGGTTCTACTCGACTCGGTTCGTTTCGGCTCGGTTCGGTTCCATTCATTTGGGTCATGTCGGTTCGGGTGTCGTTCAGTTCGGTTCAATTTGATTCAGCTTGATTCAGTTTGGTTTGGTTCAGCTCAATTTGACTCAGCTCGGTTCGGTTCATATGGATCGAGTCAAGTCAGTTCGGTATGGGTCGGATCGACTCGGCTTGGCTCGGTCCGATTTGATTCGATATAGTTCGATTTGGTTCTGTTCGGTTTGATTCATTTCTACTTGGCTCGGCTCGATTCAATTCAGTTTGATTCAGCTTGGTTCGACTCGGTTCGATTTGATTTGGCCCAATTCAGTTTGGTTCGGGTGGGTTCAGTTCAGCTCGGTTCGGCTCCACTTGGCTCCAACTGTATAGCATTCACTAGCTCCACTTTCCGACTCAATGCATCAGCCATGACATTTACTTTTCCGGGCTTGTACTCCATTACCATATCAAACTTAGCCAAGAAGTCTTGCCATCGTGCTTGCTTTGGGGAGAGTTTCTTTTGAGTTTGGAAGTAACTCAATGCGACATTGTCTGTCCTTAGCACAAATGGTGCTCCCAGAAGGTAGTGTCGCCACACTCGTAGACAGTGGACCATCGTTGTCATCTCCTTCTCATGCACAGGATATTGCCGCTCGGTCTCGTTGAGCTTGCGACTCTCGTAGGCCACCGGATGACCCTCCTGCATAAGAACTCCTCCAATAGCAAAATCAGAAGCATCTGTATGGACTTCAAAAGATTTTCCATAGTCCGGTAATCTGAGTACAGGTTCCTCCAACACAGCAGTCTTTAGGTCTTGAAATGTCGCCTCACATTTGTCCGACCATCTCCAGGACTGCTCCTTCTTTGGCAACTCCGTCAACGGAGCTGCGCGCTTCGAATATCCAGCAATGAAGCGTCGATAATAGTTGACGAACCCAAGGAAGGATCTCAACTCTGGCACCTTCTTTGGTGTTCGCCAGTCTGCCACAGCTTGCACCTTAGACTGGTCCATTCGGATGGAACAATTACCGATTCGATGCCCCAAGAATAAAATCTCCGTTTGGGCGAAATAGCACTTTTCCCTCTTCACGAATAAGGTGTTCTCCTTGAAAACTTTAAAAATTGTTCGGAGGTGTCTAACATGCTCCTCAGGTGTTTGGCTATAGACGACGATATCGTCTAAGTAGACGACCACAAACTTGTCCAGATACTTCTTCAACAGCTGGTTCATTAGAGTGCAGAATGTGATCGGAGTATTGGTTAAGCCGAAAAGCATCACCAAGAACTTGAATGCTCCATACCTGGTCACACAGGTAGTCTTCGCCACATCACCTTCCGCAATGCACACCTGCCAATACCCGACCGAAGGTCGAGTTTGGATAAGTACTTTGCCTTGCCCAATTGATCGAACAAGTCCGCGATGAGCGGGATAGGGTACTTGTTCTTCACCGTCATCTTGTTAAGGACTCGATAATTAATGCATAATCGGAGACTCCCATCTTGTTTCTTCTGAAAGAGGACTGGAGCTCCGAAAGGTGCTTTTGAACTGCGGATGAGACCACCGCTTAGCAGTTCTTCTAACTGCTTCCTTAATTTCGCCAACTCTAAAGGGGCCATGCAGTATGGTGGTCTCGCTGGAGGCTTAATTCCCGGCTCCAGCTCAATCCGATGATCCATGCCTCCGCGTGGTGGTAGAGTTCTCGGCCACTCTAGTGGCATCACATCTGAGAACTCCTTCAGGATGTTTATCACAACAGCAGGTTCCTGAATGGCTTCCCCATCAGGTGTCTCTAGCTTCATAGCAACTACAAAGGTTGATTCACATTTTCATACCCCTTTCTTCAATTGTAAAGTCGATATTTGTTGTAGGTCCTTGGTTCCTCCCCGAGAAACTGGAACCATGCAGGGATCGTCACCTCCCATTGGATACAAGAAGTTCAGGAACGATACTGGCACCAACTTTGCTGCGTGCATAAACTCCATTCCGAGAATCACTTGGAAGTCATCTAGTGGCACTGCCATCAAGTTTGTGCTCCCGCTCCATGTCCCGATCTTGATGGGGATCCCTTTTGCTTGTCCGGAGATCCGCTTAGCCTCCGAGTTCACCGCCTTAATACGACTTGGGCTCTTCTCTAAGAGTAATCCCAGTCGCTTAGCTTCACGATCAGCAATAAAATTGTGGGTCGCGCCCGTGTCCACCATTGCACGGGTTGTTCGGCCATTAAGCTTGATGTCCACATACATCAACTCGTTGTTTCCTGCCTTCAGTGGCTTTGCCTCTGTGTTCTCCCCCACTTGACCCCGCAACGCATTCAACAAACGCATTGCTCTCATCCTGGGTCCTTGCGATGCTTCACTGTCACTACTGAAGTCAGAACTGCTCGAACTAAGGGCGATAGCTTTGCCCTTGTCTGACTTACGGGGTAGAATCGATGTCGTTAAAGCATTGAGTGCCTGTTTTTGTGGGCACTCCCTCACTTTGTGCGGTCCTCCACACAAGAAGCATCCACTAGACTTTGGGACTCTACCTCTTGAGCCCGGTCCCTTGTGAAAATTCTTCTTCTTTTGCTTGCCCCTAGACTCCTTCGTTCGAGAGTATTTAGATGGGCGATTTTCCGAAGAGTGTTTCTTCTTTCTTGAATCCTCCGAAGAAACAAAGTCAGCCAGCCTTTCCGCGGCTGCAATTGCCCCGACTACGTCGGTGACATTCCTTCGATGTAGTTCTTGTTGTACCCATGGCATTAAGCCATCGAGGAAGCTGAATAGCTTATCTTTCTCAGACATGTCCCGTATATCCAGCATCAGTGCTGAAAATTATTTCACATAGTCTCGGATTATTGTACTCTAGCGGAGTTGTCTCAGTTTCCTTCTTGCAACAAACTCTGTGTTCTCGGGCAAGAACTGAGTTCTCAACTCTCGCTTCAAGTCTCCCCATGTATCCACTCAACATCGGCCTTGTTGGATCTCTTCCTAACGGGTTCGCCACCAAAGTTTTGCATCCCCCTTCAGATACATTGTTGCTATAGCAACTTTGGTTTCTTCAGAATCGAGCCTTGTAGCACGAAAATACTGTTCCATGTCGAACAAGAAATTTTCAAGCTCTTTGGCATCCCTAGCACCTCCGTAGCACTGCGGCTCCAGTGCTCTGAAGTATTGTGGTGGTGCAGCGTGGGTATTGTTCCCTCCCGCATCAAGAGTCCTTGTTAACACCATCACCTTAGCCGTGAGTTTCGCCATAACTTCATGTAGATGTCGTACGGAATCTTTGGTGTCCTTTGTCAGTTGATCAATCAGGGATTCAACTTTCTCGATCCGAGCTTCGGCTTCTTCTTGCGAGCTCTCTACCCCAAGTAGCCTTCCATGGCCTTGGTAGAGTTCCTCCACGCTCGCTTCAAGAACATCGAGGCGGGTTTCCGCCATTGTAAGTCTCTCTCTGTGGCCCTTCTTCCCGGTTGGCACTCCAGATGCCTCCCCTTGTGGAGAATATCCAACTTCATGCTCGTCTTATTCACTGTCGCGCTCCTCATAAGCGGCTCCAGCAGTTTGCGAGCGAGTTTACACTTACAGCCCACCTATGGCTGCTTGGAGCAAGGGTCCCGCTTGCCCAATCTTGCTCGATTCACCACGATGTCTCACCATGGGGAGATTGTGAATCCTCTTTGCTATTCATTTGAATTGCTTGCCTGCTCTGATACCACACTGTCACGGGCTTAGCTGAATTTGCCTAAGTCGTGCGGCACCCTTGTGGTACTCCCAAAGACTTCGCTGAAATTGCCTAAGTCGTGAAGCAACCTTGCCCACTGTTATGGACTTAGCTGGGATTGCCTAAGTCATGAAACGCCCAAAGCGTTATCTGTCTGCAAAGGGTCAGCCCTCTTACAATCTCTTAAGGTCCCGTAGGACCTACAAAGAAGAAGTTGATTAGCTTAGAAGCGAGCGACGGACATATCCCGGCGTCTCGCAAAGCGGAAAGCTATACAAGCAATTTGTCGAACACCTTGAATGCAGTTGAGAAAAGAGAGAAAAAGAGTGAAATAGGACTTCGTAGGGTTGTAGGAATGATCGTAAGTCCACAAACGATAGTTCCCAAGGTATCGGACGCAAGACAAGTTCAATTGCTGATGAACGCCTACGCCCGACATATACCCGGAGCCCCATCCAGCCCGGTGCCACCCGGGGAGTTCCAAGGTGCTGAAATGGCTGATATTTTACACCACTCAGAAAGGTTATCATGGCACACGAAAAAGACCCAAAAAACAGGGATGTTTTGGGCTGTTTTGGCTCTATATAGTGAACGATCGTTCTATAGCCTTCTACACTACTTTCGCTCACATTTCTTAGGTAAAAACACAATAACTTAAGGCAAAACAAGCTATCAAACATCTGTACAAGCAGGAAAAAGCAACGAACGGTTCACGCGGCGAAGATGTTGTAGTTGAGCGACGTCCGTTCGTGACAATACGGGTCGAGTCGGGTCGATTCGGTTTGGTACGGGTCGGATCGACTCTGCTTGGCTCGGTCCGATTCGATTCAATACAGTTTGATTTGGTTATGTTTGGTTCGTTCATTTCTACTTGGCTCGGCTTAGCTCTGTTCGATTTGGTTTGGCCCAATTCGGTTCGGATCGGGTAGGTTTAGTTCATCTCAGTTAGGCTCAACTTGGCTCAGCTCGGCTCAATTCGGTTCAGTTTAGTTCGATTCGATTTGGTTCGATTCGTTTGAGTCACGTCGGGTTGGTTTGGTTCAGGTCTAGCTTTTTCGGCTCGATTCGGTTTGGTTCGTTCGGGTTGGGTTGGTTAGGTTCAGGTTTGGCTCAGCTCGGCTCAGCACGGTTCGATTCATTCGAGTAGGGTCGGGTTGGATCGGTTTGTTTCGGTTCAATTCGTTCGGGTTGGATCGGCAAGATTCGGTTCGGTTCTACTCGGCTCGGTACGATTTGGCTCAGTTAAGCTCGGTTTGGTTCTGCTCGAGTCGAATCAATTCTGTTCTACTCGGCTCAGCTTGATTTGGCTCTACTCGGTTTGGCTCGAATCAGCTCAGCTCAGCTAAGCTCGGCTTGTTTCTACTTAGCTCGGCTCGATTCGGCTTGGCTCGGTTCGGTTCGGTTCGATTCGGTTCATACGGGTCGGGTCGGTTCGGTTCGATACGAGTCGGATCAATTCGACTTGGCTCTGCCCGATTCGATTTGATATGGTTTGATTTGGTTTTGTTTGGTTTGGATCGTTTCTACTTGGCTCAACTCGATTCAATTCGGTTCGGTTCAGCTCACCTCGGTTCAATTCGGTTTGGCCCAATTCGGTCTGGTTTGGTGGGTTCAGTTCAGCTCAATTCGACTCTACTTGGCTCAGCTCGGTTTGGTTTCGGTTTAGCTCAGCTCGCCTCAATTCGGTTCGGTTTAGTTTGATTCAATTCAATTCGGTTCATTCAAGTCACATCGGGTCGGTTTGTTTCGGGTCTGGCTTGGCTAGGCTTGATTCAGTTTGGTTCATTCGGGTTGGGTCGGGTCGGTTAGGTTCGGGTTTGGCTCGACTCGGCAAGGTTCAATTCTACACGGCTCGGCTCGATTCTTTCGAGCTAGGTCAGGTCAGTTCGATTCGGTTTGGGTCTGGTTCAGTTTGGCTCGGCTCGGTTCAGTTCGACTCGGTTCGGTTCGGCTCAGTTTGGTTTAACTCGGTTCGGCTAGGTTCGATTCGATTCGATTTTGTTCAACTTAGTTCTACTCGACAAGGCTCGATTTGTTTCGATTCTACTCGACTCGGTTCGTCTCAGCTCGGCTCGGTTCAGTTTGATTCATTCGGGTCAGGTCGGGTCAGTTAGGTTCGGGTCTGGTTCGGCTTAGCTCAGCTTGATTCAATTCGGTTCAATTTGTTCTGGTTGGTTTGGTTTGGTTCATACGGGTCGGGTCTGGCTCAGCTTGGCTCAACTCTGCTCGATTCAATTCAGCATGGTTCTGTTCGAGTCGGGTCTGCTCGGCTCAGTTCGGCTCGGCTTGATTCGGTTCGGCTAAGTTCGATTCAGGTCTCGGCTTGGTTTGGTTCTATTCTACATGCCTGAGCTTGGCTCGGTTCTATTTGGATCAGGTTGATTCAGCTCAATTCGGGTCTAGCTCAGCCTGATTCGATTTAATTCGGTTTGGTCTGGTTGGGTCGACTCAGTTAGATTCAGTTATAGTCTGGATCGGCTTGATTTGGTTCGATACGGCTCGGGTCAGTTCGGTTCTGTTTGTTTCAGTTCTACTCGGCTCGATTCGATTCAGATCGATTCGGTTAGTTCTAGTCGGGTCGGGTCTGGCTCGAATTGGCTTGGCTTGGCTTGGCTCGACTCGGTTCGATTTACTCGGGTCGGGTCGGTCTGATTCGGTTCAGCTCATCTCGGCTTGGCTCGACTCGGCTCGATTCGGTTTGATACGGTTCTATACAGCTCAATTCGGTTCGATTCTACTCGACTTGGCTCATCTCGGCTCGGCTCCGTTCGGTTCGATTCGTTCGGATCGTGTCAGTTCGGGTACGATTGGGTCAGCTCGATTCGATTCGTTTGAATCGGGTCGGTTCGGGTCTGGCTGGGCTCGGCTCAATTTGGTTTGGTTCATTCGGGTTGGGTCAGGTCGGTTAGGTTCGGGTTTTGCTCGACTCGACAAGGTTTAGTTCTACTCGGCTCGACTCGGTTCATTCGGGCCGGGTCGGGTCGGTTCGATTCGGTTAGGGTCTGGTTCAGTTCGGCTCGGCTTAGTTCCGTTCAATTCAACTCGGTTCGATTCTGGGCCGACTCGGTTCTATTTGGTTTAGTTCTACTTGGCTCGGCTCTATTTGGTTCAATTCTACTCGACTCGGCTCGGTTCGGTTCGATTCGATTCGATTCGCTTTGGTTCAGTTTGATTCGTTCGAGTCAGTTCAGGTCAGCTAGGTTCGAGTCTGGTTCGGCTTAGCTCGGCTTGATTCCATTCGGTTCAATTCATTATGGTTGGTTCGGTTTAGGTCTAGCTTGGCTCGGCTCGGCTCGGCTCGGCTCGGCTCGGCTTGGCTCAGCTAGGCTTATCTCAGCTTGGCTCAGCTCGATTTGGTTTGATAGGTTCAGTACGGTTCTACTCAGCTCGGTTCGATTTGGCTCAGTTCGGCTCGGTTTGGTTCTGCTCGAGTCGAATCGATTCTGTTCTACTCAGCTCGATTTGGCTCTACTCGGTTTAGCTCGAAGCAGCTCGGCTCAGCTCAACTCAGCTCAGCTCGACTCAACTCTACTCGTTTCTACTTGGCTCGGCTCGGTTCTGTTCATACGGGTCAGGTCGGTTCGGTTTGGTATAGGCCAGAATGACTCGACTTGGCTCGGCCTGATTCGATTCGATACAGTTCGATTTGGTATTGTTCGATTTGGTTCATTTCTACTTGGCTCGGCTCAATTCAATTCGGTTCGGTTCAGCTCGGGTCGGGTTGGTTCGGTTCGATTTGGCCTAATTCAGTTCGGTTTGGGTGGGTTCATTTAAGCTCGGTTCGGCTCTACTTGGCTCAGCTCAGTTTGGTTCTGGTTTGGCTCAGCTCGGCTCAATTCGATTCGGTTCAGTTTGATTCGATTTGGTTCGATTCGTTCGAGTCACGTCGGGTCAATTTAGTTCAGGTCTAGCTTAGCTCGACTCGATTCAGTTTGGTTCATTCGGGTTGGGTCGGGTCGGGTCGGTTTGGTTTGGTTTGTCTTGGCTCGGCTCGGTTCAGTTTGACTCGATACGGTTTGGTTCGTTTCAATTCTACTCAGCTCAGCACGGTTCGATTCGTTCGAGTAGGGTCGGGTTGGATCGGTTCAGTTCTGTTCGGTTCATTCGGGTTAGCTCGGCTCGATTCCGTTCGATATGGTTCGGTTTGGTTCGGGTCTGGCTCGGCTCGGCTTGTCTCAACTTGGCATATCTAAGCTCGATTCGGTTCGGTACGGTTCTGTTCGAGTCGGGTTTGCTCGGCTCGGTTCAGTTCGGCTTGGCTTGATTCGATTCGGGTCTCGGCTTGGTTTGGTTCTATTCTACTCGCCTTAGCTCGGTTCGGTTCTATTCGGGTCAGATCGATTCGGTTTAATTCGGCTTGGTCTGGTCGGGTCAGGTCAGTTAGATTCAGTTATAGTCTGGCTCGGCCCGATTCGGTTCGATACGGCGTGGTTCAGTTTGGTTCGGTTTGTTTCGGTTCTACTCGGCTCAATTCGGTTAGTTCAAGTCGGGTCGGGTCTGGCTCGACTTTGCTCGGCTTGGCTTGGCTTGGCTCGACTAGGTTCAGTTCGGTTCGATTCGGTTCAGCTTGGCTTGGCTTGGCTCTACTCGGCTCGATTCGGTTCGATACGATTCGGTTCAGTTCTATACGGCTCAATTCGGTTTAATTCTACTCGACTTGGCTCGTCTCGGCTCGGCTCGGTTCGGGTATGATTCGGTTCGGTTCGGTTCGATTCTGCTTGGTTCGGTTTGATTCGGTTCGATTCGACTCGATTCGATTCGGTTCGGCTCGGTTCGATTCAAGTCTGGCTCGACTCTATTCGGATCGATATGGTTCTGTTCGGTTCGGTTCTATTCGGCTCGACTCGGCAAGGTTCGGTTCGGTTAGTTCTAGTCGAGCCAAGTCTGGCTTGACTTGGCTCGGCTTTCTTTGGCTCGACTCAGTTCAGTTCTGTTGGATTCATTCGGGTCGGGTCGGTACAATTCGGTTCAGCTCGGCTCGAATTGGCTCAACTGGGCTCGATTCGGTTCGATACGGTTCAGTTCGGTTCTATATGGCTCAATTTGGTTCGGCTCTACTCGACTCACCTCGTCTCAGCTCGGCTTGACTCGGTTCAGTTCAATTCGTTCGTGTCAGGTCGATTCGGGTATGACTCGACTCGATTCGTTTCGGTTTGGCTCGATTTAGTTTGGTTCAGATCGGTTCAAGTTTGGATTGGCTCTATTCAGATCGATTCAGTTCAGTTCAATTTGGCTCGACTCGGCAAGGGTTCGTTCGGTACTGTTCGGTTCGGTTCGGTTCAGATATGGCTTAGCTCGGCTCAACTCGATTCGATACGGATCAGTTTGACTCGATTTGGTTCAATTAGATCGGTCGGGTCAATTCGGTTCGGTTCGAGTATGTCTCGACTGGGCTTAACTCGATTTGGTTCGGAACGGTTCGGTTCGATTTGGTTTTACTCGGCTCGCCTCGGTTCATTCGAGCTGAGTCGGGTAGGTTCGATTCGGTGTGTGTCTGGTTCGGTTCGACTCGGCTCGGTTCGGTTCGGTTCGGCTTGGTTCTTCGATTCGGCTCGGTTCAGATTAGTTCGGTTCGGTTTGGCTCGGCTGGATTCGGTTCGGCTTAGTTCGACTCGATTCTGTTCGGTTTAGTTCTACTTGGCTTGGCACAATTCGGTTCGGTTCGGTTCGGTTTCGTTCTACTCGACTCGGCTCGTCTCGGCTCAACTCGGCTCGTCTCGGCTCAACTCAGCTCGATTCGATTTGATTCGTTCAGGTCATGTCTGTTTGGGTACGACTCGGTTCGATTCGGTTCAGTTCGGTTCGATTCGGCTCGATTCGGTTCGATTCGGTTCATAAACAAAACACAATACAAATATATACGCGCACGATTTGTACACAACACAATACAAATACATACAACACATACATACACACACAACACACACAATACACATACACACACACATAACACAAACAACACAATACACGTACACCACACACAACACAATACATAACGTGCACACACAACACACACATAACACATACACAACACATACTAAACACAATACACAATACACAACAAACACAACACAAAAAACATACACAACACACAATACACTACACACTACACACATAATCATATACAATACGCCCTACACACAATACACAACACACTACACACAATACACTATACACAATGCACTACACAACAATACACTACACAACACAATACACTATACACATAATAATACACAACATACACTACACACTACACAAATAACAATACACAACACACACTACACACAATACACTACACACATAACAATACACAACACACACTACACACACAACAATATGCTACACACTCACAATACACTACACTACACTACACAAATAACAATACACAACACACACTACACACATAACAATACACAAGACACACTACACACAATACACTACACACTACACACACTCAAAACACTACACACAATACACTACACACTACACACATAAGAATACACAACACACACTACACACAATACACACAATACACTACACACTACACACTACACACTACACGCATAACAATATACAACACACACTACAATCAATACACTACACACAACACACAATAATATGCAACACACTCACAATACACTAACTACACTACACACAATACACTACACTACACAATACACTACACACAATACACTACACACAATGCACTACACTACAATACACTACACTACACAATACACTACGCAGAATACACTACACTACATAATACACTACACACAAAACACTACACAATACACTACATACAATACACTACACACAATGCACTACACTACAATACACTACAATACACAATACATTACACACATAACAACACACTACAATACACAACATACACTACACACAATACACTACACACATAACAATACACAACACATAATACACACAAGACACTAAACGCATAACAATACACTACACACAATAAACTACACCCTAAACACATAACAATACACAACACTACACTATACACAATACACTACACTACAATGCACTACACTACACACAATACACTACACACTACACACAATACAATACAATACACAAAATACACTACACATAATATACAATACCACACTATATATAATATACTACACACAATACACTACACTAAACTACACACAATACACAACACTACACTACACACAATAAATAACACTACACTATACACAATACACAATACACTACACACTACCCACATAACAATACACAACACATAATACACTACACACTACACACACAACAATACACAACACACACAATACACTACAATACACAATACAGTACACTATAATATACTACACACAATACACTACACTAAACTACACAATACACTACACAATATAACAATACACTACAATACACAATACAGTACACTATAATATACTACACACAATACACTACACACTACAATATAACAATACTCAACACACACTACACACAATACACTACACACTACACACACAACAATACACAACACATACACAATACATTACACTACATAATACACTACACTACAATACACTATACACAATATACTACACTACAATACACTACACACAAGACACTACACACAATACACTACACTAAACTACACACAATACATAACACTACACAACACAATAAATAACACTACCCTACACACAATACACTACACACTATACACATAACAATACACAACACACAATATACTACACACTACACACAACAATACAAAACACACACACAATACACTACACTAAAGTACAAACAATACACTACACTAAACTACACAAAATATACTACACACTACAACATAACAACACTCAACACACACTACACACTAAACACACAACAATACACAACACACACACAATACACTACACTACACTACAATACACTACACACAATACACAACACTACAATATACTATGCACACTACACTACACACAATACACTACACATAATATATAACACTATACTACATACAAAATACTACACACAATACACTATACTAAACTACACAAAATATACAACACTACACTACACACAATAAATAACACTACACTACACACAATACACTACACACTACACACATAACAATACACAACACACTACACAATCAACAGTACACAACACGCACAATACACTACACTACAATACACTACATATAATACACTACACTACAATAAACTACACTACACACAATATACTACACACAATACACTACACTATATAACAATACACTACACACAATACACTACACTACAATGCAATACACACAATACACTACACTACACTACACACAATACACAATACTACAATACACACAATATACTACACTACACATAATACACAATACTATATTTACATTACAAATAATTCATAACACTACACTACAATGCAATAAACACAATATACTACACTACAATATACACAATATACTACACTACACATAATACACAATACTATACAACACACAATACACTACACTACACTAAAATAATACACTACATACACTACACACAATACACAACACACTACACATATAATAATAATACACAACACACACAACACACAATACACTACACACTACAAACACAACAATACAAAACACACACACAACACACTACACTACCCTACACAATACACTACAATACACTACGCTATACACAATACACTTTACTACAACACACTACACATAATACACTATATTACACTACACTACACTACACTACACTACACTACACACATTATACTATACACAATACATTACACTAGACTATAATACACTACACACAATGCACTACACTACACATAATATACAACACTACACTACATTCAATACTCTGCACTAAACTATACACAATATACTACACACTTCACACATAACAATACACAACACATAATAATACACTACACACACAATAATGCACAACACACACACACAATACACTACACTACATAATACACTACACTACACACAATATACTACACTACAATATACTACACACAATACACTACACTACACTATACAAAATATATTACACACAATACACTATACTACAGTACACTACATTATACAGAATATACTACACACAATACACTATACTACACTACACACAATACACTACACTATACTCCACTATACATAATATACTACACACAATACACTATACTACACTACACGACACTCTAATACACTACACAATACACTACCCTATAATACACTATATACACTACACACAATACACCACACTATAAAAGAATACAATACACATAATATACAATACTACACAACATACAATATACTACACACAATACACAACACTAAAGTACACATAATAAATTACACTACACTATAATATAATACATTACACACGATACACTATACTACACTACACACTATACACAATACTCGACTACTCACAATACACTACACACAATTCATAACACTACCCACAATTCGAGTCTGGCTCTACTCGGCTCTATTCAGATCAATACGATTCGGTTCGGTTCGGTTCGGTTCTATTCAACTCGGCTCGATAAGGTTTGGCTCGGTTCAGTTCAAGTCTGGCTCGGCTAGGCTCTGCTCGATTCGATTCGGTACAGTTCGGTTCGGTTCAGTTTGATTGGGTCGGGTCAGTTCGATTCGATTTAGTTCGGGTCTAGCTCGGCTCGGCTCAGCTCGATGTGGTTCGGTACAGTTCAGTTCGGTTCTGTTCTACTTGGCTCGGATAGGCTCGATTTGGTTCGGTTCTACTCGGCTCAGCTCGGCTCGACTCGACTCAACTCGGTTCGATTTGTTCAGGACGGGTCGGGTCGGTTCGATTTAGTTTAGGTCTAGTTCGGTTTGGTTCGGTTTGGCTCTGTTCAGTTCAATTCGGTTTGGCTCGGCTCGACACGGTTTGGTTAGGTTCGGCTCGACACGGTGCTCTTCGACTAGATTTGGTTCTACTTGACTCGACTCGGCTCGGCTCAGCTCTATTCGTATCGATATGGTTCGGTTCAGTTTCATTCTATTCAACTCGGCTCCATAAGATTCGGTTCCATATGGTTTGATTTGATACGGGTCTGGCTCGGCTCGTCTCTGCTCGATTCGATTCGGTACTGTTAGGTTTCGCGCGATTCAGTTTAGTTCGACCGAGTTAGGTCAGTTCGATTCGGTTCGGTTCGAGTTTGGCTCGGCTTGGCTCGATTCGGCTCAGCTCGATTTGGTTCGGTACGGTTCAGTTCGACTTGGTTCTACTCAGCTTGGATAGGCTCGGTTTGGTTTGGTTCTACTCGGTTCAGTTCGGCTCGGCTCAATTAAGTTCCACTCGGTTCAAAACTACTCGGCTCGGCTCGATTCGATTCAGCTCGATTCGATTCGGCTCGATTCGATTCGGTTCAGTTTGAGTCATTCAGGTCAGGTCGGGTCAGTTAGTTTCAGGTCTAGTTTAGCTCGGCTTGATTCGATTCGATTTGATTCGTTTGGATTGGTTCAGTTTAGTTCTAGCTCAGCTCGGCTCGGCTCGATTTCGTTGGGTATAGTTTGGTTAGGTTCGATTCTATTGACTCGGCTAGGCTCAACTAGGCTTATCTCAGCTTGGCTCAGCTCGATTCGGTTCGATAAGGTTCGGTTTGGTTTTACTCGGCTCAGTTCGGTTTGGCTCAGTTCGGCTCGATTTGGTTCTGCTCAAGTCGAATCGATTCTGTTCTACTCAACTCAGCTCAATTTGGCTCTACTTGGTTCAACTTGAATCAGCTCGGCTCAGCTCAGCTCGGCTCGGCTCGGTTTGGTTCATACGGGTCGCGTCTGGTCGGTTCGGTTTGGTATGGGTCTTATCCACTCGGCTTGGCTCGGCCCGATTCGATTCGATACGGTTTGATTTGGTTTTGTTTGGTTTCATTCGTTTCTACTTGGCTCGACTCGATTCAATTTGGTTCGGTTCGGTTCGATTTGGCCCAATTCGGTTCGGTCCGGGTGGGTTCAGTTCAGCTCGGTTCGGCTCTACTTGGCTCAGCTCGGTTTGATTCCGGTTTGGCTCAGCTTGGTTCAATTTGGTTCGGTTCTACTCGGCTCGGCTCGGCTCATCTCGGTTTGGTTTGTTCGGGACGGGTCGGGTTGATTCGATTTAGTTTAGGTCTACTTTGGTTTGGTTCGATTTGGCTCTCTTCAGTTCGATTCGGTTTGGCTCGGCTCCACACGGTTTGATTAGGTTCAGCTCGGTTCGGTGTAGTTTAGCTCAATTCGATTCTACTTAGCTCGGCTCGGCTTGATTTGGTTCGATTCTTCTCGACTCAACTCAATTCTACTCGACTTGGCTCGGCTCAGCTCTATTCGGATCGATACGGTTTGGTTCGGTTTGATTCTATTAGGCTCGGCTCGGTAAGATTTGGTTCCGTATAGTCGATTTGGTTCAGGTCTAGCTTAGCTCGTCTCTACTCGATTCGGTTCGGTACAATTCGGTTTAGTTCGACCGAGTCGGGTCAGTTCGGTTCGGCTCGAGTTTGGCTCGGCTTGACTCGATTCGGCTCAGCTCAATTTGATTCAGTACGGTTCAGTTTGGTTTGGTTCTACTCGGCTCTGATAGGCTCGGTTCGGTTCGATTCTACTCGGCTCGGCTCGGTTCGGTTTAGTTCGGTTCAGCTCGACTCGGTTCAGTTTTGCTTAGTTCGGCTCGGTTCGGTTCGATAAAGTTCGGATCGGTTCGGTATGTTTCAATTCTACTCGGCTCGATTCGGTTCGGTACGATTCGGTTTAGTTCGACCGAGTCAGGTCAGTTCAGTTCGGTTCGGCTTGAGTTTGGCTCGGCTTGACTCGATTCGGCTCAGCCCAATTTAATTCAGTACGGTTTAGTTCGGTTTGGTTCTACTCGGCTCGGTTCAGTTTGGTTCTACTCGGCTCGATTCGGTTCGGTTCAGCTCGGCTCGGTTCGGTTCGATAAAGTTTGGATCGATTTGGTTTGTTTCGATTCGACTCGGCTTGGCTCGGCTCGATTCGGTTTGGCTCGATTCGGTTCGGTCCGGTTCGGTTCAGTTTAATTCGTTCAGGTCAGGTCGAGTCGATTAGGTTCGGGTATAGTTTAGCTTGGCTCGGCTTGATTCGATTCGGTTTGATTCGTTCGGGTTGGTTCAGTTTAGTTCTAGCTCGGCTCGGCTCGATTTCGTTCGGTATAGTTCGGTTTGGTTCGGTTCTATTCGACTCAGCTCGGCTCGGCTTGGCTCGGCTCGGCTCGGCTTGGCTCAGCTAGGCTTATCTCAGCTTGGCTCGGCTCGATTCGGTTCGATAAGGTTCGGTTCGGTTCGATTTGGCTTAGTTTGGTTCTGCTCGAGTCGAATCGATTCTGTTCTACACGGCTCAGCTCGATTTAGCTCTACTCGGTTCGGCTCGAATCAGCTCGGCTCGGCTCAACTCAGCTCGGCTCGGCTCGGCTCAACCGTATCGATCCGAATAGAGCCGAGCCAGACTCGAACCAGACCGAACCGAATCAACCGAACTCGAATGAAATGAACCAAATCGATCCAACCCGACCCTACCGAACGAATCGAACCAAGCCGAGCCGAGTAGAATCGAATTGAACCGAGCCGAGCCAAGTAGAATCGAAACGAACCAAACCGTATCAAAACAAACTGAACCGAGCCGAGCCAAGTAGAGCCTAGTCGAGCCAAACTCGAACCTAACCAAACTCGAACGAAACAAACTGAATCGAGTCAAGGCAAGACAGACCTAAACCAAACCGACCCAATACGACCCGAATGAACCGAACTGAATTGAGCCGAGCTAAGCCAAACCGGAACCGAACCGAGCTGAACTGAACCTACCCGAACCGAACCGAATTGGGCCAAACCGAGCTGAGCCAAGTTCAACTGAACTGAATTGAATCAAGCCGAGCCAAGTAGAAACAAACCGAACCAAACAGAAGCAAATCGCACCGTATCGAATCGAATCGAGCTAAGCCGAGCCGATTCGACCTATATTAACCCGACCCGACTCGTATGAACTAAACCAAACCGAGCCAAGCCGAGTATAAACGAGCCGAGCTGATTCGAGCCAAACCGAGTAGAGCCAAACTGAGCTGAGCCAAGTAGAACCGAATCAATTTGACTTAAGCCAAACCGAACCGAACTGTTAAGACCCCAGAAGGAGCCCTATAGATTTTGATCACTAAGGGGGATGAACCCTTGGAACGCTATAGGGGTTCCTCCCTCTTAGACTCGGCACAAAGGCTGAATTGAAGATGATAATTGCTTGATTCAAGAGAGGAGGCAACTACATCATTATATATGGATCAAAACCCTAGCCTAAGGGGGTACTTGCCTAAGTAAAATTATCCCTTTGCCCCTCCTATAGCCAACTTGCCTTAATAGGAACAGGGGGCGACTTGGCTGGCTCTATAACCGACCTAAGCAGGGGGAAACCTTGGCCAACCAACCCAGTAAGGGGGGATGGCCACTAAGCCCTAAGGGCTAATGTAAATCATATCCATACTTCTTTATAAGATAAGAGTGACTTTATTATAATCTAGTATGATTTTATTGACTACTTCTAGGGAGATTAGGACTCAACCCTGCTGGAGTCCTATCAAACTCGCCCTCTTAAAATCAGCATTGTCCTCAAGGCTGAAGTTCCATGAACTCAGAGAACTAGTTCTTCAGCTCCTCATCAGCTTGAGTGTCAATTGGAAGGAGCTGAGTCGTCATCTTTAAATTTCCATTTAAGGTGGGATACTTGGAGGATCAACTGTAATTTTGATCTGGTGCACGGATCTGATCTCCAGGTTGGGGCCCTAATATGATCCCCAATTTTACAAGGCCCAAAGAAATAAGGAGACCATTTTCTTGAGGCTTGAATTTCATGCTGGTGGAGCTGGAGATAAAGGGGGACTTGATCTTTCTCAGGAAACTTTCTTCTGCTCCGGCGTCTGTCAGGGGAAAGTTTCTTCCTTGCATGGGCTGTCACATGGTTAGTCTTTAGTTATAGTCAATCCTTCTTCTGGTATGGTGACTGCCCTCTGGTATGGTTCAAGATGATGAGAGCCCAATCTGACGTGAGCATGAATTGTAATTCTTCTAGTTTAACTCCTGTTTCATGCCATGGACCTGTATCCAACCATATTTTAAATTTGGTAGTAATTAGTATCTCTTGTAAAAACCTTGTATGAAGTGTGGGGGAAGCCTCGGTGTAAATTAGGAGTCGATCATCTTACATAAGAATAGCCCAAATTCCAACTCCTGACGCATCGACCTCAATGACCAAAGTGCGGCCGAAATCGGGCAGCGTTAGGATTGACGTCATCGTCATGATTGCCTTGAGTCATTCGAAGGCTACGGAGGCTTTATCCAACCATAAGGAGTCTTTCTTCAGTAAGGACGTGAGCAGAGCACTGATCTTGCCATAATCTTTCGTAAAATTTTGGTAGTAGTCCGTGAGTCCAAGGAAACCACGTAATGATTCTATGTTTGTAGGTCTCGGCCATCCTTGCATTGTCTCGATCTTTGTCAGGCAACCGTCACTCCATCCTCTAATATAATATGCCCAAGATATTCCAATTTATACTATAAGAAGCTGCACTTTGACTGTTTAACATAAGGAGTATTCTCTCGAAGAATCGTTAGAACAGTTCGTAAGTGCTAAAAATGTATATCAAGCGTAGGGCTATAAATGAGAATATCATCAAAGAATACCAATACGAACTACGTAGAAAACTCCGGAAGATGTCATTCATCAGGCTTTGGAAATTAGAAGAAGCATTCGTAAGTCCGAAAGATATTACCAGAAACTCATAGTGGTCGTTATGCGTGCAGAATACAGTTTTCAGAATATCTTCAATGCATACCTAAATATGATGGTATCCAAATCGAAGATCCAATTTAGTGAGGACCTGGGCTCCTTTTAATTTATCCAAGAGTTCATCTACGAAAGGGATATGATATTTATCCTTGAGGAGTAAGGGCTGCAGCTCGGTCGAATCACCCCGGTGTTGAGCATCTCTTTAACAATATTCTTGATCTCATCCTTCTACAAGTGAGGATAGTGGTACGGTCATAAATTTGCTAAAGGTTTGCCTGGCAAAATAAGAATGCATTGATCATGTTGTCGGTTAGGGAGCAGCCCGCGCAGCTCCAAGAAAACATCCGCGAATTCATTCAGGCAAAGGGTAAGCTTAGGATCTGAGTTTTGTATGTTCTCCCCCATAGATGGCTGCTGAATATACATCAAGAATCTATCATGTGCTTTGTGCAAAGCTTTCTTCATTTGTTGCGACGAAATGGTAGAAATTTGGCTCCCGCGCTTTCCTCGTAACGTGACATGTCTCCCTTTGCAATAAAATTTCATGATTAATTTAGAAAATTTTCAGAAGATATCACCTAGTGTTGTGAGCCATTCGATCCCGAGTGCAGCTTCATAATCATCGATGGGTAGGAGGAAGAAATCAGCTACCACTTCTTAGTCTTGGAGTAGTTTCACCCGTGGGCAACGTTGGTCGCAACTAAAGATTCGACCGTCGGTGACCTTTATGTCAAACTTGTTGCAACCGTCGATTTGAAGCGCCAAACGTGCAGCAACCTTACTGTTGAGGAAGTTATTGGTGCTACCCATGTCGATGAGAACAGTGATGAGTTGTTGTTTTAGAAGTCCTCCAACTTTCATCATCTGCGGGTTGGAATAGCCGGCCAATGCGTGAACTGCGTAGTTGGCCAGTTGAGACTCTTCCTCCATGGCTTCTTCTTTAGGTTCAAGGGCTTCTTTAAATGTTTCATTGTCTTCATCCTCCACTGTTTCAATCATGAGGAGCCGACCCTTTTTGTAGTGATGTTCGCGGCTCCACGGTTCGTCACAATGCCAACACAACTCCTTGGCTGATCGTTCACGAAGCTCGTCTCTTGTCAACTTTTTTGGTGCAGGGGCTTGGATGGCAGTAGGCCTCGGCATGACTGGTCGGAGAGCGACCCTTGTCCTTCGTACCTCGTAGTTCAATTGTTCTTCCTGGATACGCGCGAAGGAAATCATCGCCATAAGAGTGTACGGTTGTCGCGCCTTTACTTTTCCTCGGATCTCCGGCTTTAGGCCCTCGATAAAAGTACCTAAAAGTTGTTTCTCAGACCAATTTTCAGTTTGGTTAGATAAACGCTCAAGTCTTGTTTGGTATTCTTGTATTGTAGAGGTTTGACGAATCTTTGCTAATTGTCCGTCGACGTTGTTGAAATCGGTTGGTCCGAAGTGGTGTAGTAGTCCTTCCTTGAATCGCTGCCAAGAGAGTCCTCCATGGGTGTGCTTAAACCAATTAAACCACTGAATAACATCTCCCTCGTGGTGGATGGCAGCAATCTCCACCCGTGTGGCATCGGCGGTTCGGTGGAACCGAAAATAGTGCTCCGCGCGCGAGATCCACCCGATTGGGTCTCCTTCTTCCCATCTAGGGAAGTCAACCTTCATGCGTGGATTATTGAGATCAGAGGTGATGTGACCATGTTCTTGAGGATCAGCTCGCCAATCTGAAGTTTCTCCATGTTGTGATTTCCTTGGGTTCGACAGTCGGCCAATGCTGAATTCGACGAAAAGGGATCTCATCTTCTCTTCCATGCAGTTTCCAAAGGCTTCAAGCTTTGCATCGATAGCCTCCTCTGATGCCATAGTATACGCCTGTAGATCTGTAATATTGAGATCTTTTCTTTGTTGTCGGGTTAGTGGCATGAGAATTTTGGAGAAGGGGGTGGTCGATTGGAAGGTGAATCGATTTGGATGGAAGTAAGCTGCGATTTTGTGGAGTTTAGGTTGAGAATTGATACGGTTTTAGGGCTGTGATAGTAGTAGATGAAGGTTAGGACAATATATTTTAGATCTAGGATAGATGGCAACAAAGGTAGGTGTCTCGGTAAGGAAAGTTAGCTAAAAAGGTAAGTAGATCGATAATGAAGTAGGTTGATTTGGGTGGCTGATTTGGGGGCTATTTGGATTTGGTTTAGGGTAATATTTGGAAGGGTTTTTAGTGAGGATGGTAGGGTTGAAGATGAGGAAAAGAGAGTCCAAAATCTCACAAAAAATAGCACTCAAATCTAACAGAATTCGGTGAAAAGAAGTGTTGTGATGTGCTGTCCTGCTGAACCGGTTTTACGTCGGAGAAATGATGACTTCTCGACATAAATTCCAGAGGAAAGTTTAAGAAAATTATGCAGAAACCCTTGGTTCAGATGTTGTTAATACCGGTAAAAAGTTTGACGAAATTTTGGCAGCATACCAATAGGGAAATAGGGCAAAAGATGAAAGACATATTCCTTCGTCGTAAAATTCCAGAACTGCGTGATAGTCAAAGATCGCACAAGAAAACCAGTTCCATAAGGAGTTTTTTCATGAAATCAAATCCAGATGAAAGCCAACTTGATCTTGAGAATTTTGTAAAAATTTTAGCCAAAAAGGATAAACAAAAGTTTGGTTTCAAGAGGCCAATAGATGGAAGGCAGATTTTGTGTTATAAAATTTCAGTACTGTGCAATGAAGAATCGTAGTGCTATAAGTCCAGATCTAGAAGGAGTTTCTTCACGAGATCAGTCTTTGATGAAAGCTAAGACGATCTATAAAATTATATAAAAGTTTCAGCCAAAAAGGATGACTAAAAGTTTAGTTTCAAGAAGCAACAATCGGCTGAAATTTCTGCAGAGTTTGCCTTTGCAACGATGATAACATTTGCGACAAACAAAATTTGCAACGGATAAAATTTGAAAAAAATCTTCAACGTGTAAAGTAAGGAATCTTGCGGTATTGAAGAGGCGTGTATGATAAAAATATACCATAATTTTAGATCAAACGCAGGGGGCAACGGCAGACTGATTTGATTTGTTGCTAGGGTGGAAGGTGGAGGTGCGTGTCGTAGCAATTGTGGGAATTGCTTGGGAAGGTGGAGGCGGCTGAGATGGATACAGAGGCAGCAAGATCGCTGCTCTAATACCAGATGATAAGACCCCAGAAGGAGCCATATAGATTTTGATCACTAAGGGGGATCAACCCTTGGAACGCTATAAGGGTTCCTCCCTCCTAGACTCAGCACAAAGGCTGAATTGAAGATGATAATTGCTTGATTCAAGAGAGGGGGCGGCTACATCATTATATAGGAATCAAACCCTAGCCTAAGGGGGTATTTGCCTAAGTAAAATTACCCCTTTACCCCACCTATAGCCAACCTGCCTTAATAGGAATAGGGGGCGAGTTGGTTGGCTCTATAGCCGACCTAAGAAGGGGGAAACCCTGGCCAACCAACCCAGTAAGGGGGCGATGGCCACTAAGCCCTAAGGGCTAATCTAAACCCTATCCATACTCCTTTATAAGATAGGAGTGGCTTTATTACAATCTAGCGGGGTTTTATTGACTACTTCTAGGGAGATTAGGACTCAACCCTGCTGGAGTCCTATCATGAACCGAGCCGAGTCAAGCCGAGTAGAACCAAATTGAACCTTACCGAACCGAATCGAGCTGAGCTGAGCTGAGATAAGCCTAGCCGAGCCAAGCCGAGCCGAGCTGAGTCAAATAGAATCGAACCAAACTGAACTATACTAAACCAATTCGAGCCGAGCCGAGCTAGACCCAAACCGAACCGAGTCGAACGAATCGAACCGAACCGAACGAATCGAGCCGAGCCAAGCCGAACCAAACCCGAACTGACCCGACCTGACTCGAACGAATCAAATCGAACCAAACTGAATCGAATCGAACCGAGCCGAGCAGACCAGACTCGAACAGAACCGTATCGAACCGAATCGAGCTAAGTTGAGCCGAGCCGAGACGAACCATACCGAACTGAACTGAACCGAACCGAACTAAACCGAGCCGATCCGAATCGAATCGAGCTGAACCAAACCGAACCGCATCGAATTGAGCAGAAATGAATCGTACCAGAACTGACCTAAACAAATCAAACCGAACCAAGCCGAGCTGAGCTGAGACAAGCCGAGTCGAGTAGAACCGAACCGAATCATGCCGAGTCGAGCCGAGTAGAACCAAACTGAATCGAGACGAACCTAACTGAACCGAGCCGAACTGAATTAAACCGAACCGAGTCGAGCCGAATCGAACCAATCCCCAACAAACTAAACCGAATCAAGCCGAGCCGAGTAGAACTGAATTGAACTGAGCCTATCCGAGCCGAGTAGAACCGAACCGAACTGAACCGTATCGAACCAAATCTAGCTGAGCCAAACCCAAACCGAACCGAGCCGAACTGACTCGAACCGATCGAACTGAACCAAATCGAGCCGAACCGAACCATATCGATTCGAAAAGAGCTGAGTCGAACCGAATCGAATCGACTGGATCGAGCTGAGCTGAACCGAACTGAGCCGAGCCAAGTAGAAACGAACCGAATCGAACAGAACCAAATCAAACCATATCGAATCGAATCAGGCCGAGCCAAGTCGAGTCGATCCGACCCATACCAAATCGAACTGACCCGTATGAACCGAACCAAACCGAGTCGAGCCGAGCTGTGCCGAGCTGATCCGAGCCGAATTGAGTAGAGCCAAATTGAGCTGAGCCGAGTAGAGCCAAACTGAACCCTATTGAACCAAATCAAGCCAAGCTGAGCTGAGATAAGCCTAGTGGAGCCGAGTCGAATAGAACCGAACCAAACCAAATTGTACCGAACCAAATCGAGTCGAACCGTGCTAGACCCAAACTGAATGAATCAAACAGAATTGAATCGAGCCGAGCCGAGCTGAACCAGACCCGAACATAACTGACCCGACCCGACCCGACCCGAACGAATCAAACTGAACTGAACCGAATCTAATCGAGCCGAGTCGAGTCGAGCTGAATCGAGCTGAACCAAATCGAGCCGAGCCCAGCCGAGTAGAATAGAATCGAATCGAACCGAACTGAGCTGAACTTTGCCGAACCGAACTTATACAAATCGAACTCAACTAAATCGAATCGAGATGAGCCGAACCGAACTGAACCGAACCGAATCGAACCGAGCCGAGCCGAGTAGAATCAAACTGAATCGACCTATCCGAGTCGAGTAGAACCAAACCAAACTGAACCGTACCGAACCAAATCAAGTAGAACCGAGCCGAGCCAAACCCGAACTGACCCGACCCGATCGAACTGAACCAAATCGAACTGAACTGAAACGTACCGAACCGAATCGAGTAGAGACGAGCCAAGCCAGCTTGAACCAAACTAAACCATACCAAACTGAACCTTGCCGACTCGAGCCGAGTCGAGACGAGTAGAACCGAATCGAACCGAGCCGAACAACACTGAACCGAGCCGAACATTACCAAATCAAGCCGTGACGAACCGACCCGACCCGTCCCGAACAAACTGAATAGAACCGAGCCGAGCCGAGCTGAGACGAGCCGAGTAGAACCAAACTGAATGAGCCTATCTGAGCCAAGTAGAACCGACCCGAATTGAACCGTACCAAACCACATCGAGCTGAGCCGATCCAGACCTGAACTGAACCGAATCGAACTGACCTAACCCGATCGAACTGAACTGAATCGAGCCAAATCGAGCAAAGCCGAGCTGAGCCAGACCTGAACCAAATTGAACCATACCGAACCGAACCAAATCGTATCGATCTGAATAGAGCTGAGCCGTGACGAGCCAGACTGGAACCGAACCAAATCGAATCGATCAGACCTGAATGAATTGAACTGAATCAAGGCGAGCCGAGCTAGATCTGAACCGAATCGAATCGAACCGATCCAACCCGACCCTACTCGAGTGAATCGAACTGTGCCAAGCCGAGTAGAATCGAAACGAACCAAACCGTATTGAGATGAACTGAACCGAGCCGAGCTGAGCCAAACATGAACCTAACCGACCCGACCTAACCCAAACGAACCAAACCGAATCAAGCCGAGCCAAGCCAGACCCGAACCAAACCGATCCAACATGACTCGAACGAACCAAACCGAATCGAATCGAACTAAATTGAACTGAATTGAGCCGAGCTGAGCCTAACCGGAACCAAATCGAGCTGAGCCAAGTAGAGTCGAACTAAGCTGAATCGAACCCACCCGAATCGAACCGAATTGGGCCAAACCGAACCGAACCGAGCTGAACCGAACCAAATTGAATCGAGCTGAACCAAGTAGAAACGAGCCGAACTGAACAGAACCTAATTGAACCGTATCAAATCGGGCCGAGCCAAGCCGAGTCGATCCGACCCATACTAACTGAATCGACCCGACCCAACCCGTATGAACCGAACCAAGCCGAATCAAGCCGAGCCGAGTAGAAATGAGCTGAGCCGAGCTGATTCGAGCTGAACTGAGTAGAGCCAAATCGAGCTGAGTCGAGTAGAACGAAATCGACTCGACTCGAGCAGAACCAAATCAAGCCGAGCTGAGCTGAACCAAGTAGAATCGATCTGAATCTTATCGAACTGAATTGAGCCGAGCCAAGCTGAGACAAGTGTAGCCGAGCTGAGCCGAGTCGAATAGAATCGAACCAAATCGAACTGTATCAAACCAAATTGAGCCAAGCCGAACGAGACTCAAACCGAACCAACCCGAACGAATCGAATCGAACGGAGCCGAGACGAACCAGACCCGAACCTAACCGACCCGACCCGACCCGAACGAATCAAACTGAACCAAACCGAATCGAATCGAGCCGAGTCGAATCGAGCCGAGTCGAATCGAGCCGAACCAAATCGAGCCGAGCCAAGCCAAGTAGAATCGAACAGAACTGACCCGAATCGAACTTTACCGACCCAAACCAAGCTGAACTGAACCGAACCAAATCGAGCTGAGTCGAACTGAACTGAACCGAACCAAACTGAGCCGAACCGAGCCGAGTCAAGTAGAACCAAACTGAACTGAACCGTACCGAACCAAATCGAGCTGAGCCAAGTCGAGCCGAGCCAAACCCGAACCGAACTAACCCGACTCAATCGAGCTAAGTCAAATCGAGCCAAACCAAATCGAGTTGACCCGAGCATAGTAGAATCGAACCAAACCGAACTGAGCCAAACCAAGCCAAGCAAAGCAAAGCAAAGCCAACCCAAGCCTAGCCGAGCCAAGCAAAGCCAAGCCTAGCCAAGCCGAGCCAAGCGTAGCCTAGCCAAGCCAAGCCTAGCCTAGCCAAGCCAAGCCTAGCCTAGCCAAGCCAAGCCAAGCCTAGCCTAGCCAAGCTAAGCCTAGCTTAGCCAAGCCAAGCCAAGCCATGCAAAGCCAAGCCAAGCCAAGCCTAGCCGAGCCAAGCTAAGCCAAGCCAAGCCTAGCCAAGCAAAGCCAAGCCAAGCCTATCCAAGCTAAGTCTAGCCAAGCCTAGCCCGGCTAAGTTTTGCTTAGTCTATAGACAAAGTTGTTGAGGAACACCTTTGGCCTCTCTGGTAATTTCTTATAAGGCAAGGCTAGGCTTGGCTTAGCTACACTTAGCTTGGCTAGGGTAAGCTTGGCTTAGCTAGGCTTGGCTAGGCTTGGCTTGGCTAGGCTAGGCTTGGCTTAGCTTGGCTTTGCATGGCTAGGCTTGGTTTGACTAGCCAAGCCAAGCCATGCAAAGCGAAGTGAAGCCAAGCCTAGCCAAGCCAAGCTAAGCCAAGCCAAGCCTATCCAAGCTAAGCCTAGCCTAGCCAAGCTAAGTCAAGCCAAGCCAAGCCAAGCCATGCAAAGCAATGTCAAGCCAAGTCTAGCCTAGCTGAGCCAAGCTAAGCCAAGCCTATCCAAGCTCAGTCTAGCCAAGCTCAGCCTAGCTAAGCTTAGCTTGGCCTATAGACAAAGTTGTAGAGGAACACCTTTAGCCTCTCTGTTAATTCCGTATAAGGCTAGGGTAGGCTTGGCTTTAGCTACACTTAGCATGGCTAGGGTAGGCTTGGTTATGCTTGGCTTGGCATGACTAGACTTGGCTTGGCTAGGCTTGGCTTGGCTTGGCTAGGCTTGGCTTGGCTATGCTTGGTTTGGCTTAGCTTTACGCGTAGCCAAGCCCAGCCTAGCCTAGCCTAGCCAAGCTAAGCCTAGCCTAGTAGCCAAGCGAAGCCAAGCTAAGCCATGCAAAGTCAAGCCAAGCCGAGCCAAGCTAAGCCAAGCCTAGCCAAGCAAAGCAAAGCCAAGCCTATCCAAGCTAAGTCTAGCCAAGTCTAGCCCAACTAAGCTTAGCTTAGTCTATAGACAAAGTTGTTGAGGAACACCTTTGGCCTCTCTGGTAATTCCTTATAAGGCAAGGCTAGGCTAGGTTTGGCTTAGCTACACTTAGCTTGGCTAGGGTAAGCTTGGCTCGGCTTAGCTATGCTTGGCTTAGCTAGGCTTGGCTTGGCTTGGCTTGGCTAGGCTAGGCTTGGCTTTGCATGGCTAGGCTTGGTTTGGCTAGCCAAGCCAAGCCATGCAAAGCGAAGTGAAGCCAAGCCTAGCCGAGCCAAGCTAAGCCAAGTCTAGCCAAGCTAAGTCAAGCCAAGCCAAGCCAAGCCATGCAAAGCAATGCCAAGCCAAGTCTAGCCTAGCTGAGCCAAGTCAAGCCAAGCCAAGCCAAGCCATGTGTGTAGTGTGTAGTGTGTAGTGTATTGTGTATAGTGTGTGTTTTGTATTATAATGTTGTAGTTTGTAGTGTATTGTGTGTAGTTTTGTATTATGTATTGTGTGCAGTGTAGTGTTATTTATTATGTGTTGTGTATAGTTTAGTGTAGTGTATTGTATGTAGTGTGGTATTGTATATTATGTGTAGTATATTTTGTGCATTGTAGTGTATTATGTGTAGTGTATTATATTGTGTGTAGTGTAATGTATTGTATATTGTGTGTAGTATAGTATAGTGTATTGTGTGTAGTGGTGTAGTGTATTGTGTGTGTGTATTGTTGTATGTGTAGTGTGTAGTGTATTGTGTAGTGTATTGTGTGTAGTGTGTTTTGTATTGTTATGTGTATAGTGTGTAGTGTATTGTATGTTGTGTATTGTTATGTTTGTAGTGTATTATGTAGTGTATTGTGTAGTATAGTGTATTGTGTAGTATAGTGTATTGTGTGTGTGTTATGTGTGTAGTGTGTAGTGTATTGTGTGTAGTGTGTGTTGTGTATGTTGTTTATGTATTGTGTGTAGTGTGTAGTGTAATGTGTGTTGTATATTGTTATGTTTGTAGTGTATTGTGTGTGTATTGTGTAGTGTAGTCTATTGTAGTGTATTATGTGTGTTGTGTGTGTAGTGTGTAGTGTATTGTGTGTAGTATGTGTTGTGTATATTGTTTGTGTATGTTTTGTATTGTGTGTAGTGTATATAGTGTATTGTGTGTATTTGTATGTGCAGTGTTATATTTGTAGCGTATATAGTGTATTGTGTATTGTTATGTTTGTAGTGTATATAGTGTATTGTGTGTATTGTTGTATAGTGTATATAGTATATATTTTGTATTGTGTGTAGTGTATATAATGCACTACACTACACTACAGGCAATGCACTACAATACACTACACTACACAATACACTACACACATAATAATACACAACACACAATACACACAATACACTACACACTACACACAACAATACACACAATACACTACACACATAACAATACACAACGCACTACACACACAATAATACGCAACACACTCACAATACACTACATTACACACAATACACAACACTACACAATAAACTACACACAATACAATACAATACACTACACACAATACACTACACTACAATACACTACACTATACTTAATATACAATACACTATAATACACTACACTACAATGCACAAAATACACTACACATAATATACAACACCACACTATATACAATATACTACACACAATACACTACACTAAACTACACACAATACACTACACTGCATTATACACAATAAATAACACTACACTACATACAATACACTATACACTCCACACATAACAATACACAACACACAAAATACTACATACTACACATACAACAATACACAACACACACACAATACACTATATTAAACTGCAAACAATACACTACACTAAATTACACATAATACACTACACACTACAACATAACAATACACAACATACACTACACACTACACACACAACAATAAACAATACACACAATACACTACACTACACAATACACTACACAAAATATACTACACTACACACAATACACTACACTATAGTACACTACACTACAACACACTATACACAATACATCACACTACACACATAAAAATACACAACACAACACTCAACACACTACACATTGTACATATAATAATACACAATGCACTACACTACACATAATACACTACACTACAATACACCACTACACAATACACTACACTATAATACACTACACACAATACATTACACTACACACATTACACTACACTACAATACACTACACACAATACTCTACACTATTTACACTACATGACACAATATACTACTACACCCAATATACTACACTTCACATAATACACTACACTACAATACACGACACATAATATATTACACAAATTACACTACACATATACACTACACACAATACACTACACTAAACTACACACAATACACAACACCACACTACACCCAATAAAAAATACTACACTCCACACAATATACAGCATTACACTACACACAATACACTACACACATAACAATACGTAGCACACACTACACATAATACCTAATACATAACACTACACTACAATGCATTACACATAATACATAACACTAAACTACACACAATACACTATACTACACATAATACACAACACTATACTATACACAATACATAATACTACACTACTATACACTATACACAATACAAAACACTATACGATAATACACTACACACACTACACTACACACAATACACAACACTACACTACACTACAATACACAATACATAACACTACAATATACTACACTACACACAATACTCTATACTATAATACACTACACGACACAATATACTACTACACCCAATACACTACACACAATGCACTACACACACTACACTACACACAATACACTACCCTACACAAAATACACTACACATAATATACAACACTACACTACATACAAAACACTACACACAATACACTATACTAAACTACACATTATACACAACACTATGCTACACACAATAAATAACACTACAATACACTACACATAATATGATACACAATACTACACTATAATACACTATACACAAAACACTATATTATACTACACACAATTCACAACAGTACACTACACATAATACACTACAAATAATTCATAACACTACACTACAATGAAATACACATAATAAACTACATTACACTACACACAATACACAACACTACAATACACACAATATACTATACTACACATAATACACAATACTATACTACACACAATACACTACACTATACATAATACACGACACTACACTACAATAATACACTACACACACAACATTACACTACACACTACACATATAATAATACACAACACACTACACATAATTACACTACACACTACATACACAACAATACAAAACACACACACAATACACTACACAATACAATACAATACAAAACACTACACACAATACATTATACATAATACACTACACTACAATACACTAAACATAATACACTACATTACAATACACTAAACAACACACAATATACTATACACAATACATTACACTACACATAATATATTACACTACAATACATTACAAATAATACACTACACTACACATAATATACAACACTACACTACATACAATACACTACACTAAACTACACAAAATATACAACACTACACTACACATAATAAATAACACTACACTACACACAATACACTATACACTACACACATAACAATACACAATACATTACACACACAATACACTATACACAATACACTACACTATATAATATACTACATTGTAATACATTACACACAATACACTACAATACACTACACTACACAATACACTACACTACAATACACTACACATAATACACTACACTATACACAATATACTACACACAATACACTATATTATATTACACACAATACACTACACTACATTACACTACACTGTAAGACACTACACATTACATTACCCTATAAGACACTACATACACTACACACAATATACCACACTACAAAAAAATACACAACACATAATATAAAATACTACACAACATATAATAAATACACTACACATAATACACTACACTAAACTACACACAATACACAACACTACATTACACACAATAAATAGCACTACACTACAATACACTACACACAGTACACTATACTACACTACACACAATACACAACACTAGACAACACACAATGCACTACACAATTCATAACACTACAATGCAATAGACACAATACACTACATTACACATAATATACTACACACAATACACAACACTACACTACAATAATACACTATACACAATATAATATACTACACTACACACAATACACATCACTACACTACACACAATACACAATACTACACTACACACAATACATAATATTATACACAATACACTACACTACACTACACACAATACACTATACACTACACTCAATGCATTACACAAATACACAACACTACACTATAATAATACACTACACACAATACACTATACTACATTACACTACACATAATACACCACACAATACATAATATTATACTACAATATACTACACACAATACACAACACTACACGGACACAATACACGACACACTCCACAATAATATACAACACACACACAATAATACACTGCACACAGACAACACTACACAATACAAAACACTACACAAACACACAATACAATACATAATACACTGCACACACACAACAATACACAATACACAACACACACACAACACTACACACAATATAATACAATACACAATAATACAACACATACAATACACTACACACAATACATTACACTACACACAATACACAATACTACACTACTCATAATACACTACAATACAATATACATAATTCACTAAACAACACACAATACACTATACACAGTACATATAGTACGCCACTCGGTTCGGGTTTGGTTTGGCTCGGGTCGGTTCGATTCGATTTGGCTTGATTCGTTCGGCTTGGTTTGATTTGGGTCTAGCTCGACTAGGCTTGGCTCGGCTCGATTTAGTTTGGTACAGTTCGATTTGGTTCGATTCTATTCGACTCGGCTCGATTTGGTTCGGTAAGTTCAGTTCGGTTATACTCCGAACTGACTCGGTTCAGTTCTACTCGGCTCAGCTCGGTTTGGCTCTACTCGATTTGACTCTAATCCATTCGGCTCGGATCAGCTCAACTCAGCTCGGCTCGATTCGACTTGGCTTGATTCGGTTCGGTTCAGTTCATACAGGTCGGGTCGGGTCAGTTCAGTTCGGTATGGGTCGGATCAGCTCAGCTTAGCTCGATTTGATTTGATACGATTCAATTTGGTTATATTCGGTTCGGTTCGTTTCTACTTGGCTCGGCTCGATTCAATTTAGTTCGGTTCAACTTGGCTCGATTCAATTCAATTCAGTTCGGTTCAACTTGGCTCAGCTCGGTTTGGTTCCGGTTTGGCTCAGGTCAACTCAATTCGATTCGGTTCGTTCAGGTTGTGTTGGGGTCGGTTTGGTTCAGGTCTAGCTTGCCTCAGCTCAATTCAGTTTAGTTTGTTCGGGTTCGATCGGGTCGGTTAGGTTCGGGTTTGGCTCAGCTCGGCTCGGTTCGGTTCAGTAAGTTTCGATACGGTTCATTTCGATTCTACTCGGCTCGGCTCGGTTTGATTCATTCGGGTAGGGTCGGGTTGGATCGATTTGGTTCAGTTCGATTAGGGTCTAGCTTGGCTCGCCTTGATTCGGTTCAGTTCGTTCGAGTCTGGTCGATTCAGTTCGGTTCGGTTCAGTTCAATTTGAGTCTGGCTCGGCTAGGCTCTATTCGGATTGATACGGTTCGGTTCGGTTCTATTCAACTCAGCTCGACAAGGTTCGATTCGGTACGGTTCGATTCGGTTCAGGTCTGGCTCGACTAGGCTCTACTCGATTCAGTTTGGTACGGTTCGGTTCTATTCAATCGGGTCGGGTTAGTTCGATTCGATTCGGTCTGGGTCTGGCTCAGCTCGGCTTAGCTCAATGTGGTTTGATACGATTCAGTTCGGTTCGGTTCTACTTGGCTCGGATAGGCTTGATTCAATTCGATTCTACTCAGCTCGACTCGGCTCGGCTCAACTCGGTTTGGTTTGTTCGGGACGGGTCGAGTCGGTTCGATTTAGTTTAGGTCTTGTTCAATTTGGTTCGGTTTGGCTCTGTTCAGTTCGATTCGGTTTGGCTCGGCTCGACACGGTTTGGTTAGGTTCAGCTCGGTTCGGTGCAGTTCGGCTTGGTTCGATTCTACTTGGCTCAGCTCGGCTCGATTTGGTTCGATTTTACTAGACTCGACTCGATTCTAGTCGACTCAGCTTAGCTCTATTCGGATCGATACAGTTCGGTTCGGTTATATTCAGCTCAGCTCGGTAAGGTTCGGTGCTGTATGGTTCGATTTGGTTCAAGTCTAGCTTGGCTCGTCTCTGTTCGATTCAGTTTGCTACGGTTCGGTTCAGCTCGATTAGATTCAGTTCGACCAAGTCGGGTTAGTTCGGTTCGGTTCAGTTTGAGTTTGGCTCGGCTCAGCTCGATTTGGTTCGGTACGTTTCAGTTCGGTTTGGTTCTACTCAACTCGGATTGGCTCGGTTCAGTTTGGTTCTACTCAGCTCGGCTTGGTTCGATTTGGCTTGGTTCAATTCGGTTCAGTTTGGTTCAGCTCGGCTTAGTTCAGTTTCACTCAGTTCGGCTCGATAAAGTTCGGCTTGGTTCAGTTTGGTTCGATTCTACTCGGCACGATTCGGTTCGGCTCGATAAGGCTCAGTTCGATTCGATTTGGTTCGGTTGAGTTTGATTCGTTCGGGTCAGGTCGGGTCGGTTAGGTTTGGGTCTGGTTCGGCTTGGCTCGGCTTGATTTGATTCGATTTGATTCATTCGGGTTAGTTCGGTTTAGGTCTAGCTCGGCTCGGATCGATTTCATTCGGTATAGTTCGGTTTGGTTCGGTTCTATTCGACTCGACTCGGCTCGGCTTGGCTCAGATAGGCTTATCTCAGCTTGGCTCGGCTCGATTCGGTTCAATAAGGTTTGGTTCGGTTCTACTCGGCTCGGTTCGGTTTGGCTCAGTTCAGCTCGGTTTGGTTCTGCTCGAGTCGAATCGATTCTATTCTACTCGGCTCAAATCGAGTTGGCTCTACTCGGTTCAACTCGAATCAGCTCGGCTCATTTTTACTCAACTCGGCTCGATTTGGCTCGGCTTCGCTCGGTTTGGTTCGGTATGGGTCGGATCGACTCAGCTTGGCTCGGCCCGATTCGATTCGATACAATTCGATTTGGTTTTGTTCGGTTTGGTTTGTTTCTACATGGCTCGGCTCGATTCGGTTTGGTTCATTCGGATTGGGTCAGGTCAATTAGGCTCGGTTTGGATCGACTCGGCAAGGTTCAGTTCTACTCAGCTCGGCTCGGTTCATTCGGGCCGGGTCAAGTCGGTTCAATTCGGTTTGGGTCTGGTTCAGTTCGGCTCAGTTCGATTTGTTCGGTTCGGCTTGGTTTGGTTTGATGCGGTTCGACTCGGTTTTGTTCGGTTTAGTTCTACTCGGCTCGGCTCGATTTGGTTCGGTTAGGTTCTACTCGACTCAATTCATCTCGACTCAGTTCGGCTTGGTTCGATTCGATTCGGTTCGGTTCAGTTTGATTCGTACGGGTCAAGTCGGATCGGTTAGGTTTGGGTTTGGTTTAGCTCAGCTCAGCTTGATTCGATTTGGTTCTATTCGTTCGGGCTGGTTCGGTTTAGGTCTAGCTCGGCTCGGCTCGATTTTGTTCGGTATAGTTCGGTTTGGTTCGGTTCTATTCGACTCGGGTAGGCTCGGCTTGGCTCAGCTATGCTTATCTCAGCTTGGCTCGACATGATTCGGTTTGATAAGGTTCGGTTAGGTTCTACATGGCTCGGTTCGGTTTGGCTCAGTTCGGCTCGGTTTTGTTCTGCTCGAGTCGAATCGATTTTGTTCTACTCAGCTCAGCTCGATTTGGCTCTACTCGGTTCAGCCCAAAAACGCACGACTCAGCTCGGCTCATTTTTACTCGGCTCGGCTTGATTTAGCTTGGCTCGGTTCGGTTCATACGGGTCGGGTCGGTTCGATTTGGTTCGGGTCGGATCAACTCAGCTTGGCTCGGCCCGATTAGATTCGATAAGGTTTGATTTGGTTTTGTTCGATTTGATTCATTTCTACTTGGCTCGGCTCGATTCAATTCGATTTCGTTCAGCTTGGCTCGGCTCAGTTTGGTTCGGTTTGGCACAATTCGGTTCGGTTCGGGTGGGTTCAGTTCAGCTCGGTTCGACTCTACTTGGCTCAACTCGGTTTGGTTCCGGTTTGGCTCAGCTCAGCTCAATTCGGTTTAGTTTGATTTGATTCGATTCAGTTTGTTCAAGTCACGTTGGGTCAGCTCGGCTTGGCTCAGCTCGGCTTGGCTCAACTTGGCTAATCTCAGCTCGGTTCGGTACTGTTTTGTTCGAGTCGGGTCTGCTCGGCTCAGTTTGATTCAGTTCAGCTCGGCTCAATTAGGTTTGACTCAATTCTATTCGGGTCTGGCTCGACTCAGCTCAACTCAGCTCAACTCTGCTCGATTTGGTTCTGTACGGTTCTATTCGAGTTGGGTCAGCTCGATTCGGTTCAGTTAAACTCCGCTTGATTTGGTTCAGCTCAATTCGATTCGGGTCTCGTCTTGGTTTGGTTCTATTCTACTTGCCTTAGCTCGGCTCGGTTCTATTCATTTTGGTTCGGGTCTAGCTCGGCTCAGCTCAGCTCAATTCGGTTTAATTCGATTTGGTCTGATCGGGTTGGGTCAGTTAGATTCAGTTATAGTCTGACTCGGCTCGATTCGTTTCGATACGGTTCGGTTCAGTTCGATTCGATTTGTTTTGGTTCTACTCGGCTCGATTCGGTTCGGATCAATTCAGTTAGTTCTAGTCGGGTCTGGCTCGGCTCGGCTTGGCTTGGCTCGACTCGGTTTAGTTTGGTTCGATTCGTTCGGGTCGGGTCGGTCCGATTCGATTCAGCTCGGCTTGGCTCGATTCGGTTCGAGACAGTTTGGTTTGGTTCTATACGGCTCGATTCTGTTCGATTCTACTCGACTTGGCTCGTCTCGGCTCGGCTCGATTTAGTTCGATTCATTCGGATCGGGTCGGTTCAGGTATGATTCGGTTCGATTCGATTCATTCGGATCGGGTCGGTTTGGGTCTGGCTTGGCTCGGCTCGATTCGGTTTGGTTCATTCAGGTTGGGTCGGGTCAGTTAGGTTCGGGTTTGTCTCGACTCGGCAAGGTTCAGTTCTACTCGGCTCAGCTCGGTACATTCGGGCTGGGTTGGTTCGATTCGGTTTGGGTCTGGTCCAGTTCGTCTCGGCTCGGTTCGGTTCAGTTCGGCTTGGTTTGGTTCGGTTCGGCTCAGTTTGGCTCTGTTCAATTCGGTTCGGCTTGGTTCGGTTTGATGCGGTTCGACTCGGTTCTGTTCAGTTTAGTTCTACTCGACTCGACTCAATTTGGTTTGGTTCTACTCGACTTGGTTCGTCTCGGTTCGTCTCGGCTCAGTTCGGTTCGATTCGTTCGGGTCATGTCGGTTTAGGTATGGTTCGGTTCAGTTCGATTCGATTCGGTTTATTTCGATTTGGTTCGGCTCGATTCGACTCTACTCAGTTCGGTTCAATTTATAAGGGTCGAGTCGGGTCGAGTCGGTTTGGTTCGGTATGGGTCGGATCGACTCGGTTTGGCTACGTCCGATTCGATTCGATACAGTTCGATTTGGTTCTATTCGGTTCGATTCATTTCTACTTGGCTCGGCGCGATTCAATTCGATTCCATTCGGCTCGGCTCGGCTCGGTTCGGTTCGATTTGGCCCAATTCGATTCGGTTCGGGTGGGTTCAGTTCAGCTCGGTTCGGCTCTAGTTGGCTCAGCTCGGTTTGGTTCCGGTTTGGCTCAGCTCAGCTCAATTCAGTTCGGTTTAGTTCGATTCGATTTGGTTCGGTTCGTTCGAGTCGCGTCGGGTCAGTTTGGTTCAGATCTGGTTGGGCTCGGCTCGATTCGGTTTGGTTCGTTTGGGTTGGGTTGGGTTGGGTCAGCTAGGTTTGGGTTTGGCTCTGCTCGGCTCGGTTTAGTTTGTCTCGAAACGGTTCAGTTCGTTTCGATTCTACTCGGCTCAGCACGATTTGATTCGTTCGAGTAGGGTCGAGTTGGATCGGTTCGGTTCGATTCGGATCTCGCTCGGCTCGCCTTGAGTTGATTCGGTTCGTTCAGGTCCAGTCGATTCGATTTGGTTCAGTTCGAGTCTGGCTCGGTCGGCTCAGCTCTATTCGGATCGAAACGGTTCGGTTCTATTTAGCTCGGCTCGGCAAGGTTTGATTCGATACGGTTTGGTTTGATTCAGGTCTGGCTCGGCTCGGCTCTACTTGATTCGGTTCGGTACAGTTCGATTCGGCTCGATTCGGTTCAGTTCGATCGGTTCGGGTCAGTTCGGTTCGGTTCAGGTCTGGCTCAGCTTGGTTCGGCTCGGCTCAGCTAGATTTGGTTCAGTACGGTTCAGTTCGGTTCGATTCTACTCGACTCGGATAGGCTCGTTCGGTTCTACTCGGCTCGGTTTGGCTCAGTTCGGTTTGTTCGGGATGGGTCGGGTCGATTCGATTTAGTTCGGGTCTAGTTCGGTTTGGTTCGGTTCAGTTCAGCTCGACTCAGTTCGATTCGGTTCAGTTCGGCTTGGTTCGGTTAGATTCGACTTGGTTCGGTTCAATTCTACTAGGCTCGGCTCGATTCAGTTTGGTTCTACTCGACTTGGCTCGGCTCAGCTCGGTTCGGTTCGATTCATTGGGGTCAGGTCAGTTCTAGTGCAGTTTGATTCTGCTCAGTTTGATGCGGTTCGGTTCAGCTCGATTCGATTCAGTTCAGCTCGATTCAGTTCGATTCGGTTTAGTAAGGTTCGGTTCGGTTCGGGTCTAGCTTGGCTCGGCTTATCTCAACTTGGCTCATCTCAACTCGATTCAGTTCGGTACGGTTCTGTTCGAGTCAGGTCTGCTTGGTTCGATTCAGTTCGGCTCGGCTCTATTCGGTTCGGTTCCGTTTGGCTCAATTCTATTTGGGTCTGGCTCGGCTCGCTCGGCTCAGCTCAGCTCGATTCGGTTCTGTATGGTTCTGTTCGAGTCGGGTCTGCTCGGCTCGGTTCGGTTCAGTTTGGCTCAGCTCGATTCGGTTCGGCTCAGTTCAATTTGGGTCTCGGTTCGGTTTAATTCTATTCTACTCGCCTTATCTTGGCTCGGTTCTATTCGGGTCAGGTCGATTCAGTTCGGTTCGGGTTTGGCTCGGCTCGGCTCAGCTCGATTCGGTTCGATACGGCTCGTTCGATTTGGTTCGGTTTGTTTCGGTTCTACTCAGCTCGATTCGGTTCGGTTCGATTTGGTTAGTTCTAGTCGAGTCGGGTCTTGCTCGACTTGGCTCGGCTTAGCTTGGCTCGACTCGGTTCAGTTCGGTTCGATTCGTTCAGGTCGGGTCGGTCTATTTCGGTTCAGCTCAGCTCGGCTTGGCTCGACTCGGCTCGATACGGTTCGGTTCGGTTCTATACAGCTCGATTCAGTTCGATTCTACTCGACTCGGCTCGTCTCAGCTCGGCTCGGCTCGGCTCGGTTCAGTTTGATTCATTCGAGTCGAGTCAGTTCAGGTATGATTTGATTCGGTTCGATTCTGCTCGGTTCGGTTCAGTTCAATTCCGCTCGACTCGATTTGGTTCGGTTCGGTTCAGGTCTGGCTCGGCTCTATTCGGATCGATACGGTTCTGTTCGGTTCGGTTCTATTCGGCTCGTTCGGTTCGGTTAGTTCTAGTCGAGTCGGGTTTGGCTCGACTTGTCTCGGCTTTGCTTGGCTCGACTCGGTTTAGTTCGGTTTGATTCATTCGGGTCGGGTCGATCCGATTCAGTTCAGCTCGGCTCGGTTTGGCTCGGCTCAATTCGGTTCGATACGATTCAGTTTGGTTTGATTCTATATGGCTCAATTTGGTTCGGCTCTACTCGACTCACCTCGTCTTAGCTCAACTTGGCTCGGTTCAGTTCAATTCGCTCGGTTCAAGTCGATTCGGGTATGATTCGACTCGATTTGTTTCCATTCGACTCGGTTTAGTATGGTTCGGTTTGGTTTAAGTCTGGCTTGGCTCTATTCAGATCGATACAGTTCGATTCGGTTCGGTTCTATTCAGCTTGACTCAGCAAGGTTTTGTTCGGTACTATTCGATTCGATTCAGGTCTGGCTTAGCTCGGCTCAACTCGATTCGATTCAGTACGGTTTTGTTTGACTCGATTTGGTTCAGTTCGATCGGTCAGGTCAATTCGGTTCGGTTCGAGTCTCGCTCGACTGGGCTCAACTCGATTTGGTTCGGAACGGTTCGGTTCGATTCGGTTTTACTCAACTCGGATAGGCTCGGTTCGGTTCAGTTCTACTCGGCTCGGCTCGGTTCATTCGGGCTGGGTTGGGTAGGTTCGATTCGGTTCGGCTCGGCTCAGTTCGGTTCGATTCGGTTCAGTTCGGCTTGGTTCGATTCAATTCGGTTCGATTCGGTTTGGCTCGGCTTGGCTCGGTTCGATTCGATTCAGCTTGGTTCGGTTTGATGCGGTTCAGCTCGGTTCTATTCGGTTTAGTTCTACTCGGCTCGGCTCGATTCGGTTCGGTTCGATTCTACTTGATTTGGTTAGTTTCGGCTCAACTCGGTTCGATTCGATTTATTCGGGTCATGTCGGTTCGGGTATGTTTCGGTTCGGTTCGATTCGGCTCGATTCGGTTCAGTTCGGTTTGGTTCGGTTTGACTCGATTCGGCTCGATTCGACTCAATTCGATTCATAAACAAAACACAATACAAATATATACGCACATGATTTATACACAACACAACAATACAAATACATACACACAACACAACATACACATTAAACATACACACACAACACATAAACAACACACACAATACACATACACACACACACATAAAACATAAACAACAAAATACACTTACACCACACAGAACAATACACAACTTACACAAACAACACCCACATAACACATACTACACACACTACAAACTACACACATAACAATATACAACACATACTACACACAATACACTACACACAATACGCACTACGCACATAATAATATACAACACAAACGATACACAATACACTACACACACCACACACACTATACACTACAATGCACTACATTACAATAAACTACACTACACAGTACACTACACAGATAATAATATACAACCGACACTACACACAATACACTATACACAGTACATACTACACACATAACAATATACAACACATACTACACATAATACACTACACACAATACATACTACACACACAATAATATACAACACACTACAAACAATACACTACACACACAACACACACACTATACACTACAATGCACTACGTTATAATAAACTACACTACACAGTACACTACACAGATAATAATATACAACCGACACTACACACAATACACTATACACAATACACACTACACTACACAATACAATACATAATGTACACACACATAACACAATACACAACACTCACAATACAAAACACAACACAAACAACATACACAACACACACGACACACCTAACAATATACAATACATACTACACACAACACACAAACAATACACTACATAAAATGCACTACACTACAATACACTACATTACATAGTACACTACATACTACACATAATACACTACACACTACATACATAACAATACACAACACACACTACACACAATACACTACATACATAACACACACTACACACAATACACACATAACAATACACAACACACACAACATACAATACACTACACACTATACACAAAACAATGCTCAACACACTCACAATACACTACACAACACAAAATACACTACACTACAATACACTACACACAATACACTACACTACACACAATACACTATACTACAATACTCTACACTACACTACACATAATATACAATACACTGTAATACACTACACTACACATAATATACTACACTACAAACAATACACTACACACACTACACTACACGCAATACACTACAATGCACAAAATACACTACTCATAATATACAACACCACACTATATACAATACACTACACAAAATATACTACACTAAAACTACACACAATACACAACACTACACTACACACAATAAACTACACACTACATACATAACAATACACAACACACACAATAATACACAACACACACAATACACTATACACAATACACTACACTAAACTACACACAATACACTATAATAAACTACACATAATACTAAACTACACAAAATACACTACACACTACAACATAACAATACACAATACACACTACAAACAATACACTACACACTACACACACAACAATACACAACACACACAATACACTACACTACACACAATACACTACACAAAATACATTACACTACACATAATACACTTCACTACAATATATTATACACAATACACCACACTACAATATAATATACTACACACATTACACTATACATAATACACTATACACAATACACGACACTACACAATATACTACGTACATAACAATACACAACACACACTACACACAATATACTACACACTACACACATAACAACACACAACACACTACACACTACACATCGCACATACAACAATACACAACACATACACAATACACTACACTACAATGCACTACACTACAATATACTACACACAATACACTATAATACACTACACTATAATACACTACACACAATACTCTACACTACAATACACTACACACAATACACTACACTACACATAATACACTACACACAATACTCTACACTACACTACACAATATATTACTATACCCAATATACTACACTTCACACAATACACTACACTACAATACACTACACTACAATACACTGCACATAATACACTATACACACTACACTATACACAATACACTACACTACATAAAATACACTATACATAATATACAATACTATACTACATATAATACACTACACACAATACACTACACTAAACTACACACAATACATAACACTACACTACACAATAAAAAATACCACACTACACACAACACACTACACTACTACACACAATACACTACACACTACACTACTACACACAATACACTACACACTACACACATAACAATACACAACACACACTACACACTATACACACAACAATACACAACTCACACACAATACACTACACTACACAATACAGTACACTATAATATACTATATACAATACACTATACTACACTACACACAATAAACAACACTACACTACATACAATACACTACACTACACATAACACAACACTACACATAATACACTACACTACACAATACACTACACTACACAATACACTACACACAATACAAAACACTATACTACACTACACTACACATAATACACTATACTACACTACACACAATAAACAACACTACACTACATACAATACACTACACTACACATAACACAACACTACACTACTATACACTACACACAATACACTACACTACACAATACACTACACTACATAATACACTACACACAATACAAAACACTATACTATAATACACTACACTACACACAATACACTACACTACATTGTGTGTAGTGTGTGTAGTGTGTGTAGTGTGTGTAGTGTAGTATAGTGTATTGTGTCTGTGTAGTGTTGTGTATTGTGTGTAGTGTAGTGTAGTGTATTGTGTGTGTTGGAGTGTTATGTATTGTGTAGTGTATTGTAGTATAGTGTTGTATATTGTGTGTAACGTAGTGTATTGTGTGTAGTGTAGTGTTATGTATTATGTGTAGTGTTGTGTATTGTATATAGTGTAGTGTAGTATATTGTGTGTAGTGTATTATTGTAGTGTAGTGTTGTGTATTGTGTGTAGTGTATAGTGTATTGTGTGTAGTGTAGTATAATGTGTGTAGTATAGTATTGTGTATTATGTGTAGTGTAGTGTATTGTTTGTAGTGTAGTATAGTGTACTGTGTGTATTGCATTGTAGTGTAGTATTGTGAATTGTTTGTAGTATATTGTAGTGTAATATATTGTGTGTAGTGTAGTGTATTACGTGCAGTGTATTGTGTAGTATAGTGTATTTTATGTACTGTATTGTGTATGTGTTGTGTTTTATTGTGTGTGTAGTGTGTAGTGTATTATGTTTAGTGTTTGTTGTGTATTGTAATGTATATATTATGTGTAGTGTATTATGTATAGCGTAGTATGTGTAGTGTATTATATTATAGTGTATTGTGTGTTGTGTAGTGTATTTGTATGTAGTGTATTTGTATGTAGTATATTGTGTGTAGTGTATTGAATATAGTTTACTGTGTGTTATGTAGTGTAGTGTATTGTGTGTGTGTTGTGTATTATTGTATATGCAGTGTGTAGTGTATTGTGTGTAATGTGTGTTGTGTATTGTTATTGTGTATAGTGTAGTGTATTGTGTGTAGTATATTGTGTGTAGTGTAGTGTATTGTAGTATAGTGTATTGTGTGTAGTGTATTGTATGTAGTGTAATATAATACACACTATACATAATACACAACACACAATACACAATAATACACACTATACACACAATACACAACAATACACACTATACACACAATACACAACAATACACATAATTCAGTTCGGCTCAGCTTCATTCGGCTTGTCTCGGGTCGGCTCAGCTCAGCTTAGTTCGATTTGGTTCGGTACGGTTCTGTTCGAGTCGGGTCTACTAGGCTCAGCTCGATTCGGTTCGGCTCAGTTCGATTCGAATCTGGCTCGGCTCGGTTTGGTTCTGTTCTACTCACCTTGGCTCGGCTCGGTTCCATTCGGGTTAGGTCGATTCAGTTCGGTTCGGGTCTGGCTCAGCTCGATTCAGTTTTATTCAGTTTGATATGGTCGGGTCGGGTCAGCTAGACATGGCTCGGCTCGATTCGGTTCGATACGGCTCGGTTCAGTTCAGTTTGGTTTGTTTCGGTTCTACTAGGCTCAGCTTGGCTCGATTCGGTTCGGTTCGATTCGATTAGTGCTAGTAGGGTCAGGTCTGGCTCCACTCGGCTCGGCTTGGCTTAGCTTAACTCAGTTCGGTTTGGTTCGATTCATTCGGATCGGGTTGGTTCAGCTCGGATCGGCTCGATACGGTTCGATTCATTTCTATATGGCTCGATTCGGTTCAATTCTAATCGACTCAGCTCGGTTCAGTTCAATTCGATTCATTTGGGTCGGGTCGATTCGGGTATGATTCAGTTTGGTTCGATTCTGCTTGATTCGGTTCAGTTCGATTTGGTTCGATTCAGCTCGACTCGGTTTGATTCGGCTCGACTCGGTTCGGTTCGGTTCGGTTCAATTCAACTCGTCTCGGCTCGATTCGATTCGGTTCTACTCAGCTCGATTCGATTCGATTCGGCTCGGTTCGAATCAATTCGTAAACAAAACACAATACAAATATATACACACACGATTTGTACACAACACAATACAAATACATACACACAACACAATACAAATACATACACAACACATACAAACAACACACACAACACAATACACAACGTGCACACACAACACACTACACACAATACAAACAACATATACAACACACACTACAAATAATACACAACACATTACACACAAAACAATACACTACACACTACACATACAACAATACACAACACACACATAATATAATACACTACACAATACACTACACTACAATACACTACAATACACTACACACAATACACTACACTGCAACACACTACACATAATACACTACACTACACACAATATACTACACTACAATATACATACACTACACTACAATATAGTACACACAATACACTATACTACACAATGCACTACACACATAACAATACACAACACACACTACACACAACAATACACTACACACTACACATAAAATAATACACAACACATAATACACTACACTAGACACAATACACCACTACAATACACTACACTACACAATATATTATAATACAATACACTACACACAATAACAATAATACACTACACTACACTACAATACACTACACATAATACACTACATTACAATACACTACACTACAATACACTATACATAATACACTACACACAACACACTACACTACACATAATATAAAACACTACACTACATACAATACACTACACATAATATACTACACACAAGACACTACACCACAAAATACAATACACAATATACAACATTACACTACATATAATACACTACACACGATACACTACACTAAACTACCCACAATACACAACACAACATTACACACAATAAATAATACTACACTACACACAATATACAATACTACACAACACACTACACACAATATACTACATACTATACATGCAACAATACACAACTCACACATAATATACTACACTATAATATACTACATACAATACACTACATTACACACAATATACTACACTACAATACACTACATACAATACACTACACTACAATACACTATACTACACACAATAAACTGCATACAATACACTACACTACAATATACTACATGCAATACACTACACTACACTACACTACACTACAATACACTATATACATTACACTACACTATAATAAACTACACGCAATATACTACACTACATAAAATACACTATACATAATATACAACACTACACTACATACAATACACTACACATAATACACTACACTAAACTACACACAATACACAACACTACACTACACATAATACACTACACACTACACACATAACAATACACTACACACTACACATACAACAATACACAACACACACAATACACTACACACAAGACACTACACTACAACACACTACACTGCACACAATATATTAAACACAATATCTTATACTACACTACAATACACTACACTACACTATAATACACTACACACAATACACTACAACACACTACACACCCAACACACAATACACTACACTACACATAATATACATCACTACACTACATACAATACACTACACACAATACACTACACTAAACTATACACAATACACGATCATACACACAATAGATTACACTACACTATACACAATACTACAATACACAACACTACACTATAATACACTACACACAATACACAACATTACATTACAATACACTACACACAATACACTATAATACACTACACACAATACACAATACTACACTAAGCACATCACTACACTACAATACAATACACACCCTACACATAATTCACTACAAGACACATAATACACTACACTAAACTACACACAATACACAACACTACGCACAATAAATTACACTACACTATACACAATACTACACTACACACAATACACAATACTACACTATAATACACTACACACAATACACAACGCTACACTATAATACATTACACACAATACACTATAATACACTAGACACAATACACAACACTACACTACACACAATACACTACACTACACATAATACACTATACTACACTACACATAATACACAACACTATATTACACATAATACACTACACTACACATAATACACAACACTACACTCTAATAATACACTACACTACAATACACATAATACACAACACTACACTACACACAATACACAATACTACACTACACACAATACACAATACTATATACAATACACTACACTACACAAAATATACTACACTACAAGAATACACCACATAATACACTACACACAATACACAACACTACACTATACACAATACACTACACATCACACAATACACAACACTACACTACAATACACTACACACAATACACGACACTGTACTACAATACACCACACACAATACATCCACTACACACAATACACTACACACAATACACAACACTACAATACACATAATACACTACACTACACATAATACACAATACTATACTGCACACAATACACAACACTACATTATAATAATACACTACACAAAATACACTACACTACAATACATATAATACACAACACTACACTACACTACACATAATATACTACACTACAATACGCATACACTATACTACAATACAGTACACATAATACACTATACTATATAATGCACTACACATATAACAATACACAACACACACTACACACTACACATACAACAATACACAGCACATAATACACTACACTACACACAATACACAACACTATAATACACTACAGTACACAATATATTATAATACAATACACTACACACAATACACTACACATAATACACTACATTACAATATACTACACTACACATAATACACTACACAATACACTACACACAACACACTACACTATACAAAATACAATACACATAATATAAAACACTACACTACATACAATACACTACACTAAACTACACACAATACACTACACTACACAAAATACACTATACATAATATACAACATTACACTATATATAATACACTACATACGATACACTGCACTAAACTACATACAATACACAACACTACACTATACATAATAAATAATACTACACTACACACAATACACAATACTTCACTACACACAATACACTACACATAATACACTATACACTATACACAACAATATACAACACACACTACACACAATATACTACACACTATACACACAACAATATACAACACACACAATACACGACACACTACACACAACAATACACAACACACACAATACACTACACACAATATACTACACTACAATACACATAATATGCTACACTACAATACACTACACAATATATTAAACATAATACACCACACTATACTACAATACACTTCACACAATACACTACACTACACTACACTATAATACACTACACACAATACACTACACACCCAACGCATAATACACTACACTACACATAATATACATCACTACACTACATACAATACATTACACACAATACACGACCCTACACACAATAAATTACACTACACTATACACTACACAATACACAATATCACACTACACACAATACACTACACTTCACACAATACACAACACTATACTACACACAATACACAACACCATACTACAATACACTACACACAATACACCACTCCACTGCACACAATACATTACACTACACTACACACAATACACTACACAATAATACACAACACACTCCACTACACTATACTGCACACAATACACAACATTACACTAGACATAATATACTACACTACACATAATACACAATACTATACTACACACAATACACAACACTACATTATAATAATACACTACACAAAATATACTATGCTACAATATACACATTACACAATACTACACTACACAAAATACACTACACTACAATACACATAATACACAAGACTATACATAATACACAACACTACACTATACACAACACACTGTACTACACACAATATACTATACACAATACATAACACTACACTACAATAATATAATACATGCAATACACTACACTACACATAATACATAACACTAAACTACAATACACTACACACAATATACAACACTATACTACAGTACGCTACACACAATATATAATACTACACTACACTACACACAATACACAACACTACACAAACACAATACACAACACACTCCACAACAATATACAACACACACACACACACACTATAATATACTACACACACACAACAATACATAGTCCACTATACACAATACAAACACACACACAACACTAAACACAATATAATACAATACACACAACAATACACAATATACAACATTATACTATAATAATATAATACATGCAATACACTACACTACACATAATATATAACACTAAACTACAATACACTACACACAATATACAACACTATACTACAATACGCTACACACAATATATAATACTACACTACACACAATATACTACACTACACTACACACAATACACAACACTACACAAACACAATACACAACACACTCCACAACAATATACAACACACACACACTATAATATACTACACACACACAACACTACACAACACATAACACTACACACATACAATACAATACATAATACACTACACACACAACAATACAATACATAATACACTACACACACAACAATACATAGTCCACTATACACAATACAAACACACACACAACACTAAACACAATACAATACAATACACACAACACATATAATATACACTACACACAATACACAACACTACGCACAATACAATATACTATACTACACACAATACACAACACTACACTGCACACAATTCACAACACTACACTCCACTGAAATATACACAATATACTACACTACACTACACACAATACACAACACTACACTACCCATGATACATTACACTACACATAATACACAACACTATATTACACACAATACACTACACACAATACATAATACTATACTATAATAATACACTATATAAAATATACTACACTACACTACACACGATGCACAACACTGCACTACACATAATACACAATACTACACTACACACAATACACAACACTACACTATAATAATTCAATACACTATACTATACTATACACAATACATAACACTACACTAAACACAATACACTACACTACACATAATACAATTCACCCAATAACAACACTACACTACAATACGCTACACACAATACACTACACTACATACAATACATGACATTATACTACAATACAAAACACTCCACTACACACAATACACTATACTACAGACAATACACAACACTACACAGACACAAAACATTACACAATAATACACAGCACACTCCACAACAATATACAACACACACACACACACAATAATACACTACACACACACAATACAATACATAATACACTACACACACACAACAATACACAGTACACTATACACAATACACAACACACACACACAACAATACACACAATACAATATAATACACACAACACATACAATACACTACACACAATACATTACACTACTTACAATACACAACACTACACTATATACAATACACTACACTACCATACACTACATACAATATACTAAACAACACTATACTACACACAGTACAACGCTACATAACCTAGTCGAGCCAAGTTGAGCCGAGCCAGAGCCGAACTAAATCGAACCAAAGAGATCTGACCCGACCCCATATAGTTTGATATGGTTTGGTTCGGTTCAGTTTGATTCGGTCGGTTCAGCTTGGTTCGATTTGGTTCGATTCGGCTCCGCTCAGCTCGCCTTGGCTCGGTTCGGTTCGACTCAGTTCTGCTAGTTTCGGTTCGACTCGGTTGGGTTCTACTCACTTTGACTCGGTTTAGATCGGGTCTGGCTCGGCTCGGCTCGATTCAATTCGGTTTGGTTCCATTTGATTCATTCGGGTCGGGTCGGTTCGGTTCGGGTCTGGTTCGGCTCGATTCGGTTTGATTCGTTTGAGTCGGTTCAATTTGGGTCTAGCTCGACTCGACTCGATTTGGTTCACTACAGTTCGATTTCGATCAATTCTATTCGACTCGGCTCGGCTCGATTCAGATCGGTAAGTTTCGATTCGATTCTACTCAGCTCGGCTCGACTCGGTTTGGTTCGGCTCAACTCAGCTCGGTTCGGTTTAGCTTGAGTCGAATCGGTTTGGTTCTGTTCTACTCGCCTTGCCTTGGCTCAGTTCTACTCGGGTTAGGTCGATTCGATTAGGTTCGGGTCTGGCTCAGCTCGACTCAGTTCGATTCGGTTTGGTCTAGTCGGGTCGCGTCAGTTAGATTCAGTTCTGGTCTGGCTCAGCTCGATTCGGTTCGATACGGCTTGGTTCAATTCGGTTCTGTTTGTTTTGGCTCTACTCGTCTCAGCTCGGCTCAATTCAGTTCGGTTCGATTCGGTTAGTTCTAGTCGGGTCGGGTCCGGCTCGACTCGGCTCAGCGTGGCTTGGCTTGACTCTGTTCAGTTTGGTTTGATTCGTTCGGGTTGGGTCGGTCCAATTCGGTTCACCTCGGCTCGATTCAATTTAATACGATTCGGTTTGGTTCTATACGGCTCAATTCAGTTCGGTTCTACTCGACTCAGCTCAGTTCACAGTTTGATTCATTCGGGTATGATTCTGTTCGGTTCGATTTTGCTCAATCCGATTAAGTTCCATTCAGTTCAGTTTGGCTCGATTCGATTCGGTTCGGCTCGGTTCAATATGGTTTGGTTTGGTTCGGTTTGGGTTTGGCTTGGCTCTATTCGGATCGATACGATTTGGTTCGATTTTATTTAGCTCGGTTCAGTAAGGTTCGGTTCGGTTCGGTTCGGTTTAGGTCTGGCTCAGCTCGGCTCAACTCGATTTGATTCGATTTGGTACGGTTCGGTTCGGCTCGATTTGATTCAGTTCAATCAGGTCGAGTCAATTCGGTTTGGTTCGGGTTTGGCTCGACTCGGCTCAGCTTGATTTGGTTCGGAACAGTTCGGTTCAATTCGGTTCTACTCAGCTCGGATAGGCACGGTTCGGTTTGGTTCTACTCGACTTGGCTCGGTTCTATTCATTTGTGTCGGGTCGGGTCGGTTCAGTTCGGGCCTAGTTCGGTTCGAATCGATTTGGTTCAGTTCGGCTCGGTTCAATTTTGTTCAGCTCGGTTCGGTTCAATGCGGTTCGGCTCGGTTCTGTTCGGTTCAGCTCTACTCGGCTCGGCTCGATTCAGTTCTGTTATACTCGGCTCAATTTGGTACGATTCTACTCGGCTCGGCTCGGCTCGGTTTAATTCGTTCGGGTCATATCGGTTCACGTACGATTCGATTTGGTTCGATTCAGCTCGATTCGGTTCAGTTCAATTTGGTTCGACTTGATTTGACTCGGTTCTATTAATAAATAAAACATAATACAAATATATAAGCACATAATTTATACACAACTCAATACAAATATATACACAGAACACATACATGCACATTACACACACATGCACAACACACACAATATACATATACACACATAACACATAAAGAATACAATATACCTACACCACACACAACACAATACATAACTTACACAAACAACGCACACATAACACATACACAACACACACTACACACAATACATTATATACACTACACACAATACAAAACACACACAAACATCATACACAACATATACTACACACAATATATTACACACTACACTCATAATATTACACACTACACACACTACACATTACACATAATAATACAAAATACACTACACTACACACAATATATTACACTATAATACATTATACTACATACAATATACTACACACAATACACTACACTACACCAAAATACACTACACTATAATACATTATTGACTAGTCTAATTTTTCAAGATGATAAAAGACTTTATTGACTTTAACATTTTTACTTTTAACATTTTTCAAGATGATAAAGACTCATCTAATTTTGTAAGTTTAGCAATGTAAAAAATGTTTGACTAGTCGGCCCTCAAAAGCTCCTTCATGTCGAAGCTAAATAACCTTGATTGCCTTGTACCAACCACACTTGCGAATCTTCTTTTGTTTAAGTAGTTCTCAAGCATTGCATGTCAATCTAACTCAAAATTACAATTTGCAATAGGCTGGTGCGGCATCAAAATGCATGAACTTTTTGCTGCAAATGTTCCTTATTGATTTGAGCTAGCTTGAGAGACATATAATTGAGTAGTGAAGAAACATGTACTCGATTACTCTTCAAAATACTCTAGCTTGATAGTGTCTGTACAGTAGAAATACAAGAGAGTTGGTTATTTATGTTTAGCCTAACTTAGTTAAATTATTGTTTTTTTTTTTTTTTTTTGACTACTACATAAGCCTTGGTTTCTTCCTTGGTGAGCAAATTGACCGCATATCAATAGATCCGCTCTACTTATAGGGATAGCAGATCGTACATTGCACCCACCCTAGACCCGATATTTATGGAAGCCTCATGCACTAAATAGAGTTTTTTTTTCTTTTTTTACTGTCTCTTCTAGAGATCTAAGCATTAGAATATTTAGTGTCACCAAAGACTGCCCTTGTACAATATTTACAAGAGGTTTCCAAATTACATGGAAATGTCAGTTGCCTTGTGATAACTCCTTTTCTGTTCCAGTGAAAATAAAAAGCATGTCAGTGTATCATTGTCTTCAGCATTTCAACTTTGATGGCATGCAGCACCTGCTGCCATCTTGTAAGTTAAACCGGTATACCACACCCAGCACGTGCAGACAAGCATGCCACACCAATCACGTGTGGACCTTTATGCCACACCCAGCATGTGTGGGTGAACACATTGCCAACCTTTAATTTTACTTCTCATATTTAGGCATGTCTTGTTGGTCTCTGTTATATTATTTTTCGCTGAGATTTTACTTGATTTAGTCTTGTATAGAGTAAGTATCATAATTAAAATAAAACATATAGGTCAAATCGTTTTACCTCTGTTCATTAGAATTTGAAGGATAAATTAAAATAAGCATTTAAATAGACAATTATAATTCACATTATTCAGATAAAGTATTAGTAAAAAAAATATATAAGAGTCTATAGTTTTCAACAATAGAAAGTTTATTCAATTTTAAGCTTGAACTTTTATTATAGTTGAAATGATAAAAAATATAAGAAACTTTTATTTAATCTTAGCATGGTAATATTTTTTCACTTTTGCCCTCTAATTACAAGTGTTGAAGTAACACAAGGTTTCCATGTGGCATAGCTATAACAAGTTTATAAGGTGGCGCATTTTTTTATTTAGTTAATGACACATATACTTCACCCCTTTTTTTCCTCATATTTTTCTGCTCCACTACCTTAACATGAAAATTTCACAAAACATATCCAAATTATATGATTTACAATTAGTTCCCTAGCATTAATCCTCTAATATAAAACTACTTAATATATTAAATATTTTTATATTAAAATAATCAAAACAATTTATTATATCATTCTCTGCAGTCGCCGTCGGCTTCCTTCTGATTTAATGACAACACTGCCCTGTTTCTCGTGCTATTGCACGTAACCCCCCTCATGGCTCGTCGTCCGCCGCCGCTGCTACAGGACGTCCGCCGCCTCTTCCGCGGAGTCTCTCTCGTCGCCCTAGAGGCTGCCAACCGATCTCCCATCCTCGAAGCTGCCAGGGCGGGCGATCTGGAGGACCTCGTCTCTCGAACCCTCAAGGCCGCCCTCGTGTCCGCCACGGATCTTGCCGGGCTCACGAGAGGGAGGCCCCGTCAGATGTCCGCTCCACACTCCACCTGGGACTCCGTCGTCTACTTCTCGAACGATTATGAACCCGAGGTCACTGCTTTCCCGGGGGAATCAGCCGATCCCTCCATCTTGGAGAAGCCCTCGCCCCAATCCCAGATCAACTCACAATCCAGGCTGGTAGACGTTCAGGAGGTCCCCATAGCTGCATCTACGATGACGACGCCGGAGAACCATTGCCGATCGCAGGAATTGGAGGACAGTGCCACCATGGTACCGGGTGTTCTTGGCGAGAATGGTAGCATGAAAGTTCCGATCCTGTCTAGCCTGCCGGAGATGAATCTTGTGGGCAGCGCAGGAGCGGACGTTCCACTAAAGAGGCGGCGACTGCGCGAGAGAAGAGTCCCGTCTACTCCCTTTAGCAGGGCTCTAGGGTAGGTTATTATTTACCGATCTGATTGCTTTTACACTAGCGTTATCCTTGTTGATTCTAGAAAATTGAACCTTTCTAGTGGCACCAATACAAAGGTAAAGTTAAACGAACAAAAAATAATAATGATTCTAACATATTTTGTGGCCTTCATTTGGAAATTCTCGTCCTTTTAATATCATTGCAAAATCTTTTTTGTGCTTTCGATTAACATGTCTGCCGCCATTTACTAAGCAGTTTAAAATTCTTGACAGATAAGAATGACAGGAAACAAATTATGCATAACTTTCCATTCAGTATAAGCATGTTCGTACTGAACTCATTTGTCAAATTTGTCATACTCATTTATGTAGATATTTGCATATAATCGTGTAGGTTTGCTGGTCTGGGAGCTGGGCTTGCGTGGGGTACAATCCAAGAATCTGCAAAGAGGATTGTCTTTGGTATGCCCAAAATAGAAGGGAAGCAGTCTGCCCTTTCACCTTTTTTGTCTGAGAAAAATGCTGAACGTTTGGCACTTGCGCTGTGTAGAATGCGAGGGGCTGCACTTAAATTGGGCCAGATGTTGAGCATTCAGGATGAATCCCTTGTTCCAGCACCGGTACATACTACTTTTTCCTGGATTTATTAGTGTGCTGTCTTTGTTGCTTTCGGCTTTCACCATAGCTTTGTTTGAGAAGGGTATGGATCTAACTGATTCCATATCAGTGAGTGTATTGCTAAACACTTCATAGTGGTCCAGTCCGTTAAATTTGACTGTAATGGTATAATTTATCACACTTGATTAATTATCTGAAAATATTATAAGTTAATACAACCATCTTGTGGATTCCAAAACTTGTTTCTGAACCTTGTTGGTTAAATCATTAGTATCTGATGAAAAGTATGCATAAACATGAGCAACTAGCATGGCTTTTGATGCATGTCTTGCCTCTTTCCCTGATGCAGATATTGGCAGCTTTGGATATTGTTCGTCAAGGAGCTGATGTGATGCCAAGGAAACAATTGAATGATGTTTTGGATGCTGAACTGGGTCTTGATTGGTCATCCAAACTGAGGAGCTTTGATTATGAACCACTAGCTGCAGCGAGCATAGGGCAGGTTGGTTCGATCTAGATTGGTCATATCCTAATTCTCCTGAAGTTTTAGATATTATGTGCTTGGATGCCCTAGAAGAAAATTCTTCAGCAAAGCGCTAGCTTGTTTACCTCTGATTTGTTCATGTTGATTTCTCATCAGTCATTTATCTTCAAATATTCTTATACATGCCTTCTTCAGGTCCATCGAGCAGTTATGAAGAGTGGTCTCAAGGTTGCAATGAAAATACAGTACCCTGGTGTTGCAGATAGCATAGAAAGTGACATCGAGAATGTCAGGCTAATTTTAGACTACACAAATCTCATTCCTAAAGGACTTTTTCTTGATAATGCTATAAAGGTGAACCTATATATTCATGATGTCCTTGACTTGTCTTTGTTAATTGAACTTTTGCGCATTAGTGATTAAACTCATAAAAGTTATTGCTTTCAATACTAGTAACTTTATCCTTATAAAAGTTAAGTTAATAATTATATATTTCCAAGTCGATTCTTGAGACTAGAATTTAATGCAACATCTCTACATGTCTTCTCATGTATTAAAAGGCAGATGACTCACACTCTTTGACATTACAAGGTTATTTTCATCCTGCTCTTCAATTTCATGATGCACTCCATAGTTGACAGTATCATGTCAATTAGAAGCATGTGGGATTGCTCTCTTTTTTTTAAAAATAATCGTTCGCACTTTTTTACTTTCTCCGTTCTTCAGTTCTCGTGTTGTCATCTGATTGAATTTTGATAACTCTGTTTTTGTAGTTCCATTTAGTGTATGTTGCTGCTTTATGTGGTTGCGATGTATGAATATATTATTGCTTTCTTTACCATGGTTCCTCCTATTTTAATCAATTGGATAGTTCTCATTTGCTAGTTATGAGTAATTAGCCTGAAATTTGACCAAATAGTTTTGTGCTGCTGTATCTTATTTTTCCTTAAATGAAAATTTTGTTGGTTGTTTTGGAATATAAGAATTGCATACTAGGTCATCTTTCAGATTGTCTACTGACAGTTGAGTAAATGAATTACAATCACTTTGATTATACAGTTTGATTCATTAATCAGGTTTTAACTCTTATAGTTTATGAGTCTAGTGATGAGCATCATCCAAATTGGCTAAGTACTTTTTCTTGCAGATTGGTGTTCAAGATCAATTTAGTTTTTCAGTTTCTTATATCCACCCATGATATGATATGTTTTATCACAGCCCAAGGCCACATCTTAAAGTGTTATGAACCAATAAATTTCTGAATTATGTTTGGAAACTTGAGTATGCTATTTACAATCAGATATTCTGATTAGTAATTTTCTTCAATTCTTATAAAGGTGGCTAAGGAGGAACTGTCTAGAGAATGTGATTATGAGTTGGAAGCTGCAAGTCAAAAGCGATTCCGTGATTTCCTATCTGATTCAGAAGGGTTCTATGTTCCTATGGTTATTGATGAAATCTCGAGCAAAAAGGTTTTGACAACCGAGCTTATTATAGGTAAATACTTTATTTTTATTATGACACATCATAAGCCATTAGAATTCACTTCTCACTTTTCTCGGAGTTTTGCTGCAGTATTCGTTGAGGGGAACTTACACTTCTTTCACTTTACCAGTAGAGAGCTTAAATCATGATGGAAAGATGTGTAAATCTAGTGCTACATTCTAATGATACTTTAAGAAGGATAAAATAGCTGTTGTTAAGGTTTTCACTGCTTTTAATTTTTCAACTCATCATGGCTTGTATAATTTCAGCGTAGATGTTTTGATGTGCATCCATAATTTGGTGCATCATTCTATTAGGGTAAGCAATGCCTTTGTTGCTTCTCTAACAATATTGTTAGATAATCTTTTGTTTAGTATGTTCTTCTTTTAGATGACTTTTTGAAGCACATGGTACTTTCCTGTTAAGTAGACCATGCAAAGAATTCATCCAAAAGAGGATATATCACCGAATTAAATAATATACAGTAAAACATTGGCAAACCCTAATATGCCAACCAATAAGGTTTAGACTCACAGATCTTTTTCACCATTGAGCTCTGTTTAGAATGTAATCACTGATCAAATCAAGAGCAATTAATTTATATATATTGTTTCTAACAAAGTTTTATTTCTTTATACCTCTAGACACTACTACCTTGACATCCCTAATTGCTTTTAGGTGATGTCTATATCATCTATGTCGCTGAATGAACATGTATGTTCTACATGCTGGGATGTTTAGTGAGACCAAAAAATTTGCCAATAATGTCAAGTTGTTTTATTGAACTTAATTGGATTTTCTTTGTGAGAGATGATGCACTATATTTCTCACCTTTTGTTTGTAGTGTCACTGATTTGATTCATTTTTCTAAATAAGACACAATTAGTAATTCTACAGGCTTTTTTTTTATTTCTTATTTTTATCAGGAGTTCCTATCGACAAGGTGGCATTACTAAGTCAAAAAATTCGGGACTATGTGGGGAAAAAATTGCTCGAGCTGACTCTAAAGGAGTTGTTTGTTTTCCGGTTCATGCAGGCAAGTGCAATTTGTTTTGTTCTTTGTATTTTAATGAATCGCAGGCCTTGTTCCTTCTTTCTCATAAATTGTATAATTTTGTCCTATGTTTTCATTGAGAAGGGATGGGTGAAGGGATGAGAAGCAAATCTTGCTTATGTGTGTTGTCTGAACTAAACAATTTTTCGAATTTTTTATTCTTTTTGTCTGCAGTGCAGCCTTTTATGTCTCAATGTTTAGTTTTCAGTCTTGCATAGAGCTTAAATTTCTGTTGCTGTTTAGGATGGCATTGCAAACTATGCTAGTGGCTGATTTAACTATTGTTTATTGAAGAAATTTAATTATTTTCCCTTGATGATGATGTATCTTTATATTCATTTTTTCTTTATTATTTCTAGAGGTACAATTAATTGATATGTTGGGTTTGCTCATTTTGGAGTGCGATGGTTGAAAGTTTTATTAACACCGCCAATATCGATCCCAGGCCTGGATGAAAAAGTTGGAGGGTTGCTTTAGGTCACTGATAACCAACTTAAATCTATATCAAATCTCATGAATATGGATCTTAACCGATTTCAGTATAGAGCTAGGTCGTCACCCTCAAGTAACGTGAGGCACCTTCACCACCTAGGTGTCCCAAATTGCAAATGGCGGGTTAGGAAGTCATTCGAAAATGACCCATCACATCGGCACTCGGATGTGGTGCCAATTAGGCAAAGGTTCTCTCATTGTTTTGGACCAATGGTAGTAAAAAAAAATTAGTCCAAGAACATAGGATTAGGTTAGCAACTTAAAATATAGGAATACTTTCAGGGAAGAGATTAGAATTGGTAGACATTATGATCAGAACAAGAATAAATATTATCTGCTTGCAAGAGACTAAGTATGTAGGAAAAAATCTAGAGAGATTGATAGTACTAGATTTTAAATTTGATATATTAGAAAAGTTAAGCACAGAAATGGTGCAGGAATTGTTGTTGATAAGGATCTTAAGAATAATGTTGTAGATGTAAAAAGATTTAGAGATAGAATTCTAATTTTAAAATTTGTGAAAGGATAAGATGTTTTGAATGTCATTAGTACTTATGCCCCTCAAGTTGAATTGGATGATCAAACCAAAAGAGAATTTTGGAAAAGCATAGATGATATCATTTAAGGAATGCCTATAGTCGAAAAACCTATAATTTGAGGAGATTTGAATGATCATGTAGGAAAAACACATGGTGAATGTAAAAGGGTGAGTGGGGGCTTTGGTTGTGAGAGATGAAGATGACGGTATGATTTTAGATTTTACAATTTTGTATAATTTTATAATTGTAAATACTCATCTTAAGAAGAGAGATGAATATTTAATTACTTACAAGAGTGGCCATAATTATAGTCAAATAGACCTTTTTCTCACTAAAAATGTAGATAAATTTATTTGTAAGAATTGCAAAGTTATACTTGGTGAAAGTTTGACGAATCAACATAAGTTGATGGTATTAGATATTTACTATAAAAATGAAAGAAGAAAAAGATTCTTGGTAAAACTAAATGTGGCGGTATAACCTTAAGAGAGAGAGTTGCTGGTGATGCGAGGATGTTCAAAAAATAACTTTCACTAAAAGATCATGTTAACAATTGGCATAATTATAAAAATAAGATAAAATTTAAAATATATAAAAAATCTAAAAAATAGACTAAAAAAACGATTAGTATAGCAAGACATAAAGCTTATGGAAATTTTTATAATCAATTAGGTACTAAAGATGGTGAAAAAGATATATGTCAAATTGCTAAAGCTAGGGAAAAAACAATGTAAGGATTTGGGTACTATTAGATGCATTAAAAGCGAAGATCAAAGAGTACTTGTTAATGATAACGACATTAAGGAGAGATTAAAAAGTTATTTTTATAATTAATGAATATTCCACACAGAACTTATTTAATAAAATCATGAGATTCGGAAGGATGCTTGGTGAATGGAGAAAGAGTTTTTTTAGTACCAATTTATAAAAATAAGGGTGACATATAAAATTATTCAAATTATAGAGGAATTAAAATTATGAGTCATACTATGAGACTTTAGAAATTAGTACAAGGCTGATACAAATATCCCTGAAATTAATTTGATTTTATGCTTGGAAGATCAACCATAGATACTATTTATTTATTAAGACAATTAATAGAAAAGTATAGGGAGAAAAAGAAAGTTTTGCATATGGTTTTTATTGACTTAGAGAAAACTTATGACAGGGTTCCTAGAGATTTATTATGGTGGGTTTTAGAAAAGAAATGTGTGTCCACTAATTAAATTAATGTTATTAAAGCTATGTAAGATAATGTAGTCACTAGTATTAGAACTATAACAAGTGTGTCTAGTGAGTCTTCTATTAGCATAGGATTACATCAAGGATCTGCATTGAGTTCCCACCTTTTCACATTGATAATGGATGAACTTACTTTTTATCACTTATAGGATAGGCCTTACTAGTGTATGATATTTACTGATGATATTATCTTTATTTGATGAGAGCTTATATAGAATTAATTATAAGCTTGAGCTATAGACTTTAATAAAAATTATAAATAAAGTATTTTGAACTTAATTAGACATATGGTTTTTTACATATCTCAATGGCAGCAAAAGATCCATATATCCAACCCCAAATAGTTGGGAGTTCTGATTTTGTTGTTGTTATATGGTTGAAAGTATGAATCTGTGTAAATGTGTGTTTTTAGTTCCTTTAACTGAATCTAGATATATGATTTTACATATTAAGATCATTAATAATATATATATTTTGTAACATCACGGGTGATCTTTTGCAGACGGATCCCAACTGGGGCAATTTTCTTTTTGACGAGACTACCAAAATGATTAATCTCATTGACTTTGGTGCAGCTCGTGAGTATCCAAAGAATTTTGTTGATGACTATCTAAGAATGGTATGACTTGGGATTTTTTTTTTATTACTATTTTGTGCTGATTTTGCACAATTCTTATGGTACCGTAGGTTTTATTAATTTTTTAGTTTCTATGCCTTTTCAGTTAGAACTTTGAAGACATCTGAGATTGAAGTTGAGATGTACATAATATGTCCATCTCGTTTCATCTTTCTCATCTGGTCCTTGTGCTCCATTGTTTTATCTCTTGGTTAACAGGTCATCGCATGTGCAAATAGTGATAGAGATTGAAGTTGAGACTTCTTTTTATTACTATTTTGTGCTGATTTTGCACAATTCTTATGGTACAGTAGGTTTATAGTAATTTTTTAGTTTCTATGCTTTTTCAGTCAGAACTTTGAAGACATCTGAGATTGAAGTTCAGATGTACATAATATGTCCATCTCGTTTCGTCTTTCTCATCTGGTCCTTGTGCTCCATTGTTTTATCTCTTGGTTAACAGGTCATCGCATGTGCAAATAACGATAGAGATTCAGTGATAGAGATGTCGCGGAGACTTGGCTTTCTTACAGGTGAGGAATCAGATGTTATGATGGAGGCTCATGTCCAAGCCGGTTTTGTTGTCGGGACGCCCTTTGCGAAAGGTGGTGGATATGACTTTGGCACGAGCAACATAACTCAAAGCATCTCAAATCTTGGTGCAACAATGCTGAAGCACAGGTTGACACCTCCACCGGAGGAGGCCTACAGCCTTCACAGAAAGCTCTCCGGAGCTTTCTTGGCTTGCATCAAGCTTGGTGCCGTGGTACCGTGTAGAGAGATACTTCTACAGGTCTATCAGCAGTACCAATTTGGTAATTCAGAAAATTCTCGTGCTGCAAATTGCAGCACTGGTCTGTAGACAACTGCCATTTTGACAATTATATTGGCTTATGAGTGCGTGCCATAGCGACTATAATACTGGCATTATCAGAATTATATTGTAACACGATGAGGTGAAGTCTTGGGTCAAAGGTGAGTCGGTGGGTCAGATTCAAATTATTCGTTTAATAAAAATATTTTTATTGTATAAAAATCTAAAGTAAGAAAATTGATAAAAATTTATTTGAACGATGTTAGACAAATTAAAATAAAATTTTAGTTGTATTGAATATGATAACCTATATCTAGGTTGAATAACATCTGACAATATTTAAAAGTTAAAAAATAATATGTGATTCAATTACTTGAGTAAAAATGTTGATATGGATTAATATATATATATATATATATATATATATATATATATATATATATATATATATATATATATGATGATGATGATGATGAAAGTTAGAATAAAGTTCATGTTAGAAAAATGAAGTATAACAACAAATGATAATAAGACAATGACCTGCTTAATTTTGGTCATACATACTATAAAAGCAAATTAGTAAAAGCGCATTTCACATGGCTGCGACAAGTATAAAACTTCAACATATGGTGTCGATTTTGCAAAATCAAAGTCGAAGGAAATAAGCTCTTGGCATGTAAAATATGACCCAAGTCATTAGGAAGATCAGATTTCAGGTTTAAAGCCGCCAGAGAGCTCTCCATCATATGGCTGTTGGAAACTCAAACCTAAGATTTAGCAAGCAGCAAATGGTTTTCCGGTGAAATATTTGATGGGACATACTTCACAAGTTGTGCGTCCATTCCATGGTCTCTCAGACTCAATAACCTCCCCATGTCTATGATCTCTTTGCATACAGACCCCAAATGAGCCCTATAGAGCACTGGCATACTTCGTATAACTTTTGCAACATCACCATCCTCCAAGTTGGATTGCTTATCCTCACTACATCTCAGGAGCACAAAGGATAAAACATGAATCAGATGAGAGACCAAAAAATTGTATTTGTTGAACATAAGACCAGAATGTGTTTTTCTTTATCAGGAAAAGGATGGGATAAGGAACAGTCTCAAAAATCTTATGCAGAAACTAATCAAGAGATAATATTTACACAATCTTTTACCTATATGATTTTACTCCAAAAAGAAGAGTTTTTAACACTTCAATGTAAAAGAGAGGTGTGGCCAAGAGAAGGCATATCTCAGCCACCAATAACTGTCAGACAAGGTAGGTGAACTTACATGGTGCTAAGATTTGTTTCTTGATGTGACATACCAGAAAGCTCTGAACTATGATCTGCATCTAGAGCCCAGCTAGTAAACCACGTCATAGCATGGAATTCTTCCTCTGCGATTCCCAGAGAAAGAAGAAACTTTGTGTCTGTAAAAGCAAAGTAGCAACAATGAGGAGATGTAAATTCAACGACCAAATTCTTTATCTCTTTTTAGCTCAACCATACCACCTTTACATTATTCTAAGTTCTTATAATGTGGATCAAGCCATACGGCAGTGAAGCGATTGAATAGATACAGACATGATACACTACACATATGATCTATAACGCAACATTCGTTACTGACAGTATGCCATGGACATATCGCCTAGACCATTTAGGTGCATTCATTTTTCCCCAATTGAGATGCAAAACCTGATTTTTCACAAGCTTCAACCAGACATGTGAGCTAACAATGTATTGTTTATTTATGGAAGATTAGGTGTTAGCCAGCCAGGAATTATTTATCGTAATTCTGAAGAACTACACATGAAAGATCCGAACTACTAAAAAGCAAATCCAATTGATGTGAGACTTTGTGTCCTTTCGAATATTTTTCGTTTCATAATAAAGTGGAAAACAACTAAGATGTCTTTCTTTCCTTTCAGAAGTCATGACCAATAGACGAAAAGTAGATCACAAAATTCAGAGTGATGCATAGATAGAGAGCATTTTTCAAGAGGAGGAATTACTTGTATAATGCTTCCATTGGCAAAGATGGTGACAACATGTTGCGAGAGCAATGCCCTGCAAATGAGAACTAGTTGAATGTGTTTCCTTACTTTGGTTATATTCTCGATTGAGACAGCACCTTATTGTCAGATCTGCATATGATTTTCAAAAGCAACTGTCTAGTTAGTTACATTTGTGAAATCACCAATGACTTATGTGCAAGAAACTTACTAAAAGATCGTCAGCACTTTTAAGTTGTCCTATCAACTGCAGATATAGTATTCACCTGTTGCAGGTCCACAGAGATGTTTTCCAATGGCTAGGTGTCGGAGACCCTTCAAGAAATGTACTTCATCCAAATTAAAATCTGCTACTGCAATGTAGGCAAAAGTATGATCAGGTTTATAAGTAGATAAACAAGTCTCACGTATTACAAGGTCTAAATTTGAAATATTACCAACAAATTTAGAACTAAATAATAGCATAAACACGTATCAACTTTTTGTACATTAATAATATGCTTATGGAATGAGATCATGTTAAAGGACATAACAAATGTAAGATATCTTCCCTTCCAATATATAATAAGATTATATACTTATTATACTGGTTATTCGAATGTATGTAAATAGTACAAATACTTCAAAAATATATGATTATGTATTGAAAACAAAGTTAATGCACTATAGCACATGGAGTATGCAATGATATGTATCGAGAATGCAAAAATTCTTTTTCCCTTTTTTTCCCCAAAAAAACTTCTATAGGACAACACCATATCAGTTAAAATTGACCCATTCCAAGCAAATATTAAGTAAATCCATCTTGGTACAAATCCAAATTTGTGAGAGAATAATACTATTCAGTAAATTTTCTTATTTCTGACAGCCAAGTTGCAGGGACAAACATGGTAATGCGAGCTCAGCATGGCATCTGTCATGTCAGTTTACCAACATGTTCATTCCAACAAAAAGACAACTGTTGCTTTCTATATTATGCAGTATTGTTTTGAAGTATGGTAATTCTCTGGCAAGGAATGGACCATAGAGTTCACAGTTGTAAACAACCCAATACTGACTCCGCCTAAACAGGTCAAGCTCTAAAATTTGTATTTGGAGTCTAAACTTAATACCCAACCTTGGATCTCTAGACCATTGGTCAATACCTAAAAAACAAATAATATAAATTGATCCTGCATGCTCTCGGATTGTAGGGGTAACACTGGTTATATTTATCCTCCTTGGACCCCATATTGATGAAAATCTCGTGCATTGGAGCTGCTTTTTGAGAAGCATGAGTCATTTCAAGAAGGCTGTCAACTAAAACCAGCAAAAATTTCAAACAGTTCTGAAAACTTGATCCAGGCAGGTGTACTTCAGATTCAACATCAATAAATCATCAGCTGGATCATTTAAAATTTTGCAGAGATGAGAAGCGAAGAAGTGTCGGTGTTCAGGAATAGCCAAGAGACTAAAGCATCCATAAGTCATTCACATTAAAAATCTCACTTAAGAATGGCAACTTGTGGCTCGAGAATAAGCAGGACAAGAATGTGAATTGAAAAATATATGTGCCTGAAAAACAGAGTGCACTATATCTTCATTTACACTAAAGAACTGAAGTTAAGAGTGATGACAAAAACAACCAAAATGAGATAAAAGGAAATACAGTAACATATATGCTGGTCTCCTTCCATTTGAAACATAAACAATGTCTTAACTCTTAACTGGTTTACTGTTGGAAAGACATGCATTTTATTTGTATGCATAGTATATATAATACATGTAAGATTAAGCTGTGCAGCATGCCTAACTTAACCCCACTGAATAAGGTTTTCAAATTTCAAACTGATGAATAATTGTTAGTCTTGCCTCATTTATTTTCAGACTGATGCTGACCAAGCTATGTATCTAGACATTCATATGCCAACATGACTTGGTTCAATTGCAAGTCCTATTTGTATATAGCATTAGAAGTAGTTAAGCACTATATATATCACAGTTTTATCATACAAATAGGTTTTTATTGTTTCCTATTCATATAAATACTGTAAAAATCAAAAACATCCATATAACAATGCAATAAAATATGGTACAACAGAGAGCTTAATTGAAGTAGAGAGTGAATTCACTATATATAATTCTAGTACCTGCACATGTTATGCAGGTGACACATTGGGAAAGGTGTACATTCTCAAGGGAATGACTGCTAAGGTCTATCATTGAGAATATATATTTTGGGGAAACTCTAGAGAGGTTATTTTTTATTACTCTCAAACCAATGCCAAACGCAATTTCCCTTATCTTTGCAACCAAATGCAAACGATTGCTTGTGTGAAAAGGGTGTCTTATGTATTTTTATGAGAAAGATTATTTTATCTAAAGCTAACAACACCAACAAAAAATATACTTGCTGGAATAAAACTATTCTACTCATGGAAAGAAATGAAAAAAGCATGTAGAAAGGAAAACTACAAATATAATAAGGCATAGGAACCTTACTGTCAATTCTCAAACGCTCTAAAGTTATGCTTTGGTTTTGTCGCAGACTTCGGTCAGCCTAATAATTATTTTAAACAGTAAAAGAAACTTCATTACATGCTACTACATAAGCACAAATAATGCATCAATAGCATACTCATTATGAAGAAGTTGATATATAATCAATCTAGTTCGACTACTTATGAATTAGTCCTCAAATTGATATGAAATAAGTTTTTAATAAAACAGAACAGCAATTCCTGACATTTGTGACATCATAATATGAATTGATTCTGTCACAATAATTGAAGCATGCATGGAACCTCAAAAGGGACATCACTCATATCAATTATGTTAGGACAAGGACAAAGATCGATTTCTAATCACACAAAATTTAAGCATAACCAACTAACAGAGCTCTTCTATTGACCATGTCCCACTAAAAAATATCTATTGTGATTACAAATGTACATACATAAGAAGCAAGTAAGCATGCTGTCCAAACAGATGTAAACCCCAAACATAAGACTCATTTTTAGAAGTTAGATTCTTCTGGTAGTTACTAGAACTTGTCACTAGTTGCAGCCTTGCACCTTTGTCATTGTCTTAAAATCCATGAGTGAAAGCTTTTCCCAGGAGTTTTTGCACTCATGGTCTTGGAACTTCCAAATGCTTGAGAATCATTCATACTTGACCTTAAATACAGAGGAAACCAGGGCTCACTATGCTTGTTATGCAAAAACGATGACACCTAATCTGAGTTTCAACAAACAATATGAAGTGCCACTGACGAGATATAATGTCTTGAAGTATATGGAAACTATGACCATCTCAGAGTGGTCTAAACTCAAACTACGCAGTTATCTTTCCACAATCCCGCAGATAATGCTACTTTTTCATATTTAAGATTACTTCCAAAGGTAACTATACTCAAAATTTACTTCCAGCTGCATAAAGATTTTAAAGGGCAAGAGCTAGATTGATCAAGACTTTTTTATTTTATGGATTTTGACCTTAAGCTTGTAAGACTTTCGCTCGACCAGAATAGCTTTCTTGATCCCATAACAATCTGTGAGCATGTGAGTCAAATACCCTCTGCCGGCTCCAAACTCCACCACTGCTGAGACTCGACTTTTGTCGCCATCAACATCATCACTTCTTCCATCACATTCTTGATAAAATGAATTTGTCAAATCCTTTGGCTTTTGAAGCATTTCGAATGCCTCCATGTTCCCAATAATTGAAGCTTGCTGCATGGCATGCTTCTCCTGATAAGGCAATTTCCTGCTACGAACAAAAGGAGGAGAGGATAACTATTCTTATTTTGATAACCTCTGAATATATTTCCACTCACTGAGAATCCAAAATTTCAGAAATTAACCTGTCCAGCCGCTGATTCAACCACTTACTGCAGGCATCAGGGACAAGATACGAATGTGGCAAGGCCGTAGAAATAGCTGAATGGATCAACTTGATCTTCCCAAGGAGACCATGAAATTCCTGCACCGACATCCTAAAAATAGCATTCCTCTTTGCAGCGGAACCCACAGCATCGTCTTTCCCGTCACCGCTGCTACCGCTATTGATTCCCTTGGTGTAGTATGGTTGGCTCTCCAGGACTTGGGCTTGTTTCTTGAAAGGGCATCTTTTGACGTGGGATTTCAGATTCACCCCCAATACGGAACTACACAGAGGAGGAAAACAGTGGGTCAAGCAAAGGGGGACTTGGGAAACGAATGGAAGTGGGATGATCAGGGTTGGACTGACTGGGATGGGTCGATCGGACAGGGGATCCGTCGAGCTTCGGCGGTTGGCTCGTGATTTCCGCAGAACCTGACGACAAGCATATTACAGAGAGACGAACAAGAAAGGAAAAGGACTAGAATTAGGTTGACAAACATAGTTACCTGGAGATAGGGAGGGGTGTGTTGGCGCAGAGGCGGCGCTTGTTGGGGAGCCAGAACTGACACCGTTTCTGCGTGGTCACTTCTTCTTCCTCCACCGGTCCGCCTCCACCGGCGGTGGTGGAGGTGGGAGGACGGTCCGGTGGCGGCGCACGGGTAACGAGGTGAGGCATATCAGTTAGGGAACTCGGTGTGGTCGGGACGCGATGGTTGGGAAACCCAGGCGAGATCATATGACAAATGGAAGAAAGAAAAAGTTTCACATATATCAGTCCTTATGCATAAATATATAAATATATAAGATAGTGATTACTTAAAAAACAAGGAGATCATATATTTATAAAATTTTAAATTCATATAAAGAGGATTAAAAAAATAAAAGAGAATAAGTGAAGCAGTCAAAAGTATGATATATCATAAATATGTTGCTTATGACTCCTATTTATTTTAAATTCATATGAAGAGGATTAAAAAAATAAAAGGAAATAAGAGAAGCAGTCAAAAGTATAATATATCATAAATATGTTGCTTATGACTCCTATTTATATAGAGCATCAAAAAAATCTTATATTAGATATTTATTCAATTATCCACTAATTTTATATTATTATATCTTTATCTAATAATCTAAAATTGATCTCTAATTGGGTCTTATGCAAGAAGCTAATCAATATTGGATTTCATCGAATGAGAATAGGGATTAATTGGATAACTCATATTTAATCATTTACTTGTTGAAACATTCACCATATGTGTGTGATCTTCTAGACTCAATATCGAGCTGGTCGTGAGTCATATATATCAACAATATTTTTAATTCGGTGAATTATTGACATATTAAGCCACTGTGTCATAGTCTCCAAATGATACAAGGGATCTTATCCATTGGACTTGTCTATCCTCAGTTACCGTGTATCTATAGCCCTTCATCCAACTAATATCTCAGAGACCGTATATTGGGCATGATACTGTTAGGCCAAATACGAAATTCATCCAAGTCTCACTCTAATCGGATTCTCTTGAAAAACTTCTTTCTCAATCTAAATAACCCCGATTGAGGATTTATCCGAGCGATAACACACGAGATATTTTTCTTGCGATACCGAGAGTGGATGATCATCTATTAACTTTAATTACCTTCATAAGATTGGATACTAATCATAATAATCAACTCTACTAGATCTAGAACTTCCAAACATATAAGTTCGACATCAAAAAAAGAAATACTCAAATAAAACATCTTTGGTGTATAAAGTCTAATAATCATACACACAACTGGGACTACAAAATTATTGTATGACATTAAGTATCATTAACCATATATCATTCCATTAGTCGATCAATTAGTGAACTCATTCTCTAATAAGTATTTGTACTATATCCTTAAGTGTCCCCACACGAGTAGCTATGAAACCAACCACCTCCATCATATGGACAAGAATACAGTACATCGATCTGTCCAGTTATCTTGAGTAACCTATGATCGAAATTATTTAGGGTCTATGTTTATAAGTGAATCGATATTATTATCATAATCTCATTACTATTCGATTCTTATTGCAAAGATCCAAGGACATCATAATATATATATATATATTCATAACAGACAATATAGTGTGAGAAAATATTAATAATAATAATAAACAAAAAGATCGAGCAGCGTGTCACATGTGTCATCACTCACGTGATTGGTTTACAAGACACCTATAACTAATAATCTACCACTTGACCTAAAGTCAATCACCTATGTGTCTGATCCCTATCAGACCCTTATGATGCTCAAAGACAATATGAGACAATGGCTTTATTAATGGATCTATAATGTTATCTTCGGATGAAATTTTTTCCATTATTACATCTTTATAGGCTATGATTTCTCTTGTCAGGTGGAACCTCCTTAGAACATGCTTGAAATTCTGATGAGATATGGGTTCTTTTACTTGAGCAATCGTCTTATTGTCGTCATAGTATATAAGAATTGACTTAATGTTGCTCAGTACGATTCCTAAATTCATGATGAACTTTTTTATCTAAACCCCAACCTTTACTGCTTCTGCCATAGCTATATACTCTACCTCTGTAGTCGAGTCAGTAGTAGTATCTTATTTAGAACTCTTTCAACTTACTGCTTCTCTATTCATGATGAAGATATATCCTGTATGACCAGGTATAAAGCGTTCGAGTTCCTAGTGATGCTTTTCGGCTTAACGAATGCTTCAACCACATTTTGCACTATAATGAACCAACTATTCAAAGAGCATTTGAGTAAGTTTGTGGGTATCTACTTGCACGATATAGTCATCTACAACCAAACGCTAGAGGAGCATATCGAGCACCTTCAAATAATTTTTAAAATTCTTAGGGAGAACAACCTTGTTTGTCAAGAGAGATAAGTGCTACTTTACTCAGACAAATATTTTATTCTTGGGGCATCAAATAAGTGATGGCTCCATTTGAATGGACAAATTTAAAGTGCAAGCTGTGATAGAATGATGAACACCAAATAAGGTACTTGAGGTGAGATATTTCTTTGGTTTCGTCAACTATTATCGACGCTTCATAGCTGGATATTTGAAGCGCGTAGCTCCACTGATAGAGTTGTTGAATGAGTAATCATGGAGGCGGTCAAACAAATATGAAGTGGTATTCCAAGACCCAAAAGATTACTGTGTTGGAAGAAACAATACTCAAATTACTGGATTATGGGAATTCCTTTGAAATCCATACAAATGCTTCAAACTTTACTATTAGGGGAGTACTTGTGTAAGAGGGTCACCCAATGGCCTACGAGAGTCGCAAGCCTAATGAGACTGAGCGACGATACCTAGTGCACAAGAAGGAGATGACAATGGTAATCCACTGTCTACGAGTTTGACGGCACTACCTTCTTAGAGCGAGGTTCGTACTAAGAACAGACAACGTCGCATTAAGTTACTTCGAAACTCAAAAGAAACTCTTTATAAAACAAGCACGATAACATGACTTTTTGGCTGAGTTCGACATGGTAATGGAGTAAGCTTGGAAAAGTAAATGTCGTGATCAATGCATTAAGCTTGAAAGTGTTGTTGGTGTATGCTATACAACTTGAAGGTAGAGGCCAAGCAAGTCAGTTGCACTCTCAACTTCCTTTCCAGGATCAAGGATGGATTATACATTGATCCTTAGGTAGTAACTCTATTGCAACTCATTAAGATGGCAAGGCATTATGGTTTTGGGTCTAGGAGGGATAGGAGGGACTTATCTATACCGAATGGAACAGAGTATATGTTCCACGAGCATAAACTCTTGAGATAGTATCACGACTTCCTTTGGGTTGGACATCTGGGTATTAATCGAATAATGGCTCTTGTGGTGAGAATCTTCTATTGGCCGAAGATGGAGACCGACATGAAAGAGTATGTTCGAACATGTTTTACTTGCCAATAAGATAAGATATAGAAACGAAATTCGATAGAACTTTTGAAGCCGATGTCCATATCATAAAGGTCATGAGAGATCATTTCCTTGGACTTCATATTAAGCTTGTCAGAAGTAAGGAGACTCAGATTGATACTTGTGGTGGTAGATCGATTTGAAACGATTATGGACTCGGCTATTCAAACTATTGGGGTCCAAATTATAATTTTCCACAAATTTACTAATGGAGTAATATCTTTGGTACTATTTAAATGCCAACTAAATTATTGGACATAACTAAATTATCATACAACTTATAACGAGCTCTGCAAAGTAAAATAACATAGAACCATTGATTTAAGGTGCGGCCACAACCGGTCGGCCATCTATTCCTCCGCCATCTTTCGCTGCGCCCACGGCTAATAATGGAAACCTCCCTTCCGCGCCCGCTCCCATTTACCACTTCCAAAGAGGGCATTCTCGTCGTTTCACTTATCAAGGCTACGTGCGATCAGCCAAACACCATGCGCGCCATCCCCTCCCGTACCGAAGATCTATAAAGACCCGTCTCCCCTCGGCTCCAAAGCCTTAGAGCTCAAGAAACATCCTTTGCAGAGGGCGACGAACTGCTCCCTTTTCTTCCGTCTCCTCAAATGGAGAAGAAGGAAGAGAGCAATGGCACCTCCACCCTGACCAAAACTTCCCACCGCCCCAAGAAACGCGGCACGCTGGGCATCGTTTGGGCCTCTATCTTCACGGTGCGTCGTTGCTCATCCAGCAAGAAAGGCCCTAAATCTCCGAAAGCTGCCGATGGTATGCTGAAGAGCCTTGTCGATGGTATGCGCCCTCTCCATCTCCAACTCGGCTGCCGCCCGCCGCTCCCTCTTTTGCCGCCACCTCCACCAGCTGGACACGAGTCGTTCCACGATGTGTTCCCCCCGCCGTCTTCCCCCGCGTGCTCTTCCAACGACGGCATGAGCCGCTATGCTTCCGCGGAGGATCTGCAAGCACTCGACGTCGACACGACCGAGGGCAACGACGGCAGCACTGGAGCCAACGGCGTCGACGAGGGCGAGGCATCACATACGATCGACACTAGGGCCGAGGAGTTCATCGCAAGGTTCTACGAGCAGATGCGACTCCAGCGCCTGGACTCGCAACCAGGCCACTGAACAGGCTGCGTTCTAATCGTGATGGGTGCGTGCATGTTATTAATTTTGTGATCCCTCCAGAATCCCTGAGAGAACAAATGGTTCTGTTACCTGCTGGTCTCTAAATCTCTCAAATTGATTGTTTGATTGAGCATCGGATGCCAGTTTGGATGCTGCAGCACAGTGACAACAAAAGGAATCTATACGAGCTGAGGCATCCACCTTGGTAAAAATTGAAGAATTCCGGAAGGTGCAATTGGCTTATAAAAATATTTGGAGTGTGATAATGGTATCCAGAGATGGTAAATGTCTATACCAGCTGAGGCATCCACCAGTATTTCTCAATTAATCATCATCATTTGACATGTAATCATCAAGTGGTATCCAGAGAAGAAGACAAAGATTATCCCTTCATCTGTCTATCCCTATGGACCAAGGTACAAAGCAAATACCGGTAAGCTTCTTTCTCACCCTATATGATCAGAAAGTTTTCTTCTTGTCCCTTGTGACCAAAAAGATAACCGTAATTTTTTTCTCTTATGTTTTATGATGACCAGGTATGAATGCTTATCTTCATCATTATAAAAAGAGACAAATTTACTTTTCTTGAGAGAAGAAAAGAGAAGACAAACTTACTTTTCTTGAGAGAAGAAAATAGAAGACTCTGGCATCTACACTCCAAAATATCGAGTTACTAACTTAAGCGTCAGAGGAATCAGATTGAAAAATCTATTTCGACCTCGATCTTCATGCATATGGCACCTCTGGAGCTTGGCGTTGTCATCTAAAAGATATCTCAGATGTTCCTATGTATACGGGTCCGAACCACTTGAACAAGACATCAATGATAGTTTCATCTAATGAAATGGATATTTGTATCTTCACATATGACATCGGAGAATGCTACTTGGAAAGCAACTTCCAATCAACCAAAGCTACATAAACTTGTTATTGAGTTTTGAGCACGAGCCACATGTTATTGTTTTACAAAATCCAAATGCTACGAGATAAGAAATCGTGAAACCTTATTGTTAATTAATGAATCTGTTCCAAATTTGCATAATAAAAGCTGCAACCAAGGCATCTAATTCACTATCTGGTCATCAAGACATTTCGTGTGATGGAAATAGCTAGATATGTGGAAGAAGTTTCATCTTCATAATGACACCGGACAAGTCCAAATTTGAGAAGTTGCGCAACAATGGTGCCTGTTCTCCTAATACAGTTCCTCATTATTTTGCAAATACAAAGAAATTAGCAACACTTAAACCCCCGTTTTCTTAACACTCAGCAACATCGAGGCTAGAGATGCCATGATGGCAAGGTAACTCGGCAAAGTGCATAACCTAGTCACCTACTTTGCCAAGTTCACCTTTGAGAAGAACATATATAAACCGATGCGCTAGTGAGAATAGTATTAAGGTCCCATCACTCCCATGGATGATGGTGTTCACCTGAAACATGGATCTTCTAAGACGTATGGTCGGCTGAAAAGAAAAAAAGTCTTGCTAGAAGGATAAGATGTCAAACTACAAAGACAGTTGGTGTCATTGCCAAAGAAGAGTCTTGCTGGATCGTCTCTCCATCAATTTAGTGTTCGCCTGAGTTAAGTATAATAAATCATGGTATTACATTATGAATGATCCATTATATTTTAGGTTCTTCAGTCAATCACCACTCAGATGTTTAGTTCAAAACCAAGACTATACTTTTAGAGAAGGCATTTACATTTGTCATCGCAGGTCGTTTCCTAAACGTGTTGTGATGAGAGCTAAAAAGACTATAGTCTGGATGATCTACTCGAACAAGGTGAAGCCAATTGTCTGCAGCTTGAAGTAGCGAACCCGCTAGCTGTCGTTCGTTGAGTCCGCTAGTTGTCCAAATAAGGGGTCATTTGCTCCTGCATATGATCGAGATTGAACCCGTTCTTGAATTAGATTCAATATTTCTCTATCTCTAAGAATAACAAGTGAAATGATTTGTCATACGAACAGGAAACGAAACAAAATGATAGATGGTGTTGTCATTCTTTATGCCGTGGCTCAAGAAGAAGAAGAGGTATGGCTTGGTTAAATCTCAATTGTATAAGATTGTCAGCGTTGTTACTCAAAAGTGAGGCTTCGTGGAGAAGGGACGGAGAATCAAGGACTCCACCTACTAGTGTATTTTCTGACGGAGTTGTAAGAGGCTTCTAGTCCTGAGTTCCTACACAATATATCACATGATCCCTCCGAAGCTTAAGTCAATGTTTATGGATAATCAAACATATGGGAGTTTGTTTTGATATCCTTCATAACGAATTGGCTCCTCTTGTGATTGTTGACGTTCGTTGATATTTTAGGTGGACGATTTGTTAGTTTCAGGGCTATCCTCCTGACCTCCTGTTGTGCATTATTGTATCCTCGTTAGCAAGTATCACTTTATATGTTTTCAAATGGTGTAGATTTACTATACGTTTCTTTGGAGCCGAACTACATCACTTCTAAGCTAGTTGTATCGCTTTAGAATGCAAACATTCTTGAATCATTCTATATTGTTCCGTATTACTTTTAGATATGTGTGTTATTTTGGCTGGAGAAGCATCACATGTGATTTAAGGTGATTGCCAGTTGAGTGTTACCAAAATATCCTCTATTAGACAAAAAATTTAATTTTATTTTTTTAAAAAAATGAAAAAGAAAATATTACTTAAATTACATAGAACTTTCTATTAAATAAGCTGAAAAGTAATCAGCCGAAAGTTTTTTTTTTTTTTTTTGATAAAGTAACAATTGAATTGCCTAACAACTTTCTATTAAACTATGTTAAAAAGGAATCAGCTAGTTAAGACCGTTTTTATTTAAAAAAGAAGGAGGATAATCATAAAGAATCTCTTCTTTTTATTTTTTTTTAACTTGGTGATTTTTCTTGTGGATAGCGTTATAACTTCAAAAAATTCTAGTAAAACATCCTTAAATTTTTTAAAATTAATTTTTTAAGCCTTCTTTATGAGCCCTATCCCGATTACCTCGGTACCAAACTTTTGACTAATTTTTTTTTTCTTTCTTATGTGAATCATTCGAAGGCTATACGTTATTTTGGTGCGGATAATATCCGAGTCTAGAGTTCGAATTTTTCCAACTCATGGCTCTCATATGCTAAGATGTTTTTTTATTTTTATTTTTGATAGACTCCAAAACTAACAACTCACAAGTACGTCCCATGGCCATGGTATCATATATATATATATATATATATATATATATATATATATATATATATATATATGGTAAAAGAATATCTCGTTCAGGAATTGGTGATACAGACAGGTTCAACTATTACAGGTTGCCAACTGAAAAATAGCAAATCAATTCAAATAGCATTTGGTCGTCCGCTGCTCTGTGGCACATACAAACTTGAAAAAAATAAAAAAACGAGGGGGGCGTAATTGGAAAACATTATGGAAAGATGCATAATTACACGTCAAAGCTATAATTCATACCTCCTCCTCCGCCACTTTCCGCTATTAATACACGCCCACACCCTGTCCCCTCCCTTCCCTTTTCATCCAAGCCACGAAGGCTCGGAAAGAGAACGAGACAGAGACGGACAAAGCGGCGCAAACCTCTCTCCCCTTCTCCTCCTCTTCCACCTTTTTCCCTCCTCGAGGCGGAGGAGGGCAGCCTGAAGGGAGACACCGCGTCTTCTTCTCCTCCTTCCTATCATCAAAGCCCCCATCTTTTTGGGTTGTCCGGGTTAACATCCGCCGATACTTGGTGAATTTGCAACTGTCGAGGCCCTGGGCTTTCTGTGTCCCGTTGTCCGAGGAAATGGCGTCGGAGGGGTTTCTTTCGTTATCGGTGGTAGAGGACGTGCTGAAGCAGCATGGGCCGATGATGAGCGATATCGACCTGGCATCTAGGAAGGAGGAGGAAGCAGGTGATTCAGCTTATCATTTCAGTCTTTTACTTGTCTTGTAACACATGCCGATCGAACAAGGTTTCTTTTTTCGTTTTTGATGAACTTCAAATGGTTTCGGGTCAATGGGAGAGCTACCAAATGCTTATGATCGCCTTTCCTTCATCCACATTGTCTTGGAGTTTCTTTATCATCAAATTCTGTTCTTCCGTGCAGATGCTCCTTTTCTTTCGAAAAGTACGAATGCATCGAAGAAATTGCTGAGTATTTTTGCTGGACTTGTCACAGAAATGAACATACTTTTGCTTTTGATTCATCCAAACAATCATATTAATCAGATTTTTTTTCTGTTGACATTTTTTACTTTCCCCCCCTCGGAAAAGAGACCACCCACCTATCTCGATCCGGTTCCCTGAAATCATGAATAGAGTTTTTATTGTTCTATTTGCTATGGCAGCAACCAGACGGTATGAGGCAGCCGGATGGCTGAGGAGGATGGTTGGGGTTGTTGGTGCAAGAGATTTGCCAGAAGAGCCTACCGAGGAGGAATTCCGGCTTGGGCTGAGAAACGGGATTGTTCTTTGCAATGCACTCAACAAAGTTCAACCTGGTGCTGTGCCCAAGGTTAGCTTTTCTGGGAGGAGCGCAGTAGATTCTTTGTTTCTTCCTTTGTCTAATGACGTGATCCCTCCCCCGAATCATACCATTTCCAGGTGGTAGAAGCTCCTGTGGATCCAACTCTCCTTCCAGATGGTGCTGCTCTGTCAGCATATCAGTACTTCGAGAATTTGAGGAACTTCCTCGATGCCCTGGAAGAGTTGGGTCTCCCAACATTCGAGGCGTCCGATCTAGAACGGGTGTGGCTTTTTCTTGGGTTAATTAGCTTTTCTCTTGTTCTTCCTTGTTTTAAAATTTGAATTACAAGTTAAAAATCTTAAATTTTGAAGTTTTACATTCAAACTAATTATTCTTTTACATGTTCCTTACCATAATCACTTCTTCTTCTATAACATTGCCCCATTCGACTTGATCGTCCTTAGCGTGCATGCCTTCTTTTTAATTTTTTATTTCTTATGTTGGCTGGAGTACAGGGTGGTAAAGGCTCTCGGGTCGTGAACTGTGTTTTAGCTCTTAAATCCCATGGTGAGCGTAAAGGAGGCAAAAATGGTTCCTGCAAGCATGGTGGGATTTTGAAAACTTCAAGCTGTGGTAAACATTTTGCAAGGAGAAACTTCGAACCTTTCATGAATTCACTTGCTAGAAGCCAATCAGCTGACAAAATCCAGGATGGTGTATCGGTGGAAGAGAACTTGAGCAACGATTTTTCATTAGAATCCACTGAAATGGTTGGTAAGCTGAAGGTCACATTTTATACAATGAATTGAGTAATCCTGCATTAGCTTAAAAACATGCATGATATGGTTCACAGACATCACATTCTCTGAATATGCTTGTGCGCACCATTCTGTCAAATAAGAAGCCCGAAGAAGTTCCATCGGTGAGTTAATTCATTACAAAATTAACAGTGCATAGTGGATATGAGGTGAAAATTGTTTCCTTGTTTCCAGCTTGTGGAGTCAATGTTAAGCAAAGTAATGCAAGAATTCGAGCGTCGCATTGCAAGCCAAAATGATCTGGTAGACCCTTGTACTTTGGTCATTTCACATACTGCTTTGTTTATCTAAACAAGAGTGCTTATCTTCTTTTTATCTTTATCCTTAACGAGTACTACTTATTTTCCCTTCACTGACATTATCTTCAAAATGATTGTCCAGCATCTTCTTCCGAAACCTGCTTGATTTTCTTCCTTAACTTAATATATGATGATAAATTTCTTTTTTGCTGCTGTTAGATTCTTGGAACAACTTTAATTGATATTACGAATCTTGTTAGGTTACGACAACTGCGATGGATCAAACTGATGGAACAATATCCTTATGTGAAGAAAACAATTTACCAGAGGCTTCATCCAGTTGTTGTGAAATGGAGGTACCTTGTCCTATTTCGTATAGGGAAAAAAATCCAACAGTCATAATTATCAAACTAATTCTCGACCAAATATATTGCTGGTTGTGTGTGTTACAAGAAGATCTTTTATGATTTGTGATTTATTATACTTCAGTACCTTGTGATAAATTCATGTGCCTTTCTAATTGTTTTTTCTATGATTTAGATGGTGAAGGTAGAGAGTACTTCTCCAAGTCTAAAAGATGAGAGTTTTAGTATGAGCTTGAAGGATGGAGAGACGTCAAATACCAAGCTCCTAAAGCAAGGCCTACCTTTTGATGGAGACACATCAAGTACCAAGCTCCTAAAGCAAGGCCTACTTTTTGATAGACAAAAAACAGAAATTCAGGTATGGTCTACAGTGGTCTTTTTTTTTTTGAAGGATGCATTATGGTTGAATTCATCAATCCACATTGATGGTTGACGTCGTATGTAGGAACTGAAAGATGCACTTGTAACCACTAGAGCTGGTATAGAACTGATGAAAACTCAATATTCTGAGGAATTAAGTAATCTCGGTAAGATAATTAACTGATCAGTTGGAACTGGAGATCAGAACTGTTATGTGTACCCTGAAGGCCCTTGTTTTCATCGGTTTTTAGGGAAGCATATGAGGATCCTGGCTCATGCAATTCAAGGATATCATAGAATACTCGAGGAAAATAGAAAGTTATACAATCAAGTGCAGGATCTTAAAGGTAATATATATTATAGCTGGAGCCTAAGATTAATTATTAGATGGGTGCAAACCTAATGCTTCTACTAATTTCTTTTGTTTAGGGAACATTAGGGTGTATTGCCGTGTCAGGCCTTTCTTGCCTGGGCAATCTAACCTGAGCACTGTTGGTCATATTGATGATGGAAGTATTACAATTCTTACCCCTCCAAAATATGGGAAAGAAGGGCATAAATCTTTTACCTTCAACAAAGTATTTGGCCCATTTGCTACTCAAGGTTTTTTGATGCTATATATTCAGCTTCATTCAGAATTTTCTAATGCAAACCACTGAATTAACCCCTTTTTAATTAATGCAGAGGAGGTTTTTTCTGACACACAACCTTTGATCCGTTCTGCTCTTGATGGTTACAACGTTTGCATCTTTGCATACGGACAAACTGGAGCAGGGAAAACTTATACAATGGTAACGACATTGATGTGAATATTTATCTTGAAATACTCCAGTTTAGCTCACAGTCATTGTCCGTTCAAACTTTAATTTTTCATGCAGAGTGGACCTAAGGTACTCACGGAACAGAGTTTTGGAGTGAACTATAGGGCATTAAATGACTTGTTCCATATCTCGAAGGAGAGAAAAGACACATTTTGTTATGAAATTTCTGTTCAGATGATTGAGATATACAACGAGCAAGTAAGAGATCTCCTCGCTAGTGACGGCCCCCACAAAAGATATCCTTTTATAAGATCTTGTTTTTGTAATATTTCATCTTTTGTTTGTTGTTTATTCATGATTATCTATACTTTTTATGCCTGAGAATTTCCTATGCACATTCTAAGGATTAAAGTTTTAGCTATTTTTATAGAACTTATCTCCATACTGTCCACATAAACCTTTACATGTTGATACATTAGATATCCGTAATAGTTCTCAGACAGGATTTGCTGTGCCTGATGCAAACTCGGTTCCTGTCACATCAACAACTGAGGTTATTGAGCTGATGGATATTGGACAAAAAAATCGTGCTGTTAGTTCAACCTCCATGAATGATCGTAGCAGTCGCTCTCACAGGTCTGGTCATACTCGTGAAGGAATTGCTTTTTTTACTTTCACAGTGTTTGACCAATGGATTTTTTTTGGTTTACAGTTGCTTGACAATTCATGTTCAAGGAAGAGAGTTGGCATCTGGGGTTGTTGTCAGAGGATGTATGCATTTAGTTGATCTGGCAGGTAGTGAGAGAGTTAATAAATCTGAAGTTAAAGGAGACAGGCTAAAAGAAGCACAGCATATTAACAAATCACTAGCAGCTTTAGGAGATGTGATATCTGCCCTTGCTCAGAAGAGTTCACATATTCCTTACAGGAATAGCAAACTTACACAACTACTTCAAGACTCTCTGGGTAAGGCCTCAATGTGATTTTTCTAAGTTCTACATGTAACTCATTCTTCTGGAGTCATCGTATGCTATTTTGGTTTTCTCTCAGGAGGGCAAGCTAAAACATTGATGTTTGTCCACATAAGCCCTGAGTTTGATGCAGTAAGTGAGACGCTAAGCACACTCAAGTTTGCTGAACGGGTTGCAAGGGTCGAGCTCGGTGCAGCTCAGGTAAACAAAGATAACGGGGAAGTCAAGGAGCTCAGGCAGCAGGTATTTCCTTTTTCATTCTTTAGTTGCAGACCGGTTTCTAACATATGAATTTTTTTTTGGTTAATTTGCTCCCTGGTTATCCTAATCTTACGCCTTTGTTTCATTCTGCTTAGGTAGCTAGCCTTAAAGCAGCATTAGCTAAGAAAGAAGGTGAGCACTTGTGCAGTGCACTGTCTAGCCCTGATATATACGGGATGAAATCTGGTGCAACATCTCCTGCACATCCAAACCATATGCAGTCGATGGAGGATTTTGGAAACATAGAGGTATGTTTACATGACTGTGGAAGATTGTTGTGTCTTTTGTCCTGAATATGCAAATATTTAGATTTTCCTGGAGGACTTGATATTTGGTAGAATAAAATGCTGCAGTAAAAAATAACGTATGTAGTCCACTGTAAGCCTACAGAATTATCGGCATATTTGCTGAGACATTGAATTTTCCGACTTTTAACATATCTGGTTATGAATTTAAATTTGCTTTCGGATCAGGAATATTAGCTTTTACTCGAAAGCAATTACATGGCCACATATGTCATCAGGGGTCTGATTATGATTAGGATCTCTTCCAAATATTCTCTCTCTCTCTCTCTCTCTCATCTCAATGCATAGTGACAAAGATGTTTCCAAATATTGGATCTGATGCTTTAATTCTGGGTTGTTTCTTGACACTTTAGGTGCGGAGCTGTTCGGCGCTGATGCAGGAGCGAGTGGAATTGGATCTCCAAGACCTTTTGACAGTGTCAGATTCTTCTTCTTGGCCAGAAAGATATCCCAAACTTTCAAAGTTTGGAAGCAAAGAAACCGGTGAGGATGTCATCCAGAACGAGGATGCCCTGAGTGCCTGGGAAGGAGAAAACCCACATGTGCCAGATTCATTTTACCAGGGATATATTCCAGATGTGAGAGCCTTCAGGGATGAGCACACAAGTCGGGCTAATTCTGTAGCAACCGAGGACTTGGATGATTTGGATTTTGCAATGAGTGAATCTTCAGAGCAAGATGTGCTATCGCAGTCCAGTCTCCCAAAAAGTAGCAATGCAGTCAATAGGATCAAGCGGCCTCAGTCAGGTGCGGCGAAGAGCTCCGACGTCAGGTAATTAATTCAGTTGCTATGAATTTGAGCAGAACCAGTAGAACATACATGATCGTTGTGTTTATGCTAGAATAGATCGTCTAATTTGTGACTCACACACTATCCATATCAAACAACTTCGATTACAGCACAAGGTAGACGAGCACGTCATGAACTTTTTAAAGCAGCAATCCGCCCCTGCGGTACTAGGATTAAAGTCCATCCTATGTTAGGTCTTGCTTCTTGTTCTAACTCGACAACAAAGGTTGCCGAGCTATCGACCATTGATTGCATGACTATATTATTTTCTGGTATTACCGAAGTGCAGTAAAACTGAATGTACTTCGACGGTACATGGCCGTGATGATAAAGCAAGATTTGGCTTCTCGATCCTTTCACGGTGAGCACTTGATAAAATGTTTGGTATCCTTTCGTCGTCTATGAATACAGGTCAGCGAGTGGCGGCCACAAGCCATCTCCATCGAGGAAAATATCGAATGCGCTTGGCCAGACAGTGAGCCGCTCCACGAGACAGCCAATCTCAGGTGGCATCGATGGGAAACGAAGGCCCAATGAGAAAACGGGAAGCAGAAAGTAGACTGGTGGGTAGAATGCATGGCTGGAGATTTCCTGGTTTTTCTCTTGATATTTAATGGCAGGAGAGATTGGAGAGCTCTTCTTTACTCTCATGTTCGTCGGTAGCAGCTAACTCCAGCTGGTCGTGTCTACACGGTGGTCATCTCGGTCTACGCACAAGGCTATTCTTTCTATCTATCCGCTGAAGAGGTTGGATCCATTGGCCAATTCAGTTCATTTGCCTTGCGTGCACTCCGAACGAGAAGAGGAGGGATGGATGAGGGAACCAGAAAAAAGGTTAGAGAGAAAAGGAAAATGAGATCAAGATGTGGTTTTTTTTTTCCTATTTATGTTTCTTCATCGTCATTATTATTGTTGTTGGTGTTATTGTTATTATTGTTGTTGTTGTTGTTGTTGTTGTGAGAGAGAGACCGTCTTTCCTACTACTCTTGTAAATGTTTGACGATTAAGATCACCATGCCTGAATGATATTTGACTTTATGTCGAATCATTTTTCATCCCGTTGGAATGGACTGAAAATTAAAATATCATTTTCGAGTGCGAAACATATGCGCGCGTGTGTGTGTGTGTGTGTGGTGCGTGAAGTACGTAAAAGATGGAGATAGCATATGCTATAAGAGAATGGCCCATATCATTTTCGAGTGCGAAACATATGCGTGTGTGTGTGTGTGTGTGTGTGTGGTGCGTGAAGTACGTAAAAGATGGAGATAGCATATGCTATAAGAGAATGGGCCATGCATGCAGCCTCTCTCTGGCTATCGAACTCTGATCCCACCACATTATTACTAGGATAAGCATCCGGTAGGTGATCTAATTAATGAACTATAGTGAGATGACGAGATCTAATTAATGGTCGGTCGGTCACAGAAGAAAAAACCTGAGATGTAGGAGGATTGAGAGTCCAAGAACGTGTTCTATTCTGATCATATGCAGCGCGCTAAGAAATCAGTAGGTGAAGGTTTTTTTTCCCAGAAAGCTCTGTAGTCGGTCACTCTTTCCAAGTGTCTTTTGCTTATGTAAAATATGTTTATATTTTATATCTTTTGAAAGAAGCACAAGGCTACCTACGGACATGCATGCAATATCTTTTTGCTTATATAAAATATGTTTGCTTGCTTTCTCCTGCAGTATTGTAGACTCGAGGCCACCTAAAATGTGGGAAGCACAACCTTCACCATCGAAAGCTGCTGAAAGTTGACAGACTGACTGACAGACAATTGCGGGAACTGTTAAAGAGGTGAAGAAGACACGCTGGACGCCCGAAGAGGAGACACTAACCGATCATTAATATTAAGCTATTGTTACTTTAGTATTGAATAGGGAACCCGCCCTTCTTTATTGTAGTAACATCGACTCCACTAATCATTCCATGGCTGATTTGATTTCCGTTCTGGATTCCCACACACACAGGATAAAAATATACAAACTACTAATCAAGACCGATAGGATAATATGATAAATTACAATATCAATCAAACATCTGAATTCCAACAACTATCAAAAATTTTTCTATCAGGTTATGAACGAAGAAATCTAGCTATACAAGCAAGCACGTTATCATCTCTGATGTGGAATATTTGTTCGCTGGGAACAGAACAACCCCACAATTCGGGTACTACGGCAAACAGCACCCATTAAATTGGATGGTAGAGATGAAAAAAAAAAAAAAAAAAATACTCACTTTTGTTGGGATTTATTGGAAAGAATTGGCACATATACTGATGAGCTCAAGTTAAGTTTTTAGATTGTACAGAGGAGAGAATGAACAACAAATGGGTACTCAGCATTGCACAAAGATATCACTAGATTTCCGCGATAGCTCTAAAGGTCTCAAGGGAGAAGCAGAACAGAGAAGAATTCAAGCTCAGGTCCAAGCATGGCTGTGGAAAGACTGAGTCAGAGAATCCAGCAACATTGGAACAAGTCCAGGGATCAGAGAGGTCTGTGGTGATAGGCAAACTGATATTCGCAAGGCAGATGGCAGTGAAGGGATCATGATCAATTCCTGAAAATACTCCGGCGACGGAGATGTTGCTACCGACCACATCCTTTACGGTGACTCGCTTGATTACTGGAAGAACATCAGGATCATAGTGATGATCAGGATGGGCCCCACAGTAACCTGTGAACCGAATTGCTTCATGAACATTTTCCATTTCCACATCTGATATGACAATATCTTTAATGTAGCCGCCTCGCCCGCGGGTGGTCTTGAAATTTATGCCAGTGTGAGAATTGCGGACATAGAGATGCGCCACACGCACGTCTGAGATGCCACCAGACATCTCACTGCCAAAAGCAAGTGCTGAACCAAGAGATGTCTGAAGTTGGACATTGTTGATCTGAATATTCGAAGATGGTTTGCCGAAAGAGATACCGTAGTTGTCCCAACCACTCTTGAGAACAATCGCATCATGTCCGACACTGATGCTGCAATCTTCGATGTGGAAATTTGAACATGAATCTGCAGCAACAACAAGATGAGTCAGATGCAGAATCGACTATAGCAGTATAAGAGGCTTAATCATACACACAAGAATGATCACTCACAGAAGGTAACAGTTAAACTCATGCAGGGGTTGAAAACATGTAGTAGGGTCAGATTAGAACTGGGGATCACGCGTATATAAAGATTCACAATTTGGACCGGCAGTGCTGAATAACTGGAATCTTATTGAAAAGCTCAAACTGGTATAGTATAATAACTTAACAGAGAAAGTACAGTCCGCAGCAATATACAAGGATGCAGGATCAAGCAAAATGTATGGTTCTTGAAAAGAAAGGATTCTGGAAAAGTTAATCTTAGATCAGAGCATCTGTTGCACACATAAACTAATAAGTGTATGCTGGATGAGTCGAATTTGGGAGAATGAAGCAGCAAAAAGGTTTCTCCATTTTGTGATACCTTGAGCCTTAAAATGGTAGAATCATGCAGATTATACACTAAAGCAAGTCATGCACTGCACTCAAACCATTTCAAACTCTTGCATCCCATATCTTTATGTCATTATAATGGGTTAGGAAGATAATGATCTTTTTGCCTTAGCACATCATAAAACAGAAAATAATAACTGTAGAATCAATCCTAGAGAATCGCTTAAAAACCATCAGTAAATTGTAGTAATATATATGAATCTTTAATAACTAGAACTTCTTCTAGAAATTATATGTATTATAATTTATAAGCATTGATAAACAAGGAAGAAGACCATAAAAAAAGAAAGATGGCCATCGATTCAAAGATTTGATTCTTACCTGGTACTATACCATCAGTATATGGGGAATCAGATGAAGCATGGATAATTATGTTCTGGATCGTCACATTGCTGCATCACAGACGAGTAAATATCCATAGATGCATATAAAATACTCGACATTTCTTAACAAATTTAAACACAAATAGTTATAGGACACACCTGGAATAGACTGGATGAATGCTCCAGGCAGGGGGATTCAAAAAGATTAAGTTTGAAACCACAATGTCACTAGAACTCACAAGTTCAAGAAGATGAGGACGACTGTAGTTCAAGGTATGGGAACGAAACCACTCCCACCAAACAGAACCCTGCCCGTCAATAGCTCCATTATTGCCTGTTCCACAAATCAATTCGAGCATGGTAGACAAAATGATGAGGACTTGCAAATCATAAACAAGGAATGAGATCAATCAACCAAAGTGTTAAACAAAACATGCCTGTTATCACCACATCAATCAAGTTGTATCCATTTATCAAACTGCGATGCCTTTCACCTGGAAGGTCTATCCCTCGACCATACGAGGGTAAAGGCTCGACAGGAGGCCACTGAGATGCATCCTAAAAATTTTTAAAAAAAAAGGGGGGGGGGGGGGGGGGGGGTGGGGGTAAAAGCTATTAATTTTCAAACTGTAGCAATTGAAAATTTTTGGAATTGGTAAAGTTACATGAGACTTTCAATTCATAATGTATACGATTCCATGAATTTTAAGAAAATGGCAGCAGGCTCCACTCAGTGTAACCAATTGTTTCCAAATCCAGGCCTGTTATAATTTCCAGTTTTTGATAACAAAAAGTGTTAAAATAAGATGTATGATACCTTATAGTTAAGAGAAGCATAATATCATCCACAAAATAATAGGGAAAGCACAATTGAAATGATATACAAATGTGCTAAGGTCCATACATAAAATAAAGAAGGTAGGGAAGACAAACATTACTAGCATTTAGCTATTATGGACCACAATTGCCAATGCAAAGAAAGTGGTTCCAGCAAAGAATTTTATGCCAGACCAGGCATAGATAGGAGGAGAGTAAACATGATACCTGTCATAATTGGCTCTATTGCTTCCCTTCATACCTTTTTAAGGTTTTGTGAATGGTGATTTATGGGATAATAATTCTTGATGTTAGTGTGGCAGTCAACTATTCAAGCCTAATAATAATTAGAAAAGATCTTATTGTAATCTGAGACAGGATATGTGTGAAGCTAGCTAGCATTTGAAATAACAAAATGCAGACAAAAAAAATGGAGGATAACCATGAAAAGTAGATGTCTATGTGTTGGGATCAACACCTGACTGCCGATTATAACTGCATCTTTGTCGAGGAACAGAGTTAGGTGACTGGTTAGATCGAAACTTCCTGTCAACCATCTCCCTTTAGGAACATACAGCTGAGCACCACCCTTGTCCGCAAATGACCGCACATAGAAAACAGCATTCTGAAAGGCAACCGTATTCAGAGTCACTCCATCGCCCACTGCCCCAAACTCCGTTATGGTAACGCTGTGTGGTCTTGGAGTCGATCCACTCGTGTGCTTACAATACCCATCACTCCTTTCATCGCCATCAACAGCACCTGCAACTGCTAAAAGTAAAAGCACAGCTACCTGCAGAAGAAAAGCAGTAAGAAGAGGATTAATAATTAGCACTGGCAACAGAAAGTATGCTTCCCCCGGGTGACTGAAATAACCACATAATTTCAATTTCGATCTAAAGGCCAGAAACAAAATGGAAGCTTGCATTGGTTGGAAAAATTACGGAGAGGTAAATAAAGCAATATCCCAAGGAAGCGAGAAAGGCCAAACGATTTCTCCATTCACTTCGGACTTGTAATATTGGCTCGTGATGATGGAATGGAATGAGAACAGTGGAAGCTCATCTGTTTAGAACATTGGTGGTATGGGAAGCAAATATCTTTTTATTATATATTTACTACAGAACACTCCAAAGCTTTTCTGATTGATCTCAGAATGACAAACGTCACGATTCACATCACACGACTCCAATTCCTTAAACAGAAGCACCGAATACTTTAGGAAATCAAATCATACACAACTTTCAGTCCAAAGTGACATCCGACAACAGAGAATACGTAAAAGAATAAAAAATAATTAAGAAACATAAATGATAAAAATGGATTCTCAACTAAAAAGAAGGGCGACCAGGCGCACGTCTATGTGAACCGGTGATTACAGAAACACTTAAAAAGGGAACGAGCGGTAGATGAATCAAACTTAAAACGATAAGCATGTCAGGGAAACACTTTTAGATTCGTCGAATCTCGACAACCCAGGTCACATAAGAAAGAACAGAGCAGACAACACCAGGGCCAGCCAGCAAAACGAAGGAAGAAACCGAAAGATACGATTTTTACACAAATCACAAAAAATATATATATATATATATATATAACCGAAAGATGTTAATGAACAAGATAGGCCGTTCCTTCGACACAGAAACAAAGGAACAATGAAAACCACACTTACAAGCCTCTTCATGAGCCTCTCGGCACAAAGGGCACCCCAAAGCCAAGCAGCGGAGGTCCAGCCGAAGAGGAGGCAGTACGAGAAAAAAAAAGGCAGCAGACCAATCGAGGAAGGGAGAAGAGGAGGGAGGGGGAAACGAGGAGGAAGAGGAGAAGAACCCAAATAAATACACACACTCGAAGCTGACTTATTTATAATAGGGAAAAAAACAATAATGGAAGCATAGTTAATTAATCCGACAACGTACACCCAGAAGCCGACACCCCCGGAGAGCGGGTGAGGTCATCCGAGGAGGATGGCCAATGAAGAACGGGAGGTACGATCGGGGTCGGACGACTCCTTATATTGCATCCCCACCCAATTCCTTCCTCGGACGATTTAGTCGCAATCAAAAGAAGAGGAAAGGCGTCTTTTTGATAGTTTTGATGAAGCAGAAAAATTAAAATAATAAATTTAAAAAAGAAGGAAACCATCCCTATGCCAAGTAAAGAGTGATGGATCTGACAAATCTAACACGTCGACAGAAGGGTAAAGACATTTTTCCTCCCCCTCCCCCGCGACAGCTTCAGAACCAACTTGGCGTATTTGGCTCGAACACAAAAAAAAAAAAAAAAAAAAAAAAAAAAAAAACTGACAAAACAAATTTGCATTGCCACCGTATCTATATGGTGCCAGGGATGGACGGATAGAGGGGCAGCAGATCCAGTCAATAAATTTGTAGGATCACGGATCAGTTGGTGGGATGGATGATTTGTGGGAAACACTTAATAAATGTACATACAAAACGATTATTAATGACATGTTATCAGTGTATTCCTTAATTTATGTGGCTCAGACTTAGACAGAGATAGAGAGAGAGAGAGAGAGAGAGAGAGAGAGAGAGAGAAATATGGGACGTTGAGAAAAAAATAATAAAGAGATTTTATGAAATTTTCTTTTGGTAGGGATCAGAGTAGAATGAGATTGTCATATACACATATTGCACATGAAAAAATGAGTCTAAGTATGTAAAAACAAGATGGGAGGATATTAACGTACTCAAAACTAATATCATGGGATTACATATCCTACATGGGTAGATGGGGAAGGCAACGTGCCTCTCATTGTCAATCATGACCTCACTCCTCCTATGATCATCTTCCATCGTGATAACTTATACTATATCGATCACTTTATTTTATTCTGCGGATCATCAACACCTTTCTCGTGTCAACATGCCATAGGTTAGTATATAATATATGGAGGTGGTGTAACGAGTGAGGAGATCGTCATATTGTTACCACCCTCATAGATATATATATATATATATATATATATATATATATATATTACTGTCACTCTAGATGGATTGATACATAAAATCGATAGCCTCAAAACTTTACACTCACTTAGTTAACAAACTATATTTGTTTTCTATAAAATATTTTACCTTTATACTTTATAAGATTTTAAAGAAATATATATTAATTTAATCGAGTAATCTTTTTTTTCTCTCTCTAGATCATTAGATTGCTCTCTAGCAATCTTAATAAAATTGGATTATTTGAGGTAAGAGTATAATTATTGGAGCTAGATTTTAAAATTAATAAATACTTTCTTTTGACTTTCTAACTAATAGCCTCAAAGTCGGTTCTATGAAACGATGTAGGTTTGGACCCGAGATGAAAGTAGATCGATCTCCCTTGAGACATCAATAAGTCATCAAGGATAATTTCATTGATTGGGGTTTATGTAGTTGATGAAAATATGAATTGTTGACGAAGTGGTGTCTCCGATTCTTAAGTCAATCAGATATCCAAAGTATAATAAAACGTGAGAGACGAAAGAGAGAAAAATATAATTTAAGATATTATTTATACTTGGAGATACTAGTTAAGGTGGTTGAAATAGTTCCTTCAATAAATGCAATTATCTCCCTAGCTCAGGTGGCATAACTATTACCTTGGTCATAATGAGTTGATGTAATTACTATCTTAGTAGCCATGAGGTGGCCCTACTACTACCCAGGGTGACCATTTTTTGTTATCGGAGAAATTCACTAAGGTGGTGGTTTTAATTGTTGGAAAGGATCAACTATTATTGGGGTGACAATCTCAGTTGTTGAAATGTAGTTGTCTATGTGCAGATCTTAGAAAGGTTAATTTTGTTTTCTATCACTTGTTCTACTATTGCACTTTGGTATAAGAAATATTTAAGGCAAAGTACAATATCACACTAAATACATTTAGGTGAGTGATCTGGTTATAAACTCCATATTGCATCATGCAAAAAGGGCTCTTACTTGACTCGAATTGATTTGGCTGACCTATCCATATCAGATAGTAGGAGTTTGCCTTTTGTTGATTTACTCACATTGGGCAATAAGAGCTTAAAGTTTAGCTAACTTGCTCACATTGGGTAGTCTGGAGCTTTAGCTTGGTTGACTTGCTTAAATCGATCAATATAAAATTTTATTTTAACCAATCTACTCACCTTGGGTTGAGTAAGGTTTCTTTTTTTTTTACTTGACTCGCCTACCTTAGGTGTGGTAATATATTTTTACTGATTTGCCCACCTCTAACAGGTTGAGCCTCCTTCTTGATCGACATGATTATATTAGGCTATCAAAATTTCTTGTTAGTTTGACTTGCTCATCTCGGGTTGGATTAGCTTTCTTTTAGATCAAGAGGAATGAGGATGACTAAAAATGATTATGTTTGAGGATAAATGCTTATATCCATGGAAAACATATTAAGCACTTGAGATATTTATGTCTATAAAGGATGCATCAAATGCTTGAGATGATTCTAAGAAAATTGCATTGGATATTTGGGATACTTTTACCCATAAAGAGGACATTAAATGTTTAAGATACTTCTACTTACAAATGGGCACATTGGGTGCTTGAGATATTTATATATGCAAAGAGTGCATTGAATGCTTGAGATGCTTCTATATATAAAGGGTGTATCAGGCATTTGTGATACTTTTGCCAACAAAAGGATGCATCTGACACTTGAGATGCTTATTTTCATGAAGGACACATAATGCACTTGGAAAGCTTTTGCTCGTGAAAGGCATATTGGGCTCTTGGGATGCTTTTATATCAGACACTTAAGATACTTATATTCATAAAGGATTCATTGGATGCTTGAGATGCTTTTTTCCGTGAATGACATATTGAACGCTTGAGATTTTTCGGCTTGTGAAGGGTGCATTAAACACTTGGGATATTTATGTTCATGGAAGATACATCAAGCACTTTAGATTACTCTAATCATACAGGATATATCAAGTTCTTGGGATGCTTTTGCCCACGATGAATGCATCAAATGCTTGAGATGCTTATGTTAATGAGGAATGCATCTAGCGCTTGAGATGTTTCTGCCTATGAATGGTGCATCTGACACTTAGGATGCTTTTACTTGTAAAGGATGCATTAAGCACTTGATATGCTTATGTCCATGAAGGATGTATTTGGTGCTTCGAATATTTTTACCCATGAAGGGCACATCGAGTGCTTTAGATACTTCTACCAATGAAGAGTATGACAGACATTTTAGATGCTTATGTCTATAAAGGATGCATCAAGTGCTTGATATTCTTATGCCTATGAAAGATACATCAGATGATTTAGATGCTTATGCCTACAAAGGACACATCAAGCGCGTGGGGTACTTCTGCCTAGAAAGGGGTGCACTTGACCTTGTTCTTTTCGAGAGAATGATCAACTATATGCTTATAATTGGGTTTAACATGATGAATCACCTACCAATTTTTACCCTTGAATCTCACTTCTCCTTGCTCCCACATTGATTGAGTTGGAAAAGTAAGGATGGTGGCAAAATACTTCAATGACTGAAACTTCATTAAAGGCATCACCCTAGTGCGAGGAAGCTAGAGATGTTGGAAACAAAAGTTAAGTAGCCTATAAGATGTAAATTTTATACTTCAAATAATAATATATTTTGTCATAAAGAGAAAATTCAATCAATAAGCCCTTTGACATGTAAAAGTAAATGTGACTATAAAACTAGGGTTACAACTTTTTGAGATGGCTATAAGTTCCTCACACTTGTATTATATTGATAGTCTTTGTAAAATCTATATACTTGTTTTTGTCTCATCTCATTAAGGATGATCATATTGAGTGAGGGTTCTTAAGCACTACTTTCTCTAAGAAAAACTTTCACTCCATAGGGTCCTTAACAGGCCTAGACCTTCGGGGTGACAGTTGCTGAGATTGTGATATTTTTTTTTATCTCTCGATGTTTTTGCCTTTTATCTTTCTTCCTGCATGAGATAAGAGACTTTCTTAACAATTATGTATTGGTTCACTTGTAATATATAACCATATGAATCAAACCATGAGTATCAGAGGTCCTGTATGAAGGTTTGAACAATGATTAATGGGTGTGTATTAGTCACATAACTTGCTTTCACAGTGAACTTAGAGATGCAATCAGCCAAAGGTTCATCCTCGCCTTGGTAGTTCACCATGAGTATAGTCATAGTTTGCTTTGGCCACAAACAAAATATGTCATAGACACCTACCTATGTAGGCTAGTTGAATGTGGATAAAGATGTATAAGTGAGGTAAGAGACTTTTAAAGTACTCTCTAAAGTATGGTTAGAGTAACTGACACATTAGGGCATCCAATTAGCATAAAAGATCAACGTTATGACATATTACTTAAGGATCGATAATGCCATCAAATATCTATAGGGTAAATAGTTGGAACCCATGGAGAATTAGCTCTTCTTATGTTTGTCAATGAAGGGATACTAACCATATAGATCTATTTTATCTCCTTCCTTAGCGAGTTGAAACACCCAACACATATTTTCTAATCATTGGCTCATCTCTTAGAGTTAGCTGGGCCATATGTTATGTTGAAACCTTAGAACCTGAATCTATCTAAACCATCAACTTCCACTAAAGGGGATGATGAGGTGACCATATTAGCAAGTAACAACATTGATCGGGAATATCCAACCATGACTAGATCTACATCTAGTTGCAGGGTTATGGAGTCTCTAGTTTTAATATAAGGGGTTGCAACACTATTTGGTCGTGGACAAATACAAGCTGTAGAAGCTATTAAACGAAGGGAATGACGGATTGCATTATCCTTTAGAGAGCATGGACTTATTGGGAGAGCCTTGAGAAGGCTTTTGTTGACACTAGTACGATAAGGGGAAGCTTGAGTGGTAGAAAAATTGTTGATACATGAGTAGTTTGTTGAGGAGGTCTTAAAATGACAATAGAAAAAAAAAAAAAAACATTAGCTGGGCCAGTACCAAACACATGAATGTAGGGAAGATGTTAGAGCTTCTCGGTAAGATCATTACTTTACACCATGTTAGCCCTCTTTTAGTGTCAAATTTAATAATATGATGTGATGCTAGGAGAGCGACTCGGCTAGGTTTGGACCTGAGATAAAAGTAAATTGATATGCCTTAAGACGTTGAGAAGTAGTTAAGAAGACTCTATCGACGAGAATCTAGACGATCGATGAAGATCTATATGGTAGATGAAGTGGTTACCATTTCCAAGATATCGCTTGGGATATTGAATAAGACATAGGTTGGGAATATTTGACTCGATCCTTTTCGATACTTAAGTAAGTGAGACTCTAAAGTGTAGTGCAACATGAGATACAAAAGAAATAGAAAAAAAGAAAAAGAAAAAGTGAGAGACTAGTTATTGTTAGTGGTTAGAGTTGTTGGAATGATTGGTTGAGGGAGCGAATGCAACTACAAGCTAACTTGACAAGTGTGGTGGCATGAGTGATTGCCGAGGTGACAATGAGGCAACCCAATTGCCTCCGAGGAATAATCTTTGCTGAGGTGACATAATCATTTGTTTTTGATAAATAGTAAGGTAGCATAATCGTACTCTTAATGATAGTGAGGTGGAAGATGATGATTTTGATTATTGAAGATACCAAATATTGATTGGTTGAGGTGATAATTTCATTTATTGAAAAAGATAAAAAAATCTATTATTCATATATCGTGATTCTGATTATGGACATATCGATATCGATATCAATATATATTAATTTTTCTTTTTTTATAAAAAAAAGTCAATTTTATCATCTTAGTACTAATCAATTTTATTTTCCTATATAGGTATATATTTTTAATAAAATAATAAATTTGTTATTTGAATTATTTCCACACGTGCACTGGCAAGCATGCGGAGTTGGAGGTCGATCGTCCCAAAATTCCATTTGAGAACACTTTTTTTTTTTTTTTTTTGCCCAATTTCCATCCGATCGAGTGCTGTCCTCGCCAGCGGTGTAATTAAGCCCCACAGATGATGATGATGACATCTGTGATGGACGAGACAAAAAAAAAAAAAAGGGTTACATGCATCTGGACTCAATTCGTTTGTCCCTCAACTCCATCAGCCGGTCAACGGTGCAATGAACCCAGCCACGGCCACCTGTTCTCGACCTTTTTTGACCGCCGGTAATCCCACGTTCGGTCATACACATAATTTTACATAAAAATACATTTGATGTTGTTGATTAATTGCTTACTGAGTCGAACATGATGATCCAAGTCACGGAAATTTATAAAAAAAATAAAAAAGTCCAGCAAGCGTCGAATGAATAAATACTACGAGCTGGAACCTCCCAAGTTCGACGGCCCTCATCGGTGGAGAAGAACAACAACCGGAGGGTGGCACCGTGCCGGCTCCGCCGCCCTCGGCGATGCAGGGAAACGATGGTAGTCGCGCGAGATGCGCCCCCAGGAAGCGCGTCCTGCGTCAGCACCGTCGTCGCAAGTGCGACGAACTCGCGAGATCATCTGAAGACAGGGTGCAGGGAGTTAGTTTCACGCGCTAATGCTTTTATTTGTTTTTGGGTGGGGTGTTTTGTTCATCCTGGATCCTGGCCGAGTCACACAGCTGAGCATCGCCTCTACAGATTCCTTTTCCGTTCTTTTCATATCTTTCCTTCTGGAAACTCTCGGGTTCCCTCCCCTGTTTACTGCGGTGAGCTACACCGCAGTTGACATCCCCGAGGCAGGGCCTTCCCACCGCTGGATTATCTGCTCGGAGATTCGTGTTTTTTAAAATCCAACGGTGGTTTATCCTTCGGCGGTACATATTCGACCGTGCAGGAGCTTCTTATTCTCCATCTCCTTGAAATCGCGGTGATTCATGTCTTGCTTTCAGACCGTGAACCACAAAATATGACCACCGCTGCTGCTGCTGCTGCGAAGGGAAGAAGCAAAGGTACAGAAGAGGTAAAACAAAGAAAAGGCTTCCACCCCTCTCGATCTCCCTCCTCCTTCGCGCGAGTTACGACGGTTCCTAGTTGCTTCTCTCTCTTTCTTTTGACTTCTCGGGAACGATTCTGATCGAAACCTAGAAGCTGTCCGACTCTGCTTGAGGTATCAATTCCCTTCTTTTTTTTCTTGCTTCCTTTGCTTTTTCGCTCTGAGATCACAGTCTTTACCACTTTTCGGCGTTCTTTCGTGTTCGATTTCATCATTCCCTGCGACTGATTTGACGCTGGAAGCGGCTCTCCTTGATCCTGTATTAGGGTTTCCCCCCTGATCTTCATTTGTTTTTGCTTTTTTTTTCTGCTAATTTCCGGTGTGTGAAAATTGAAATCTGGGACTAGAATAGTGCACTGTCTCATGTAAGTTAAGGCCTGGGCGACATTTAGTGTCTCCCCTTTCCAAATCAGTAGATTCTTCTTCTGTTTCCAATAGACATTGTAAGTGTCTGATGACGGGCTCTGCATAAACAACAGGAAGAAATCTAATTTTTGATCTTTCGTGGTTTAGTAAGCAGCTTGCGTTTGCATGGTGTAGTAGTTAAAGATACCTTATTTGTGCTTATCGATAGTGAATTTCATATTTACTTACACCTATTTGTTTGCCTGGCCTTCGGAGTTATGATTTTGCTTTTTCTTCACTGGCTTTTAATTTAACTGCGGAAGTTGCTTCCTTGCACTTGGACAAAAAAAAAAGCAAAAAAGCTAAGATCTGTTCTGATCAGACCAAATAACAAATGGCCTTGTTTGTTGTTTCAGAATGTAGTACTGTTATTCTGGCCCCTGTAGTTGCTTCGAGATGGAAGGTTGTGACTGCATTGAGCCGCAATGGCCTGCTGATGAGCTTCTGGTGAAGTATCAATATATATCAGACTTCTTTATAGCCCTTGCCTATTTCTCCATTCCTCTCGAGCTCATTTACTTCGTGAAGAAGTCTTCATTCTTCCCATACAGATGGGTGTTGATACAATTCGGTGCCTTCATTGTTCTTTGTGGAGCAACACATATGATCAATCTCTGGACATTCACCATGCACTCACGAACAGTTGCATTGGTAATGACTGTTGCGAAAATCTCAACTGCTGTTGTATCATGTGCTACAGCTTTGATGCTTGTTCATATAATTCCTGACTTGTTAAGTGTTAAGACAAGGGAGTTGTTTCTGAAAAATAAGGCAGAGGAACTTGATAGGGAGATGGGTATTATACGTACGCAAGAGGAAACAGGGCGACATGTCAGAATGCTTACGCATGAAATCAGAAGTACACTTGACAGGCACACAATATTAAAGACAACCCTGGTTGAACTAGGGAGGACTCTGGATTTGGCAGAATGTGCACTTTGGATGCCATCAAGAAGTGGTCTTAATCTCCAGCTCTCACATACTTTGCACCATCAAATGCCCCTCGGATCTGTTGTGTCCATCAACCTTCCTGTAGTCAATCAAGTCTTCAGTAGTAACCGTGCTGTAAGAATCCCACATACGTGTCCATTAGCAAGGATTCGGCCTCAAACTGGAAGATATGTGCCACCGGAAGTTGTTGCTGTCCGAGTTCCACTATTACATCTTTCAAATTTCCAAATAAATGATTGGCCTGAGCTTTCTGCCAAAAGCTATGCCATTATGGTCCTAATGCTCCCTTCAGACAGTGCAAGAAAATGGCACATACATGAACTGGAGCTTGTTGAGGTGGTCGCGGATCAGGTAACTACCAGCTTCTAGCATTGAAGTCCTGTTCTGGATCTCATATTTGCTTTGGTAGGTTTATACAAATAATTTGGGCATCCTTTTAAATTTTCTTAATTTTTGAATAAACTTGGGTAATATTTCACAGATGTGGTGATTTCTATTTTCCGCGTTGCACTGCTAAGATTCTCTAGTTAGTATGAGCATGAACATGTTTTGATTCTCTACTAGTATGAGTGCATGTATGCTATGAAATTTGCTAGTTCTATTTTATGTTCATGTCAATCACCATCATTGTTTGTTTCTGTATGGTAGTACCAGAAATATACTGAGTAAATTACTATGCCACTTGTATCATTGATCATAATATGTGCACTGAGGCCAGACCTATAATGGTTACCTATTAAGAACTTGATTTCTGCTGGTTATTGATATTTAAAGCTGCCAATGCATTGTTTGTTATTTATTGGGCTTTCGGTGTGCATCAGTGGATGATGGTAATTCCATGACACTTTATAAAAGAATTTAACAACATACTTGATATTGAAGACCAGTTTTATTTGTTTTGGCCTTGAAGATATAAATAAGTGTTAAAGACAGATAGCTTAAGTTTCCTTTTTGAAAGACAAAGTTTAGCTATTATTTTTGTTATGCTGTAGTTGGCAATAAATAGTGCATTACAATTTATCCCTACACTGGGCCATATGAAGTATGGCTTGTTGGCTGTGCCACTCCAAGTTCTAATGTTGAACTATGATCATTGGTAAAGTTGTTAATGTTTAAAGAAACAAGCTATTGGACTTACCATTCCATTCATTTAGTTCTGAAGGAAAGAAAATCAGTGACTCGTTGAATTTTTTGATCCATTTTCATGATCACTGAAGCTAAGATTTTACTATGTGATAACATATATTCTATAAGATTGTTAGACATACATAGTATTACATTCTTTCATGGCTGTATTTTGTTGTCGAGGCTTTTATATCATGGTTCTTCAATGTAAATAAAGTGTGCTGAAGTGATTTCTTGTTACTTTTTTCTCTCGTTGTGGCACTCTTATAGTGGTTTCAGTTTAAAGAATCGCCATTAACAGTCAACATCAAGGTAGGGTACTTTTCTTAGAAATCCTTATAGAAGTGGTATAATTGTTGTGTGTTCGCACAAGAATACCTTATTTAGTGTCACTCTCACAATGACACATAGTTTGAATAATTGAAACTATCGTTTTCTTTTAGCTTGAGAAAATGAGTTGAATTTAGAGCTCTTACCAAGTGTTTGTTGGAGTCATATGATTCTTACCATTCCAGTCCTTGTTAGGTTTAGGTTTCAGACTTTTTCATAGAGCTGTTTAGTTCTTAACGTTACTGGAGGATTACCTATGCTTACCTCATTTTTGTGTATCTATACACACACACACACACACACACCCCCCCTAGTGCTCTATGGCTGGAGCACTAATAACTAGGTGTTGAAGTGTTCCTTGACAGCTCAATATATCGCAGAAGCTCAGGGGTCCAAATGTGTGGCCAGCATGTTTTTCTTTTTGCTTTTTTATGTTCATGGAATTAGGCCATGAAACATTGCTTTAATCTCTCACGTAATTAATTTTTACTCATTACTAAAATGGATCATTGGATGAATAGAAATAGTCATCCCAAACTTGTGTCTCACCTTCAATGTGCCTATGGTGATATTTTATTACATCAACATTATGGTGACCTAGCGGACCATTGAATGCTTCAGGTTTTATGACCTTGCTTGTGTAAGGTGAACCATGAAGAGGGAGCATTGTGGTCTTGAAGAACATCGGTCAATCATCTAAAGTTTTGAAATTAAGAATGAACTAGTGAAATATGTCATTCTAAACATTTCTTATTTGACCATGTAATAAGATCCAGACATGAGATATAGATTTGCTTGATACTAAATGGTGTTATGTGCACTTATCCTGTGAGCTAGTGTGATGTCTATAAATAATCTTTTGGTGGGGTTAACACCATTTTTGGAAAGTGATTGTGGGTTCTGATTAATAATGTATATCTTGTGTTGTTCAAGTTTCCATACAGTTCAATTACACTGAGTTAATTTTCTTTTCGGATTTGATGTCAGGTCGCAGTTGCACTTTCACATGCTGCCATTTTAGAAGAGTCAATGCGGGCACGTGACTTACTTATGGAGCAAAATGTTGCTCTAGATTCAGCTCGTCGGGAGGCCGAGATGGCTATTCGTGCTCGTAATGATTTTCTAGCTGTCATGAATCATGAAATGCGGACTCCAATGCATGCAATTATAGCTCTATCATCCCTGCTTCTGGAAACTGAGCTAACTCCTGAACAACGACTGATGATAGAAACTGTGTTAAAAAGTAGCAATCTGCTGGCAGCACTTATCAATGATGTTTTGGATCTTTCTAAGCTGGAAGATGGGAGCTTTGAGTTGGAGATTGCAAATTTCAACCTTCAAGCCGTTTTCAGAGAGGTTAATACATGGGTCGCATTTAATTTTGTTTTTGTGTCGTAGTTAATATTGATCAGTTGATAAAACACATTAATTTGCAGGTCATAAATTTGATAAAACCGATAGCTGCTGTAAAGACGCTCTCTGTGTTTGTGACATTGGCGCCCGACTTGCCCTCATGTGCCGTTGGTGATGAAAAACGGCTTATGCAAACAATACTAAATGTTGCTGGCAATGCTGTCAAGTTTACAAAGGAGGGCCATATATCAATCACAGCATGTGTTGCTAGATCAGATTCTTCAAGAGACCCTCGGGCTCCTGAATTCTCTCCAGTTCCCGGTGATCGGCATTTCTATTTGCGTATACAGGTCTGTTGTCATTGAAAAATTGAATAGTTGTTCTTAGTAGCCATTCTATAATCTATTATTCTGACAGTTCCATTGACTATGGAATCTGTTGCCTTGAGACAACAAGATATCACTTACTAAATGAACAGGCTTCTCATTAGATATGACTGAATATCCACCGCTGCTGCATAGATCAATTAATCTAAAACCAATGTAGAAACTTATTAATTTAATGACCATGTTACTTCCTATCCATGTTAAAGTGAAGCAATTACCTATATTTGTCTTCTTAAACGTTGCAGGTCAAGGATACTGGCTGTGGAATCAGTCCTCAAGATTTACCACACATCTTTACTAAGTTTGCTCACTCCCGCAGCAGTGCAAACAAAGCCTACAATGGCAGTGGGCTCGGCCTTGCTATTTGTAGGAGGTACTGCCTTAAAACACTGGCAATGTCAACTGAAAGTGTATATGATGCATACCTTGCATTTTTTTTTTTTTTTTCTCTGAAGTTACTGTTATGCATAAACTTGTTGCTGTAGATTTCTTCTGGATTGGTGTTTGATATCTATGAAAGAGGCTATATCTAATTCTATCACAACAAAAATAGAAATGAAGAAACTCATCTACATGGATTCTATCTTGTTTGGCTAATTGATTATTCTTCCTGATTAGCTTTTTATTAACATTTTACACTGGCACAATCAGGTTTGTGAGCCTCATGGAAGGACAGATCTGGCTCGAAAGTGAAGGGATAGGGAAAGGTTGCACTGCCACATTCATCGTCAAACTTGGTATTTGTGATCCAAGCGGAAATCTGCAACAAATGTTGCAGACTACACCAAGTCATGGAGACTCAAATCTTCCCGTCCCAAGAGCTAAATTCGATGATGAGAATGGGAAATTTAGTCCAATGATGCGTTACCAAAGAAGTGTATAATTTATACGGTTGGATTCATCTACCTACCTGCAGCATTTATGGCCTGAAGGCTCTGATTGGTGAAACCAATTTTGTGATGGTTCAAGGCTCTCTTTGGTGTTCAAAGACCACCGAGTTTGTGGCTTACCTACGTGGAGTATGTGATCTTTTGCTGATATAACTGAGTTCAAATTAGTTGGTGTGAAGTAATAGTTGCTGTTTCCACACTTAATTATCTGGCTGATGAGCCGAGTTTGATGAGCAACTGAACTGGGTGATCTTTTGGCTTCAAACTTTGTATGATATTTCTCTTAACGGCCACCCTACGATTTCAGTACTTTGTTTTGAACGATTGCTACGTTCTCGATCTGCTTACGGTTCAGTGTCGATATCACTAAACTATGATTATGTGTTTGCTAGTCCAATAGCTGGCGGTGTCGTCTACGTGCGTTTAGGCTTGTGTTGTGTGTATGCATATGTGCGTGCATAAGATAACACACAGCATGTCAATGTTCTTTCGCAAACAAGTAGAAAACAGAGCATCTCATATCTATACGTGTAAGAGAAAATGGGTAATAAATTAATTTTTTTTAATCTGCATAATAATCATTTATTATTATTACTTTTTTATAAAGAGGCAAAGACGAATAAAGACCGAGAAGAGGGGAGCCGTGCATCGCCTTCCAAATGTAATAATCTTGGTATTTGGAGCTTAGCCTTCTCTCTATGTATATATACACGTACACAGTCTCAAATCCGTGATCTGTTATCTTATTTCCTTCTATTTATTTACCTTCTCGATCTACAATCAAAACGAGAGCTCTAAATGAGGTCGGTTCATGGTGAAGTCAAACCACATCGTTCAATTTTAAACCTTCGAGAACGCCTATGATCTCCTTCGTTGTTGTAGGTACCTCCTCTAAATTCTAATCCTATGTCAAGAAATATGTGATATGTTCTCTTGTTTACTTCTATTTATTTACCTTACCTTTCTGGATCTGCATCTAAACTAAGAGCTCTGAAGAGGTCGGTTTATGGCGAAGGCGAACCACATGGCCTAGTTCCAAATCATCGAGAATGCCTACAATCTCCTCCATTGTTACAAGTACCTTCCTCTAAATTCTAATCTCATGTCAAGAAATTTTTGATCCGTTCTTTGTTTCCTTATATTTATTTACCTTAGCTTTCTGGATCCGCATCCAAAATGAGACCTCTGAAGAGGTCGGTTTATGGCGAAGGCAAACCACATGGCCTAGTTCCAAATCATCTAGAATGCCTGCGATCTCCGTCGTTATCCATCCTCTTGTTTCCTTCTAGTTATTTAATTTACCTTTTCGGATCTGCATCCAAAATAAGAGCTCTAAAGGAGGTCGGTTCATGGCAAAGGCGAACCACATTGTGTAGTTCCAAACCATCGAGAACGCCTGTGATTGCCTCCGTTGTTATAGGTACCCCCCCCCCCCCCCCCTCTAAATTCTAATCCCATGTCAAGAAATCTCTTATACGTTCTCTTGTTTTTGTCTATTTATTTACTTTGGCTTTTTGGATCAGCATCCAAAACGAGAGCTCTGAAGAGGTCGATTCATGGTCTATTTATTTACTTTGGCTTTTTGGATCAGCATCCAAAACGAGAGCTCTGAAGAGGTCAATTCATGGCGAAGGCGAACTACATGGCCTAGTTCTAAATCATCGAGAATGCCTGCGATCTCCTCCGTTGTCACAGGTACCTCACTCTAAATTCTAATCTCATGTCAAGAAATCTCTGATCTGTTCTCTTGTTTCCTTCTATTTATTTACCTTAGCTTTCTGGATTTGCATCCAAAATGAGAGCTCTGAAGAGGTCGGTTTATGACGAAGGTGAATCACATTGCCCCATTCCAAACCATCAAGAATGCATGCAATCTCCTTTATTATTGCGGGTATCCCCCCTCTAAATTATAATCTCATGTCAAGAAATCTCTTACCCATCCTCTTGTTTCCTTCGAATTATTTACTTTACCTTTTTGGATCTGCATCCAAAATAAGAGCTCTGAAGGAGGTCGGTTCATGGCAAAGGCGAACCACATTGCGTAGTTCCAAACCATCGAGAACGCCTGTGATCACCTCCGTTGTTATAGGTACCCCCCCTCTAAATTCTAATACTATGTCAAGAAATCCCTTATACGTTCTCTTGTTTTCGTCTATTTATTTACTTTGGCTTTTTGGATCTGTATTCAAAACGAGAGCTCTGAAGAGGTCGATTTATGGCGAAGGTGAACTACATTGCCCAGTTCCAAACCATCGAGAATGCCTGCGATCTCCTCCGTTGTTGCAGGTTACCCCCCCCCCCCCCTCTCTAAATTCTAATCTCATGTCAAGAAATCTTTGATCCATTCACTTGTTTCCATCTATTTATTTACCTTGATTTTCTAGATTTGCATCGAAACCAAGAGCTCATAAGAGGTCGATTCGTGGCAAAGGCAAACCACATCGCCCTTCCCCCCTCTAAATTCTAATCCTATGTCAAGAAATCCATAATTCATTCTCTTGTTTCCTTTTATTTATTTACCTTGGTTTATCTAGATCTACACTAAAACAAGAGCTCTGAAGAGGTCGGGTCATGACAAAGGTGAACCACATCGCATACTTCCAAACCATTGAGAATGCCTGCGATCACCTCTGTTGTTGTAGGTACCCCCTCTAAATTCTAATCCTATGTCAAGAAAACCCTGATCTGTTCTCTTGTTTCCTTCTATTTATTTACCTTGGTTTTCTGGATCTACATCCAAAACGAGAGCTCGGAAGAGATTGGTTCATGACGAAGGCGAACCACATCGCGTAGTTCCAAACCATCGAGAACGCCTGTGATCGTCTTCGTTGTTACATATACCCCCCTCTAAATTCTAATCTCATATCAAGGTTCGTTGTATCGGTGCATACCAAGAAAATATCATTATGCCGATACCTGATACCAGATGGTACGCATAGTGTATGCCGCCCAGTACATTATAATATATTTACTATATATATATTTTTATAATATAAATATTAATATAAACATAATAAATATATAAAAAATGAGGCAACGCCTAATCTTAGCGCTGCCTCATCTCCTAGCGTTGGAAGACGAGACGTCGCCTCGCCTTCCAGTGGAAGAACAAAGCAGCGCCTTGTTAGAAAGAGATGAGAACACAAAAGAACATGCTTTATTCATTGAATGAGCACCTATTTATACAAGATTTAGTTGAGAATTTCCCTTAACTGATGAACGAGATATTCTCGTTCAGTTACAGTTCTGTTCTGTTCAGCTAACATGCCCCCGCAAGATCGAACTCCTGTTAAGGATGCCGATCATGGACCGATGTAAGGCAAAGTGTTTGCGGGCCAGAGACTTTGTGAGAGAGTCAACAAGTTGATCAGCCGTGTGAACATGAGAAACACGGAGCTGCTGGCGGATAACTTGATCTCGCACAAAATGAAAGTCAATGGCAACATACTTCATGCGAGAGTGGAAAACTGGATTTGCACAAAGGTAAGTCGCACTGATGTTGTCACAGTAAATAATAGGCGTAGAAGTAGAGTGAGTGTGAAGCTCCTTAAGCAAGTTGGTGATCCAATTAAGTTCAGTAGCAGCAATGACAATAACACGATATTCATCTTCAGTAGTAGACCTGGCAACCGTCTTTTGTTTCTTAAAACTCCAACTAATCGGGTTGGCACCAAGAAAAATAATATAACCTGATGTGGATGTTCTATCATCAATATTTCCCACCCAATCATCATCGGCAAAGGCATGAAGCTGAGGGGGAGAGTGTTTGCGAAGAAAAATGCCATGATCAATGGTCCCTTTAAGATAACGCAAAATACGTTTGATAGCAGTCCAGTGTAAAGTAGACGGTCGATGCATAAATTGAGATAATTTATTAACTACAAAGGAGATATATGGACGAGTAAGAGCGAGATATTGTAAGGAGCCAACGACCTACCGATACTGAGTAGAGTTTGTAGCAGGACTGTCATCACATAACTTAAATGAGTCACTAGAGGACAAAGGAGTAGTAGCTTCTTTTGCATCCTGTATATTAGTCTTCAACATCAAGTCATGAATATACTTTATCTGTGAAAGGAAGAGACCAGAAGACGCAAACGCAGCCTCGACACCGAGAAAATAATTTAAGTGGCCAAGATCCTTAAGAGAAAATCTGTCGGCCAATAGCTTGATAAACACTTGAACCTCTATAGCGTTATCACCGGTGATAATAATATCGTCCACATAGACCAAAAGATAGATAGTGCACCCATGTTGTCGGCGTAAAAATAAAGAGGCATCAGATTTGGAGTTAATGAAGCCAACCGAAGATAAGTATAGGCCAAGTTCAGTATACTAGGCCCGTGGAGACTGACAAAGTTCAAAAATGGCCTTTTGGAGTTTACATACATGTCGTGAATATTGAGGATGTATAAAGCCTGGAGGCTGTTCCATGAAGACATCGTCAGTAAGAGTCCCTTGTAAAAAGGCATTGTTAACATCTAATTGGCGTAAACACCAGTCGTTGGATATTGTCAGACTTAGGATTAGTCGAATAGTAGTAGATTTGACAACATGACCAGGGTGTTAATGAAACCCTTTAGCCACAAGTCATGCTTTATAGCGATCAATCGAATCATCAGGCTTTCATTTAATTCGATAGACCCACTTACACCCAATAATGTTTTATGTAGAATGAGAGGGGATAAGTGTCCATGTAGCATTATGAAGAAGAGCGTCATACTCCTCACACATGGCTTTACGCCAATGAGGAGATTTTTGGGCCTGAGAAAAGGAAGATGGTTCAGTAGAGTCGGGGGACGGTGTAGTGCTAACATGGAGGTCAAGAACTTGACGGGGTTTAAAAACACCACTCCTGGAACGAGTTTGCATTGGATGTCAGGAGGGTATAACAGTGTTGGATGGTAAGAGCTAAGGGTTAGCACTAGTGGAGTCAGACGAAAGGACGACAGGATCACCCAAACTACTGGAGGACAAAGGCTGGGGTTCTAGAAGAGGAGAAGCTGGAGGAGAGAAGGAAGAAGAAAGGTGTGGAACAGAAGTAGCAAGAGAATGTGGATATGGCAAAGGCAAGTGGGTGGATGAAGATGTGTCAGAGGAACTCAATGGGACGACAGATTGTCATGATCACGAAAGAGAAAAATAGATTCTACAAAAGTGACATGTCTGGAAACAAAGACTTTAGTAGAGTGAGGATCATAACATCGAAAAGTATTATGTTCAAGGGAATATCCGATGAAAATGCAAGGGCGAGAGCGAGGCTGCATTTTATTGGAATTGTAGGGACGTAACCACGGGTAGCAGAGACAGCCAAAGACTTTCAATGTTTGTAGATTGGGGCATTTTTGAAAAAGCTTTTGAAATGGTGATTGATAGTGTAGATTAGGAGTGGGCATGCGATTAATGAGGTAGACAGCCGTTTGAAAGGTGACGGACCAAAAGGTAGATGGCATGGAAGCCTGATGGAGCAATGTCAAACCAGTTTCAACAATAAGACGATGTTTACGTTCGGCAGAACCAACCAATTGAGGTGTATATAGCGGGGACTTAAGATGTTGAATACCCCAAGCAGATAGATGAGATGCAAGGGCTTGATATTCACCCCCTCCATCAGAATAGATAGTTTTAATAGTGATCTGAAAGTAGTTTTCAACCAAGTTTTTAAAGTTAGAAAAGACAGCAGTGACATCAGACTTTTGACGAAGGGGATATAACCATGTGTACTTCGTAAAATAGTCTACAAAGACAACATAGTATCTAAACTTATCAAAGGAAATAACTGATGCAGGACCCCAAACATCAGTGTAAACTACTTCAAACGGTTTAGAGCAGAAAAGATAGGAGGTGTCAAAAGGCAATTGATGACTCTTATTGCTAAGACAAGCATCACAATGAGTAATAACCTTATTAGACTTAAAAACAGGAATTGAATAGCGAGAAAATAATTTTTGTTGAAGAGAGGCAGAGGGATGACCAAGCCGACGATGTCATATGTCAACTGGAGTAGCAGTGGATGAGTTGGCAGTAGGCTGAGTGAGAAACAGGGTTGACAGCCATTCGTAGATGTTGTCTTTATTCAGACCATGAACTAGGGATGCCCCCATGCTCAAGTCCTTGACAAGAAAGTAATCAGGAAAGAATTCAATGGAAGTATAATTTTGTTGACAGAATTGAGAGACTGAAATAAGATTTCTTTTGATGTGAGGTGCACATAAAACATTATCGAGTGTGAAAGAAGTGGTATTGAAATTAAACTTTGTAGAACCAATATGAGTAATAGGAATCCTTTTACCATCACCGACGACAATGTCTTCATGTTCGCCATAGCCATTGTGGAGCGACAAATTCTGGAGTTCGAAAGTGATATAGTGGGAGGCGCTAGAGTCCATAATCCAATTAGACTGACTTTCAGAAGGAGCAGTCAGGACATTTGCCTAAGGCCAGGTTGATGGAGGTGGGAGTTGAGGTCGAGACCGGTAAACTTTGGCAGTGTGACCAATTTTATCGCACAACTAGCATACAACTGGTTGTTGAGGAGGAGGACGACGTGGCAAAAATGAAGTGTTCGGACGATGGTTGAGATGCGGAGGATATGGAGGAGGAAGCGGTGGGTGGTTGCTCATAGAGGAAGTAGGAGAGTTGGTCACACCTTTTAAAGCATTCTTGTTATATTTGCGGTTGTGCCTTTTGGATGTGTGGTTGAATTGAGCTGTGATGGGAGGTCCTGGTAGAGGTCCTGGCAGCTTGGTGTCACGCTTTAGGTAAGATTCATAGTCTGTCAGCTTGTCATAAAGTTCTTCAAAGAAAATTGGAGAGTCGCACGCGCAAAGTGTTGCGGCCAGTTCTTTAAACTCTGAACTCAGTCCATTAAGCGTATGGACGAGTACCTCTTCATCAGAAAGTGAATGACCTATCAAAGCCAGGTCATCGATCATTAGTTTGATATATTGTAAGTAGTCGACAACAATACTGTCCTCCTGCTTGAAGGTCATAAGGTTAGAAAGTAGTCCAAGCATGCGGGTCCGTGAGTGGCTCGCTAATGTAGTTTGTAGTTTGGTCCAAGCCTCCGCAGTAGTGGTATAGGAGGACACAAGCGGAGGATGGACCCGGCAATAGAAGCTTGAATTGCTTGGAGAATGAGTTTATCTTGACGTAACCATAGCTTGTAGGCTGCATTTGGTACTGGGTTAGGTTCTTCGGGAACTTGAATAATTGCTGGTGGACAGTTGAGAGAGCCATCAATATAACCTAATAAATCATAGCCAAATAAGGGATTAGAGAATTGAGCACGCCAAGACGTGTAGTTGCCGCCTTTGAATAATTTAAAGGGAATGAGGGAGGCAGCACTAATGGAAACAGGCTCAGTATGTGAAGAAGAAGCCCCAGCAGGTAAGAGAGTTGTGGCGTCATGGGTAGGCGACGAGGAAGACATATGGAATAAGTCAAAAAGAACTAAAGAGAAATGACAGGAAAGGGGATAGAAGTAGATGGTAAAGAGATGACAAAAAAAAGGAAAGAAAGAACCTTTGGAGTATAGAGAGCTCAATTGGTGGAGACTGTTGTTGCAGAAAGTTGCAACAGCCGAACACGACAGGGTCGACCTCTGTGAAGTGTCTAGATGATGAAGTCAATAAATGTGATGCAGTAGATGGGTGAGCAGGTTTGCACACTGCAGGCAGCATAGGAATGAACTGCTGATGAAGAGAGAACACGGTCACAGAAGTGCCGCTGCTTGTTAAGGATGATGCGGTAGTGGTGAAGCACGAGGAAGACTGCCTCGTGCAGGATGCCACACTGATGAGGCGAGACTAGCCAGTCGGATGTGTGAGGAGGGACAAGACTCCTGTCGTCGCCCGCTGCAGTAGGACCACAAGCGCCAAATGGTGCCGGAACTACCAGAAAGGAGAGAAAGCGTCCAGATCAATGCGGTGCAAATTCAAGTCGCTGGTGCTCGGTCGTGCGTCATGCCATTAAGGAAAAGAATGCCAAGAATTCAATTCTGCAAATGTTCTCTTTTGATGAAATTGTGGTGGTGGAGTTAGAGAGTGCAATGGCTGGTTCCTGCACGAAGAAGACCACGACAATGTCTACAGCACAGGTGGTCTTATGCTAGACTCTGGTTGATGGAGTTGTGGGAGTGGAGGTTGAAGATGCAGTGGCTGGTTCCGGCATGAAGAAGACCAAGGCGAGGACTGCTGGAAGTGCGGCGGTCTTCGCCGAAGGCTCTCCGGAAGTCTAGCTTTTGAGGAAGAAGATGAGGGAAGAGCTCCACTGGCAGGAAGAGCAGAAGACATCGGGACTGAGCAGATCTGGGAACCAGTTTGAGGCAAGCAGGTGCCGAAGAAAGGACGCCACAGGATGATGATAGGCTGTCGTTTGACAAAGAGGAAGGCGCTGCTTGTGCAGGTGGAGAAGAAGAGGAAGCAACCGGTGATGAGTGACGCTGGCTACGAATAGATGTGGGACGTCGCAGGACGCAGGGTAGCTATTGCGACGTGAAGCATAGGAAGGACTGCAATCGTGTCAATGTATTGAGGAAGAAGAGCTGACAGTTGTAGCAGGTGCAATAGAACCGACGGAAAGGAGCAGCGAGCAGAGAGGTAGCAGCGGGCAGAGAGGAGGTGGGCTGCAGAAGAGCGTTGCTGGTTGTGCGCTCCGATCTTGCTGAGCCGATCTTAGTAAAACATAAGAAGAAAGAGATGAAACAGAGTAATGGTAACTCTATTTCGATGTATGCGATCGGCAGCGACGATTGTAGGTGCCAGAAGGAAGAAGCGGCATGAAGAAGAGGGCTGTGAGCAAGATCTACTGTTTGTCAGTAGGAAGCAGCGGGACCCTGGGCCGTCGCGGGACCTGGAGCAGTCACAGGCGCCGCATTTACAGGAGTGTTTACAAGGCTGGTGACCGCTGGTGCCAATGTTGCAGGAGCGTCGGCAGAGCCGGTGATCGGGGAGGTGGCCGGTGTGGGGAATAGATCTCCAGCGAAATAGATGATGCCACGGTTGCCGCAGCTGTAGCAGTGTTCACTGTGAGAAGTTATCCGACGGCTACAACATCACAGAAAAGGGACAGATGATGCCGGGGGCTGCGGATTCACATCAATGGGATAGATGATGCCGGGAGATCGGTGCTGATCTCGTAGGTTCCATCGATAGAGGAGGCAGATGTCACGACAGCCTATGCACACGGTCGGAAAAGATGAAAACTTGTTGTCGTTTGACAACAAGAAGAGAGATTGCTCGAAGCAAGCTGCTCTAATACCATGTTAGAAAGAGATGAGAATACAAAAGAACATACTTTATTTATTGAATGAGCAAATATTTATACAAGATTCAGTTGAGGATTTCTCTCAACGGATGAACGAGATATTCTCGTTCAGTTACAGTTTTGTTCTGTTCAGCTAACACGCCTCATCCCAACGCTGGAAGACGAAGTGTTACCTCGTCCTCGCTTTTTTCTCTTATTTTTAAATATATTTATATTATATATATTATTTTATGTTATATAAAATAATATAATATAAATATACTATCCAAAACAAAATGATTGAGGTATCGATACCCTTGATCGATACGAACGGTCCCAGTAGTAGATTAGAGAGCGCAAGCGGGACCCACTTTCCTTGGTTAGTGGACCGTCGATTGCCTTAACACGCGCGTATAAAACCCGATCGTTGTCTTCTTAAGACTCAACGACGGAGATGCCTCATTTCGCGCCCTCTGCTTCGGCCCCCCCTCGTTCGCTACCTTCGCCTTCCGTCGCCGTCGCCGTAGCCGTCGCCACTTCTTCCTCGAAGCCGCCTCCCACCTCTTTCCGTCACCGCCTCCTCCTCCTTTTCATCTCCACCGCCGTAAGAGCCATGGCCTCCGAGGGCGGCGAGGACCACCGGCTGCCGCGGATCGCGTCCGCCATACGCGTCATCCCCGACTTCCCCAAGCCCGGTAGACCACCGATCTTGAAAACCCCAGCCCTGGAGGGAGTTTCTTGAGACTTCTTTGTCCGGATCCGGGGTTTGGGCTGATGGGCTGTGGGTTTTGGCGTTCTTGATGGGTTGTCTTGGTTGCAGGTATCATGTTCCAGGATATCACGACCCTGCTGCTCGATCACGAGGCGGGCATTTAGGGATACGATCGATATGTTCGTCGAGAGGTACATTGACAAAAGAATCGCTCACGGTTGTCGCAGGTAACTCACCTTTGCCAAATTTCCGATTAGTGGGGTTTTATTTTAGTTTTATGTCAATGGCGTTTGCTGCACGTTTTCTGTCTAGCTAGAGTGTTGTGTGAAAAAGAGAATGGGAGATGCACAAATTTATGCTTCTTATGTGGTTGTTCTTTTGCTTACCTCCTGGAAATTTTCGTTTGAACTAAGAGTGATTTCGGTTAATCTATGAATTCCATCACCGTAAAAGGCCAAGAACCACATTCTAAAGGCACATCGTTGGGGTTTACCAAGATTGGAAAAGTACAAACTTAGGAAATCTGATGTTCTTCCGTATGGTGTCTAGATTTCTTCTTTGGTTCTGCTTTAGATGGTTATGTACTGTTGAATATTTAGGATATGAAGCGTTCTTTTCTTTATTCGTTTGTTTGCTCTCACATCTTTTTTTATTATGAAAGGTGTGGATACGAGAGAAATCAATGAAAGAAATTACTGACAAAATATTTGCTGCTCTAGATGCATGAATATATGTTTCCTAGTTTATTGTTCTCGCTTACATCCTGAAGATCTATTATGCACTAAGAAGGATTTGGGGTAATATATTGATTCCAACACTAGGAAATGTCAAGAACCACATTCTAAAGGCACGCACACCATTGCGTTTACAAAGACTACAAACCTAGGAAATCTTATATTCATCTGTACATTGTGCAGGTTACTTCTTTGATGCTGTTTTATATGATTATTATGACTGTAGCTGTCTCATCTTCTTGGGACTGTGAATGACATGGGTATGAGAGAAATCAATGAAAACAACTAATGACAGAATATTTAATACTAGAAACTTTCCTTTTTCTTTTCTCTGTTTCTGATAGTAGAGTCAAGTCAGATTTTTTGAATCTTCTTTGGTCAATTATTGCATAGTATATTGTATGTATATATCAAGAACCCTATCTTGAAATGGAAATAGAATATATCAACTGTTATGCGTCACATTTGGTTATATCCTATAAGACACTTGTGATAAACTGTCATTCCTCATCTTGGTGTATGTGATATACACAGGAATTGAAGCAAGAGGATTCATATTTAGACCTCCCATTGCATTAGTCATCGGATGTAAGTTTGTTCCTATGAGAGCCAAAGAAGCTACCTGATAAGTTTTTTTCTCTTCCCATCAATTTCTTGTTAGATGTGTGTTGTACATAAATAGCTAATAATTTATGCTGGCTATTAGGGGAAGTTATTTCCAAAGAGTATCCCTAGAATATTATGGTACAGACAAAATGGAGATGCATGTAGGAGCTTTACAGCCAGGAGATCGAGCCCTTGTCATTAATGATTTAATTGCAACAGGAGGGACATTATCTGCTATCAGGCTCCTTGGTAAGTTGAATTGATTGGTTTTCTGCCATAAGTCATTGTTACATCCACCCTTCGTAAGTTGAATTGGTTGGTTTTCTACCATAAGTCATTGTTACATCCACCCATGCTAGACATGCTGAGTCATGGTTACATTACATCAGATGTCACTATTTTTTTTTTTCCGTATATGATCATAACTAGAGAAGTTAACTGATAATGATGGCTAAAGTTGTTAATGTCGGTTTGTATATATATATATATATATATGCTCAACTGTACTAGTCAATCATATTTAAGAGAAATAGATTGATGATGGTAGAGAAATCAAAGAATAATCACCTGGGGAGCATGTTAATACATTATGTTTAAAGATGTCCAGATGTCTGTGAATATTTTGAAAATGTTTTATTTTCCATATAAAATGTTATCACATCGACCAAATATTTCAAATATGTTATTGGTGAACCCTGCCACAAGTGTGTTGCTTCCTAGTTTTAAGGATATCTAAAATTTTAAATTCAGAAGTAAAGTTTCATTTGTTATATTAATATTTGTAGTTTATAAAAACATGATTTTACTTTGCACTTAAGATCGTCTTTAAGCAATGACATCCATGTTTCAATCATATGGTGTTCATTAACGAAATATAACGTTAATCTAGCTTTGAATCTTTTTTCAACGATAGTGTAGTCATCTTAATGCAAGCATTGGTGCTAAGGTTGCTCTATGGGTCAAGTGTTCAAATTATGAAAACATCCTCTCTATTTGTTTAAGTTTGGTATGAATTATATTACGTCAGTTCAGGTTCAGATGGGTAGTAAATGCATGCAGTGTTTGCAAACTGACCCAACCCTGATGTTGATCTAGTTATTTGAGGTGGACCTCATATGTATGTATGTGTGTGTGTGCACACATATCTGCATGCATATATATATATATATATATATATATATATATATATATATATATATATATATATATATATATATATAAGGTTTGCAATTTCGTTCTGTACCGCCCGTTACGGATAGTACATATCGGTCCGTCAGGTTATCGGTATCGCTCGCTACCTGGCGGTACTACCAAAAATCGACTGACGACGGTCGATTTCGATCGTCCGTGGTTGATTGAGGAAGAAAAAGGGAAGAAGAAGAAGAGGAAAGGACAATAAGTTACTTTCCCTATGCCGTCGTCGCCCTCGCCCGCGGGTCGCCCGCCTGTCGTCGCTGCGTGTGCACTTTTTCTCCCACGCGAGGAGACGGAACGTCTGCCCGCACAGGGAGAAAGATCGAGACGATGTCGCCTCTTTTACTTTTTTCTTTTTTTAAAATATACTAATATATTTATATAATATAATTTAATAATATTTTAATATATCGGACAATATACATTTTATGTACCGTCCAATACCAGTACCATATCGGTACCAAGATAATCTCGGTACATTGGTACACACCGGTAAGTAAAACATTGTGTGTATATATATATACCCACACACATACATGTTGGTAGCTTAAGTAAAATATTTGGTTTTTTATTTTATTTGGAAAAGAAAATGGATTAGGCAAGGTTGAAGCTTATTATCTGGGAAACCTATGCTTAACATGACATCTGATTGGGCCAATGATTCTTGAGCAGGATGCAACCTTCCCTTTATTACATGACATGTTCAGTTGGCTCAATAAGTTTAGGTCAAGATATCCACCTCTATTATATTGTAGAAGAGACAAGAATGTGAATATATTGTATACCCAGTCCCCATTTTTTGATAATAGCTCGGTTCATGAGGATGCGTTTTTGGTAAATTAGTAACCTTCTAGCATTCCTAGCATTTTTATTTATTTTTTTAGTAATTTTAAATATGAAAGTTTTTTCAAGCAAATCAATATTTATTTCAGTTCTAATTTATTATGTAGTCTTTTTTCTAGAAAAAAATGAACATAAATCTGAAATCTTTGAAGAGGGTAGTTTAGGAAAGTTCACGAGGTTGCTAGATTTATTATAGACCGCTACATCCATCACTTAACGATAAACTGTTATACTTTGTCCGTTGGAATATATGCACCGTTTTTCTTTTATAGAATTCTACAGTAAATTTCATCTCAGGTGTTTTATTCTCTATTATTTTATTTTAAAATAATTAAGTGATAATTTAAGTTTTTTCTGCCGTTGTTTATCGTTAGCTCTATCATAAGCAGTTTAGTTTCTCTTTGTTTGGTACAAATTGTTACGTATTTAATTGATTCATTGAACACTTTTTCTGTCAAACACACATAAAATAGAATAAGAACACACATAAAATAGAATAAGAAGACTTTAGGTTGGTACTAAGATGCAAAAGAGATTATATAAATTAGATCTTGAAGCCCATAGAAATAATATCAAATAGATATCACACATCTCTCTTCTATCTTAGTACACATCAAATCTCTTTCCAGGAATCAAATGCAAGTGAGGCGAGCAACTACGACGAGAGAGGAGTGCACGATGGCTTAGATGTGTTTCGCGTTGCAGATATCATGGTGAATAATCAATCGTAGGAAACACATCTTGAACCTCTATGAGCTGCCTATCTCCCCTGTGTTTGCTTGATTTTCTCTATCCTAATCACATGTTTTAGTGTTTCTTTAGGTTTATATATAGGGTTATGGTTTCTGATATGGTTCATTCTGGTTTTTTGATGGATCTTTGGTTATGATATCTCTGCAATTTCTGGAATCTCTTTGCATGTATTGATAGAACTAGCACAGTGACTTGGGTATGTGACAAGTTTTCCAGACTAGTGCAATTCGAGTTATTTTCAGGTTTCTTATTGTGAATGACCCTATTATCTCATGAATCTTGTATTTTGACGGTATGATGCGTGTCAATCTTGTGATATTCTATTAGGTTGCCTAAGTATTAATCTACTATTACTGTTTCAATTGTGTACACTTCTTCACAAATATTGTTCAGGCAATAATTCATCTTTAAAGTTAGACCAAATCAGCATAATTTAAAATTATGATAAGGTTTCCCAGACCAATGCTATCTTAGAAATATTGAATTCATTTTTTACCTTACCCATCAATGTCTTGCTGAGTGATTTCAAATAGGTTTTAACTTAAGATAGCATTAAATTTTTATATAGTTTTAACTTAAGATGCATAGAATTTATTTGTTCTTGTGTTACCGTCTCCCAGTAGCATTAGAATTTTATCAAATAAAATATTTTTTAGAATGAATAACAACACTACTAACTAAAACAAATATTTATATATTAAATAATTAAAAATTACATAAATTGTGAAATGAATGTTCTAATAGGACTTGTGTTAATGTTATGTTTCATCAGATGTTCCAATTATTTTTGAAAACAGCAAAAAATTCTTAAAATTTTAAAAAAAAATTATTCTTATTTTCTTTGTCATTGCTATCTTTAACTTTTTAAGTTAAATACCCTTTCATCCTTGTTATTGAAATTAGTTTTAGATAATTTTATTGAATCCAAATCATTGGTTGGGAATGTGAAGTTAATAAATATTTTTTCTCTATTTGGTTTCTTGTGATGAAAATATTGTAATAACTATTGTAGGAGCCTTTGAAGTGCATTTATAAATAGTGTATTTGTCACTATTGAGTAATTTAGAATTGTAGAAGCCTTTTGTATGTTTTATTTTTTTATCATTTAAATGTACATTAAATTTATCCAAGATATCAATGTATTTTTATTTTAAATGTACATTAAATATACAGGCTTTTAGTATTAGCATATATTATTTTTGATTAAAGACATCAATGTATTTTTTTAAAATATAATAAAATTACCTTGATAACCTGAATGTATTATCAGTAACAAGAGAAGAAATTTCAACAAATATGAGTTTTGATTGAATGGAATTATTTTATTAGGAAAAGATATATATGTTGATCTTAAGAAAATAAAAATGATAGTTAAATTGAAAATATCAATGAATATGATAGTAGATAGTTAGAGGATTTTTTATTGAAACTAGACTTATAGATTTTTTTTTTTCTTATCTTGATTGAAGTCCAAACTTCTATTTTAATTGACTCTGCAGATCCTATAAGACATAGATGATAAGGGCAGAGGTGCGGAGGAGGGGCAAAGGGAGCGGAGGAAGAGAGGGGGAGGAAGGGGGGGGGGGGGGGGGGGAGG
>JAQQAF010000040.1:0-184944 GCA_029747655.1 Ensete ventricosum | reverse complement strand
GTCGGATAACTTCTCACAGTGAACACTGTTACAGCTGCGGCAACCGTGGCATCGTCTATTTCGCTGGAGATCTATTCCCCACACCGGCCACCTCCTCGGTCTCCGGCTCCGCCAACGCTCCTGCAACATTGGCACCAGCGGTCACCAGCCTTGTAAACACTCCTATAAATGCGGCGCCTGTGACTACTCCAGGTCCCACGACGACCCAGGGTCCCGCGCTGCTTCCTACTGACAAACAGTAGATCTTGCTCACAACCCTCTTCTTCATGCTGCTTCTTCCTTCTAGCACCTGCAATCGTCGCTGCCGATCGCATACATCGAAACAGAGTTACCATTACTCTGTTTCATCTCTTTCTTCCTATGTTTTGCTAAGATCGGCTCAGCAAGATCGCAGTGCACAGCCAGCAACGCTCTTCTGCAGCCCACCTCCTCTCTGCCCGTTGCTGCCTTCTCTGCTCACTGCTCCTTTCCGTCGGTTCTATTGCACCTGCTACAACTGTCGGTTCTTCTTCCTCAATACATTGACACGATTGTGGTCCTTCCTATGCTTCACGTCGCAATCGCTACCACGCGTCCTGCGACGTCCCACATCTATTCGTAGCCAGCGTCACTCATCACCGGCTGCTTCCTCTTCTTCTCCACCTGCACAAGCAGCGCCTTCCTCTTTGTCAAACGACAGCCTATCATCATCCTGTGGCGTCCTTTCTTCGGCACCTGCTTGCCTCAAACTGGTTCCCAGATCTGCTCAGTCCCGATGTCTTCTGCTCTTCCTGCTAGTGGAGCTCTTCCCTCATCTTCTTCCTCAAAAGCTAGACTTTCGGAGAGCCTTCAACGGAGACCGCCGCACTTCCAGCAGTCCTCGCCTTGGTCTTCTTCATGCCGGAACCAACCACTGCATCTTCAACCTCCACTCCCACAACTCCATCAACCATATTCTAGCATAAGACCACCTGTGCTGTAGACATTGTCGTGGTCTTCTTCGTGCAGGAACTAGCCATTGCACTCTCTAACTCCACCACCACAATTTCATCAAAAGAGAACATTTGCAGAACTGAATTCTTGGCATTCTTTTCCTTAATGGCATGACGCACGACCGAGCACCAGCGACTTGAATTTGCACCGCATTGATCTGGACGCTTTCTCTCCTTTCTGGTAGTTCCGGCACCATTTGGCGCTTGCGGTCCTACTGCAGCGGGCGACGACAGGAGTCTTGTCCCTCCTCACACATCCGACTGGCTAGTCTCGCCTCATCAGTGTGGCATCTTGCATGAGGCAATCTTCCTCATGCTTCATCGCTACCGCATCATCCTTAACAAGCAGCGACACTTCTGTGATCGTGTTCTCTCTTCATCAGCAGTTCATTCCTATGCTGCTTGCAGTGTGCAAACCTGCTCACCCATCTACTTCATCACATTTATTGACTTCATCATCTAGACTCACTTCACCGAGGTCAACCCTGTCGTGTTCGACTGTTGCAACTTTCTGTAACAACAGTCTCCACCAATTGAGCTCTCTATACTCCAAAGGTTCTTTCTTTCCTTTTTTTTTGTCATCTCTTTACCATCTACTTCTATCCCCTTTCCTGTCATTTCTCTTTAGTTCCTTTTGACTTATTTCATATGTCTTCCTCGTCGCCTACGCATGACGCCACAACTCTCTTACCTAGTGGGGCTTCTTCTTCACATACTGAGCCTGTTTCCATTAGTGCTGCCTCCCTCATTCCCTTTAAATTATCCAAAGGCGGCAACTACACGTCTTGGCATGCTCAATTCTCTTATCTCTTATTTGGCTATGATTTATTAGGTTATATTAATGGCTCTCTCAACTGTCCACCAGCAATGATTTAAGTTCCCGAAGAACCTAACCCAGTACCAAATGCAGCCTATAAGCTATGGTTACGCTAAGATAAGCTCATTCTCCAAGCAATTCAAAGCTTCTATTGCCGGGTCCATCCCTCCGCTTGTGTCCTCCTGTACCACTGCTGCGGAGGCTTGGACCAAACTACAAACTACATTAGCGAGCCACTCACGGACCCGCATACTTGGACTACTTTCTAACCTTATGACCTTCAAGCAGGAGGACAGTATTGTTGTCGACTACTTACAATATATCAAACTAATGATCGATGACCTGGCTTTGATAGGTCATTCACTTTCTGATGAAGATGTACTTGTCCATACGCTTAATGGACTGAGTTCAGAGTTTAAAGAACTGGCCGCAGCACTCTGCGCGTGCGACTCTCCAATTTTCTTTGAAGAACTTTATGACAAGCTGACAGACTATGAATCTTACCTGAAGCGTGACACCAAGCTGCCAGGACCTCCCATCACAGCTCAATTCAACCACACATCCAAAAGGCACAACCGCAAATATAACAAGAATGCTTCAAAAGGTGTGGCCAACTCTCCTACTTCCTCTATGAGCAACCACCCACCGCTTCCTCCTCCATATCCTCCGCATCTCAACCATCGTCCGAACACTTCATTTTCGCCACGTCGTCCTCCTCCTCAACAACCAATTGTATGCTAGTTGTGCGACAAAATTGGTCACACTGCCAAAGTTTATCGGTCTCGACCTCGACTCCCACCTCCATCAACCTGGCCTTAGGCAAATGTCCTGACTGCTCCTTCTGAAAGTCAGTCTAATTGGATTGTGGACTCTAGCGCCTCCCACTATATCACTTTCGATCTTCAGAATTTGTCGCTCCACAATGGCTATGGCGGACATGAAGACATTATCATCGGTGATGGTAAAAGGATTCCTATTACTCATATTGGTTCTACAAAGTTTACTTTCAATACCACTTCTTTCACATTCGATAATATTTTATGTGCACCTCATATCAAAAGAAATCTTATTTCAGTCTCTCAATTCTATCAATAAGATCATACTTCCATTGAATTCTTTCCTGATTACTTTCTTGTTAAGGACTTGAGCATGGGGGCATCCTTAGTTCATGGTCTGAATAAAGACAACATCTACAAATGACTATCAATCCTGTTTCTCACTCAGCCTACTGCCAACTCATCCACTGCTGCTCCAGTTGACATATGACATCGTCGGCTTGGTCATCCCTCTACCTCTCTTCAACAAAAATTATTTTCTCGCTATTCAATTCATATTTTTAAGTCTAATAAGGTTATTACTCATTGTGATGCTTGTCTTAGCAATATGAGTCATCAATTACCTTTTGGCACCTCATCTCTTTCCTGCTCTAAACCGTGTGAAATAGTTTACACTGATGTTTGGGGTCCTGCATCAGTTATTTCCTTTGATAAGTTTAGATACTATGTTGTCTTTGTAGACTATTTTACGAAGTACACATGGTTATATCCCCTTCGTCAAAAGTCTGATGTCACTGTTGTTTTTTCTAACTTTAAAAACTTGGTTGAAAACTACTTTCAGATCACTATTAAAACTATCTATTCTGATGGAGGAGGTGAATATCAAGCCCTTGCATCTCATCTATCTGCTTGGAGTATTCAACATCTTAAGTCCCCGCTATATACGCCTCAATTGGTTGGTTCTGCCGAACGTAAACATCTGACATTTGCTCCATCAGGCTTCCATGTCATCTACCTTTTGGTCCGTCACCTTTCAAACGGCTGTCTACCTCATTAATCGCATACCCACTCCTAATCTACACTATCAATCACCATTTGAAAAGCTCTTTCAAAAATGCCCCAATCTACAAACGTTGAAAGTCTTTGGTTGTCTCTGTTATCCGTGGTTACGTCCCTACAATTCCAATAAAATGCAGCCTCGCTCTCGCCCTTGCATTTTCATCGGATATTCCCTTGAACATAATACTTTTCGATGTTATGATCCTCACTCTACTAAAGTCTTTGTTTCCAGACATGTCAATTTTGTAGAATCTATTTTTCTCTTTTGTGATCATCGGCAATCTGTCGTCCCATTGAGTTCCTCTAACACATCTTCATCCACCCACTTGCCTTTGCCATATCCACATTCTCTTGTTACTTCTGTTCCACAACTTTCTTCTTCCTTCTCTCCTCCAGCTTCTCCTCTTCTAGAACTCCAGCCTTTGTCCTCCCGTAGTTTGGGTGATCCTGTCGTTCTTCCGTCTGACTCCACTAGTGCTAACCCTCAGCTCTTACCATCCAACACTGTTATACCCTCCTGACATCCAATACAAACTCGTTCCAAGAGTGGTGTTTTTAAACCCCGTCAAGTTCTTGACCTCCATGTTAGCACTACACCGTCCCCCGACTCTACTGAACCATCTTTCTTTTCTCAGGCCCAAAAATCTCCTCATTGGTGTAAAGCCATGTGTGAGGAGTATGATGCTCTTCTTCATAATGCTACATGGACACTTATCCCCTCTCATTCCACATAAAATATTATTGGGTGTAAGTGGGTCTATCGAATTAAACGAAAGCCTGATGGTTCGATTGATCGCTATAAAGCATGACTTGTGGCTAAAGGGTTTCATCAACACCCTGGTCATGTTGTCAAACCTACTACTATTCGGCTAATCCTAAGTCTGACAATATCCAACAATGGGTGTTTACGTCAACTAGATGTTAACAATGCCTTTTTACAAGAGACTCTTACTGACGATGTCTTCATGGAACAGCCTCCAGGCTTTATACATCCTCAATATCCATGACATGCATATATGTAAACTCCAAAAGGCCATTTTTGAACTTCGTCAGGCTCCACGGGCCTAGTATACTGAACTTGGCCTATACTTATCTTCGGTTGGCTTCATTAACTCCAAATCTGATGTCTCTTTATTTTTACGCCGACAACATGGGTGCACTATCTATCTTCTGGTCTATGTGGACGATATTATTATCACCGGTGATAACTTTATAGAGGTTCAAGTGTTTATCAAGCTATTGGCTGACATATTTTCTCTTAAGGATCATGGCCACCTGAATTATTTTCTCGGTGTCGAGGCCACGTTTGCATCTTCTGGTCTCTTCCTTTCACAGATAAAGTATATTCATGACTTGGTGTTGAAGACTAATATGCAGGTTGCAAAAGAAGCTACTACTCCTTTGTCCTCTAGTGACTCATTTAAGTTATGTGATGACAGTCCTGCTACAAACTCTACTCAGTATCGGTAGGTCGTTGGCTCCTTACAATATCTCGCTCTTACTCATCCATATATTTCCTTTGCAGTTAATAAATTATCTCAATTTATGCATCAACCGTCTACTTTACACTGGACTACTATCAAACGCATTTTGCGTTATCTTAAAGAGACCATTGATCATGACATTTTTTTTCGCAAACACTCTCCCCCTCAGCTTCATGCCTTTGTTGATGATGATTGGGTGGGAAATATTGATGATAGAACATCCACATCAGGTTATATTATTTTTCTTGGTGCCAACCCGATTAGTTGGAGTTTTAAGAAACAAAAGACGGTTGCCAGGTCTATTACTGAAGCTGAATATCGTGCTATTGCCATTGCTGCTACTGAACTTAATTGGATCACTAACTTGCTTAAGGAGCTTCACACTCACTCTACTTCTACGCCTGTTATTTACTGTGACAACATCAGTGCGACTTACCTTTGTGCAAATCCAGTTTTCCACTCCCGCATGAAGCATGTTGCCATTGACTTTCATTTTGTGCGAGATCAAGTTGTCCGCCAGCAACTCCGTGTTTCTCATGTTCACACGACTGATCAACTTGTTGACTCTCTCATAAAGTCTCTGGCCCGCAAACACTTTGCCTTACATCGGTCCAAGATCGGCATCCTTAACAGGAGCTCGATCTTGCGGGGGCATGTTAGCTGAACAGAACAGAACTGTAACTGAACGAGAATATCTCATTCATCAGTTAAGGGAAATTCTCAACTGAATCTTGTATAAATAGGTGCTCATTCAATGAATAAAGCATGTTCTTTTGTGTTCTCATCTCTTTCTACCGAGGCGCTTTGTTCTTCCACTGGAAGGTGAGGCGATGTCTCGTCTTCCAACGCTAGGAGATGAGGCAGCGCTAAGACTAGGCGTAGCCTCATTTTTTTTATATTTATTATATTTATATTAATATTTATATTATAAAAAATATATAAATAGTAAATATATTATAATGTACTGGGCGGTATACACTATGCGTACCATCTGGTATCAGGTATCGGCGTAACGATATTTTCTTGGTATGGACCGATACGACGAACCTTGATATGAGATTAGAATTTAGAGGGGGGTATATGTAACAACGAAGACGATCACAGGCGTTCTCGATGGTTTAGAACTACGCGATGTGGTTCGCCTTCATCATGAACCGATCTCTTCCGAGCTCTCGTTTTGGATGTAGATCCAGAAAACCAAGGTAAATAAATAGAAGGAAACAAGATAACATATCAGAGTTTTCTTGACATAGGATTAGAATTTAGAGGGGGTACCTACAACAACAGAGGTGATCGCGGGCATTCTCAATGGTTTGGAACTATGCGATGTGGTTCACCTTTGTCATGACCCGACCTCTTCAGAGCTCTTGTTTTAGTGTAGATCTAGAAAAACCAAGGTAAATAAATAAAAGGAAACAAGAGAACGAATTAGGGATTTCATGACATAGGATTAGAATTTAGAGGGGGGAGGGGGGTGGCGCGGGGTACCTGCAACTACGAAGGCGATCGCAAGCTTTCCCGATGGTTTTGAACTGGGCGATGTGGTTCGCCTTTGCCACGAACCGACCTCTTTATGAGCTCTTGGTTTCGATGCAAATCTAGAAAATCAAGGTAAATAAATAGATGGAAACAAGTGAACGGATCAAAGATTTCTTGACATGAGATTAGAATTTAGAGGGGGGGGGGGGGGGGGGGGGGGTACCTGCAACAACGGAGGAGATCGCAGGCATTCTCGATGGTTTAGAACTGGGCAATGTAGTTCACCTTCACCATAAATCAACCTCTTCAGAGCTCTCGTTTTGAATACAGATCAAAAAAGCCAAAATAAATAAATAGACGAAAACAAGAGAACGTATAAGGGATTTCTTGACATAGTATTAGAATTTAGAGGGGGGGTACCTATAACAACGGAGGTGATCACAGGCGTTCTCGATGGTTTGGAACTACGCAATGTGGTTCGCCTTTGCCATGAACCGACCTCCTTCAGAGCTCTTATTTTGGATGCAGATCCAAAAAGGTAAGTAAATAATTAGAAGGAAACAAGAGGATGGGTAAGAGATTTCTTGACATGAGATTATAATTTAGAGGGGGGGTACCCGCAATAACGAAGGAGATTGCAAGCATTCTTGATGGTTTGGAACGGGGCAATGTGGTTCGCCTTCGTCATAAACCGACCTCTTCAGAGCTCTCATTTTGGATACAAATCCAAAAAGCTAAGGTAAATAAATAGAAGGAAATAAGAGAACGGATCAGAGATTTCTTGACATGAGATTAGAATTTAGAGTGAGGTACCTGTGACAACGGAGGAGATCGCAGGCATTCTTGATGATTTAGAACTAGGCCATGTAGTTCGCCTTCACCATGAATCGACCTCTTTAGAGCTCTCGTTTTGGATGTTGATCCAAAAAGCCAAAGTAAATAAGACAAAAACAAGAGAACGTATAAGAGATTTCTTGACATGGGATTAGAATTTAGAGGGGGTTACTTATAACAACGGAGGCAATCACAGGCGTTCTCGATGGTTTGGAACTACACAATGTGGTTCGCCTTTGCCATGAACCGACCTCCTTTAGAGCTCTTATTTTAGATGCAGATCCGAAAAGGTAAATTAAATAACTAGAAGGAAACAAGAGGATGGATAACGAAGGAGATCGCAGGCATTCTAGATGATTTGGAACTAGGCCATGTGGTTTGCCTTCGCCATAAACCGACCTCTTCAGAGGTCTGATTTTGGATGCGGATCCAGAAAGCTAAGGTAAATAAATATAAGGAAACAAAGAACGGATCAAAAATTTCTTGACATGAGATTAGAATTTAGAGGAAGGTACTTGTAACAACGGAGGAGATCGTAGGCATTCTCGATGATTTGGAACTAGGCCATGTGGTTCGCCTTCGCCATAAACCGATCTCTTCAGAGCTCTTAGTTTAGATGCAGATCCAGAAAGGTAAGGTAAATAAATAGAAGTAAACAAGAGAACATATCAAAGATTTCTTGACATAGGATTAGAATTTAGAGGAGGTACCTACAACAACGAAGGAGATCATAGGCGTTCTCGATGGTTTAAAATTGAACGATGTGGTTTGACTTCACCATGAACCGACCTCATTTAGAGCTCTCGTTTTGATTGTAGATCGAGAAGGTAAATAAATAGAAGGAAATAAGATAACAGATCACGGATTTCTTAGCATGGGATTATAATTTAGAGAGGGGGGTGGTAACCTGTAACAAAAGGAAGTGATCGCAGACGGTTCTTGATGGTTTAAAAAAACGGGGGGATTGGGTCTATACATGGGGAGACTGTGTACGTGTATATATACATAGAGAGAAGGCTAAGCTCCAAATACCAAGATTATTACATTTGGAAGGCGATGCACGGCTCCCCTCTTCTCGGTCTTTATTCGTCTTTGCCTCTTTATAAAAAAGTAATAATATAATAAATGATTATTATGCAGATTAAAAAAAAAATTAATTTATTACCCATTTTCTCTTACACGTATAGATAGATATGAGATGCTCTGTTTTCTACTTGTTTGCGAAAGAACATTGACATGCTGTGTGTTATCTTATGCACGCACATATGCATACACACACACAACACAGGACACACAAGCCTAAACGTACGTAGACGACACCGCCAGCTATTGGACTAGCAAACACATAATCATAGTTTAGTGATATCGACACTGAACCGTAAGCAGATCGAGAACGCAGCAATCGTTCAAAACAAAGTACTGAAATCGTAGGGTGGCCGTTAAGAGAAATATCATACAAAGTTTGAAGCCAAAAGATCACCCAGTTCAGTTGCTCATCAAACTCGGCTCATCAGCCAGATAATTAAGTGTGGAAACAGCAACTATTACTTCACACCAACTAATTTGAACTCAGTTATATCAGCAAAAGATCACATACTCCACGTAGGTAAGCCACAAACTCGGTGGTCTTTGAACACCAAAGAGAGCCTTGAACCATCACAAAATTGGTTTCACCAATCAGAGCCTTCAGGCCATAAATGCTGCAGGTAGGTAGATGAATCCAACCTATATAAATTATACACTTCTTTGGTAACGCATCATTGGACTAAATTTCCCATTCTCATCATCGAATTTAGCTCTTGGGACGGGAAGATTTGAGTCTCCATGACTTGGTGTAGTCTGCAACATTTGTTGCAGATTTCCACTTGGATCACAAATACCAAGTTTGACGATGAGTGTGGCAGTGCAACCTTTCCCTATCCCTTCACTTTCGAGCCAGATCTGTCCTTCCATGAGGCTCACAAACCTGATTGTGCCAGTGTAAAATGTTAATAAAAAGCTAATCAGGAAGAATAATCAATTAGCCAAACAAGATAGAATCCATGTAGATGAGTTTCTTCATTTCTATTTTTGTTGTGATAGAATTAGATAAAGCCTCTTTCATAGATATCAAACACCAATCCAGAAGAAATCTACAGCAACAAGTTTATGCATAACAGTAACTTCAGAGAAAAAAAAAAATGCAAGGTATGCATCATATACACTTTCAGTTGACATTGCCAGTGTTTTAAGGCAGTACCTCCTACAAATAGCAAGGCCGAGCCCACTGCCATTGTAGGCTTTGTTTGCACTGCTGCGGGAGTGAGCAAACTTAGTAAAGATGTGTGGTAAATCTTGAGGACTGATTCCACAGCCAGTATCCTTGACCTGCAACGTTTAAGAAGACAAATATAGGTAATTGCTTCACTTTAACATGGATAGGAAGTAACATGGTCATTAAATTAATAAGTTTTTACATTGGTTTTAGATTAATTGATCTATGCAGCAGCGGTGGATATTCAGTCATATCTAATGAGAAGCCTGTTCATTTAGTAAGTGATATCTCTTGTTGTCTTAAGGCAACAGATTCCATAGTCAATGGAACTGTCAGAATAATAGATTATAGAATGGCTACTAAGAACAACTATTCAATTTTTCAATGACAACAGACCTGTATACGCAAATAGAAATGCCGATCACCGGGAACTGGAGAGAATTCAGGAGCCCGAGGGTCTCTTGAAGAATCTGATCTAGCAACACATGCTGTGATTGATATATGGCCCTCCTTTGTAAACTTGACAGCATTGCCAGCAACATTTAGTATTGTTTGCATAAGCCGTTTTTCATCACCAACGGCACATGAGGGCAAGTCGGGCGCCAATGTCACAAACACAGAGAGCGTCTTTACAGCAGCTATCGGTTTTATCAAATTTATGACCTGCAAATTAATGTGTTTTATCAACTGATCAATATTAACTACGACACAAAAACAAAATTAAATGCGACCCATGTATTGACCTCTCTGAAAACGGCTTGAAGGTTGAAATTTGCAATCTCCAACTCAAAGCTCCCATCTTCCAGCTTAGAAAGATCCAAAACATCATTGATAAGTGCTGCCAGCAGATTGCTACTTTTTAACACAGTTTCTATCATCAGTCGTTGTTCAGGAGTTAGCTCAGTTTCCAGAAGCAGGGATGATAGAGCTATAATTGCATGCATTGGAGTCCGCATTTCATGATTCATGACAGCTAGAAAATCATTACGAGCACGAATAGCCATCTCGGCCTCCCGACGAGCTGAATCTAGAGCAACATTTTGCTCCATAAGTAAGTCACGTGCCCGCATTGACTCTTCTAAAATGGCAGCATGTGAAAGTGCAACTGCGACCTGACATCAAATCCGAAAAGAAAATTAACTCAGTGTAATTGAACTGTATGGAAACTTGAACAACACAAGATATACATTATTAATCAGAACCCACAATCACTTTCCAAAAATGGTGTTAACCCCACCAAAAGATTATTTATAGACATCACACTAGCTCACAGGATAAGTGCACATAACACCATTTAGTATCAAGCAAATCTATATCTCATGTCTGGATCTTATTACATGGTCAAATAAGAAATGTTTAGAATGACATATTTCACTAGTTCATTCTTAATTTCAAAACTTTAGATGATTGACCGATGTTCTTCAAGACCACAATGCTCCCTCTTCATGGTTCACCTTACACAAGCAAGGTCATAAAACCTGAAGCATTCAATGGTCCGCTAGGTCACCATAATGTTGATGTAATAAAATATCACCATAGGCACATTGAAGGTGAGACACAAGTATGGGATGACTATTTCTATTCATCCAATGATCCATTTTAGTAATGAGTAAAAATTAATTACGTGAGAGATTAAAGCAATGTTTCATGGCCTAATTCCATGAACATAAAAAAGCAAAAAGAAAAACATGCTGGCCACACATTTGGACCCCTGAGCTTCTGCGATATATTGAGCTGTCAAGGAACACTTCAACACCTAGTTATTAGTGCTCCAGCCATAGAGCACTAGGGGGTGTGTGTGTGTGTGTGTGTGTGTATAGATACAGAAAAATGAGGTAAGCATAGGTAATCCTCCAGTAACGTTAAGAACTAAACAGCTCTATGAAAAAGTCTGAAACCTAAACCTAACAAGGACTGGAATGGTAAGAATCATATGACTCCAACAAGCACTTGGTAAGAGCTCTAAATTCAACTCATTTTCTCAAGCTAAAAGAAAACGATAGTTTCAATTATTCAAACTATGTGTCATTGTGAGAGTGACACTAAATAAGGTATTCTTGTGCGAACACACAACAATTATACCACTTCTATAAGGATTTCTAAGAAAAGTACCCTACCTTGATGTTGACTGTTAATGGCGATTCTTTAAACTGAAACCACTATAAGAGTGCCACAACGAGAGAAAAAAGTAACAAGAAATCACTTCAGCACACTTTATTTACATTGAAGAACCATGATATAACAGCCTCGACAACAAAATACAGCCATGAAAGAATGTAATACTATGTATGTCTAACAATCTTATAGAATATATGTTATCACATAGTAAAATCTTAGCTTCAGTGATCATGAAAATGGATCAAAAAATTCAACGAGTCACTGATTTTCTTTCCTTCAGAACTAAATGAATGGAATGGTAAGTCCAATAGCTTGTTTCTTTAAACATTAACAACTTTACCAATGATCATAGTTCAACATTAGAACTTGGAGTGGCACAGCCAACAAGTCATACTTCATATGGTCCAGTGTAGGGATAAATTGTAATGCACTATTTGTTGCCAACTACAGCATAACAAAAATAATAGCTAAACTTTGTCTTTCAAAAAGGAAACTTAAGCTATCTGTCTTTAACACTTATTTATATCATCAAGGCCAAAACAAATAAAACTGGTCTTCAATATCAAGTATGTTGTTAAATTCTTTTATAAAGTGTCATGGAATTACCATCATCCACTGATGCACACCGAAAGCCCAATAAATAACAAACAATGCATTGGCAGCTTTAAATATCAATAACCAGCAGAAATCAAGTTCTTAATAGGTAACCATTATAGGTCTGGCCTCAGTGCATATATTATGATCAATGATACAAGTGGCATAGTAATTTACTCACAGTATATTTCTGGTACTACCATACAGAAACAAACAATGATGGTGATTGACATGAACATAAAATAGAACTAGCAAATTTGATAGCATACATGCACTCATACTAGTAGAGAATCAAAACATGTTCATGCTCATACTAACTAGAGAATCTTAGCAATGCAACGCGGAAAATAGAAATCACCACATCTGTGAAATATTACCCAAGTTCATTCAAAAATTAAGAAAGTTTAAAAGGATGCCCAAATTATTTGTATAAACCTACCAAAGCAAATATGAGATCCAGAACAGGACTTCAATGCTAGAAGCTGGTAGTTACCTGATCCGCGACCACCTCAACAAGCTCCAGTTCATGTATGTGCCATTTTCTTGCACTGTCTGAAGGGAGCATTAGGACCATAATGGCATAGCTTTTGGCAGAAAGCTCAGGCCAATCATTTATTTGGAAATTTGAAAGATGTAATAGTGGAACTCGGACAGCAACAACTTCCGGTGGCACATATCTTCCAGTTTGAGGCCGAATCCTTGCTAATGGACACGTATGTGGGATTCTTACAGCACGGTTACTACTGAAGACTTGATTGACTACAGGAAGGTTGATGGACACAACAGATCCGAGGGGCATTTGATGGTGCAAAGTATGTGAGAGCTGGAGATTAAGACCACTTCTTGATGGCATCCAAAGTGCACATTCTGCCAAATCCAGAGTCCTCCCTAGTTCAACCAGGGTTGTCTTTAATATTGTGTGCCTGTCAAGTGTACTTCTGATTTCATGCGTAAGCATTCTGACATGTCGCCCTGTTTCCTCTTGCGTACGTATAATACCCATCTCCCTATCAAGTTCCTCTGCCTTATTCTTCAGAAACAACTCCCTTGTCTTAACACTTAACAAGTCAGGAATTATATGAACAAGCATCAAAGCTGTAGCACATGATACAACAGCAGTTGAGATTTTCGCAACAGTCATTACCAATGCAACTGTTCGTGAGTGCATGGTGAATGTCCAGAGATTGATCATATGTGTTGCTCCACAAAGAACAATGAAGGCACCGAATTGTATCAACACCCATCTGTATGGGAAGAATGAAGACTTCTTCACGAAGTAAATGAGCTCGAGAGGAATGGAGAAATAGGCAAGGGCTATAAAGAAGTCTGATATATATTGATACTTCACCAGAAGCTCATCAGCAGGCCATTGCGGCTCAATGCAGTCACAACCTTCCATCTCGAAGCAACTACAGGGGCCAGAATAACAGTACTACATTCTGAAACAACAAACAAGGCCATTTGTTATTTGGTCTGATCAGAACAGATCTTAGCTTTTTTTTTTTTTTTTTTTTGTCCAAGTGCAAGGAAGCAACTTCCGCAGTTAAATTAAAAGCCAGTGAAGAAAAAGCAAAATCATAACTCCGAAGGCCAGGCAAACAAATAGGTGTAAGTAAATATGAAATTCACTATCGATAAGCACAAATAAGGTATCTTTAACTACTACACCATGCAAACGCAAGCTGCTTACTAAACCACGAAAGATCAAAAATTAGATTTCTTCCTGTTGTTTATGCAGAGCCCGTCATCAGACACTTACAATGTCTATTGGAAACAGAAGAAGAATCTACTGATTTGGAAAGGGGAGACACTAAATGTCGCCCAGGCCTTAACTTACATGAGACAGTGCACTATTCTAGTCCCAGATTTCAATTTTCACACACCGGAAATTAGCAGAAAAAAAAAGCAAAAACAAATGAAGATCAGGGGGGAAACCCTAATACAGGATCAAGGAGAGCCGCTTCCAGCGTCAAATCAGTCGCAGGGAATGATGAAATCGAACACGAAAGAACGCCGAAAAGTGGTAAAGACTGTGATCTCAGAGCGAAAAAGCAAAGGAAGCAAGAAAAAAAGAAGGGAATTGATACCTCAAGCAGAGTCGGACAGCTTCTAGGTTTCGATCAGAATCGTTCCCGAGAAGTCAAAAGAAAGAGAGAGAAGCAACTAGGAACCGTCGTAACTCGCGCGAAGGAGGAGGGAGATCGAGAGGGGTGGAAGCCTTTTCTTTGTTTTACCTCTTCTGCACCTTTGCTTCTTCCCTTCGCAGCAGCAGCAGCGGTGGTCATATTTTGTGGTTCACGGTCTGAAAGCAAGACATGAATCACCGCGATTTCAAGGAGATGGAGAATAAGAAGCTCCTGCACGGTCGAATATGTACCGCCGAAGGATAAACCACCGTTGGATTTTAAAAAACACGAATCTCCGAGCAGATAATCCAGCGGTGGGAAGGCCCTGCCTCGGGGATGTCAACTGCGGTGTAGCTCACCGCAGTAAACAGGGGAGGGAACCCGAGAGTTTCCAGAAGGAAAGATATGAAAAGAACGGAAAAGGAATCTGTAGAGGCGATGCTCAGCTGTGTGACTCGGCCAGGATCCAGGATGAACAAAACACCCCACCCAAAAACAAATAAAAGCATTAGCGCGTGAAACTAACTCCCTGCACCCTGTCTTCAGATGATCTCGCGAGTTCGTCGCACTTGCGACGACGGTGCTGACGCAGGACGCGCTTCCTGGGGGCGCATCTCGCGCGACTACCATCGTTTCCCTGCATCGCCGAGGGCGGCGGAGCCGGCACGGTGCCACCCTCCGGTTGTTGTTCTTCTCCACCGATGAGGGCCGTCGAACTTGGGAGGTTCCAGCTCGTAGTATTTATTCATTCGACGCTTGCTGGACTTTTTTATTTATTTTTATAAATTTCCGTGACTTGGATCATCATGTTCGACTCAGTAAGCAATTAATCAACAACATCAAATGTATTTTTATGTAAAATTATGTGTATGACCGAACGTGGGATTACCGGCGGTCAAAAAAGGTCGAGAACAGGTGGCCGTGGCTGGGTTCATTGCACCGTTGACCGGCTGATGGAGTTGAGGGACAAACGAATTGAGTCCAGATGCATGTAACCCTTTTTTTTTTTTTTTGTCTCGTCCATCACAGATGTCATCATCATCATCTGTGGGGCTTAATTACACCGCTGGCGAGGACAGCACTCGATCGGATGGAAATTGGGCAACAAAAAAAAAAAAAAGTGTTCTCAAATGGAATTTTGGGACGATCGACCTCCAACTCCGCATGCTTGCCAGTGCACGTGTGGAAATAATTCAAATAACAAATTTATTATTTTATTAAAAATATATACCTATATAGGAAAATAAAATTGATTAAAATTGACTTTTTTTTTTAAAAAAAGAAAAATTAATATATATCGATATCGATATGTCCATAATCAGAATCACGATATATGAATAATAGTTTTTTATCTTTTTCAATAAATGAAATTATCACCTCAACCAATCAATATTTGGTATCTTCAATAATCAAAATCATCATCTTCAACCTCACTATCATTAAGAGTACGATTATGCTACCTTACTATTTATCAAAAACAAATGATTATGTCACCTCAGCAAAGATTATTCCTCGGAGGCAATTGGGTTGCCTCATTGTCACCTCGGCAATCACTCATGCCACCACACTTGTCAAGTTAGCTTGTAGTTGCATTCGCTCCCTCTACCAATCATTCCAACAACTCTAACCACTAACAATAACTAGTCTCTCACTTTTTCTTTTTCTTTTTTTCTATTTCTTTTGTATCTCATGTTGCACTACACTTTAGAATCTCACTTACTTAAGTATCGAAAAGGATCGAGTCAAATATTCCCCACCTATGTCTTATTCAATATCCCAAGCGATATCTTGGAAGTGGTAACCACTTCATCTACCATATAGATCTTCATCGATCGTCTAGATTCTCGTCGATAGAGTCTTCTTAACTACTTCTCAACGTCTTAAGGCATATCAATTTACTTTTATCTCAGGTCCAAACCTAGCCGAGTCGCTCTCCTAGCATCATATCATATTATTAAATTTGACACTAAAAGAGGGCTAACATGGTGTAAAGTAATGATCTTACCGAGAAGCTCTAACATCTTCCCTACATTCATGTGTTTGGTACTGGCCCAGCTAATGTTTTTTTTTTTTTTTTTCTATTGTCATTTTAAGACCTCCTCAACAAACTACTCATGTATCAACAATTTTTCTACCACTCAAACTTCCCCTTGTCGGACTAGTGTCAACAAAAGCCTTCTCAAGGCTCTCCCAATAAGTCCATGCTCTCTAAAGGATAATGCAATCCCTCATTCCCTTTGTTTAATAGCTTCTACAGCTTGTATTTGTCCACGACCAAATAGTGTTGCAACCCCTTATATTAAAACTAGAGACTCCATAACCCTGCAACTAGATGTAGATCTAGTCATGGTTGGATATTCCCGATCAATGTTGTTACTTGCTAATATGGTCACCTCATCATCCCCTTTGGTGGAAGTCGATGGTTTAGATAGATTCAGGTTCTAAGGTTTCAACATATGGCCCAGCTAACTCTAAGAGATGAACCAATGATTATAAAATATGTGTTAGGTGTTTCAACTCGCTAAGGAAGGAGATAAAATAGATCTATATGGTCAGTCTCCCTTCATTGACAAACATAAGAAGAGCTAATTCTCCATGGGTTCCAACTATTTACCCTATAGATATTTGATGGCATTATCGATCCTTAAGTAATATGTCATAACGTTGATCTTTTATGCTAATTGGATGCCCTAATGTGTCAGTTACTCTAACCATACTTTAGAGAGTACTTTAAAAGTCTCTTACCTCACTTATACATCTTTATCCACATTCAACTAACCTACATAGGTAGGTGTCTATGACATATTTTGTTTGTGGCCAAAGCAAACTATGACTATACTCATGGTGAACTACCAAGGCGAGGATGAACCTTTGGCTGATTGCATCTCTAAGTTCACTGTGAAAGCAAGTTATGTGACTAATACACACCCATTAATCATTGTTCAAACCTTCATACAGGACCTCTGATACTCATGGTTTGATTCATATGGTTATATATTACAAGTGAACCAATACATAATTGTTAAGAAAGTCTCTTATCTCATGCAGGAAGAAAGATAAAAGGCAAAAACATCGAGAGATAAAAAAAAAACATCACAATCTCAGCAACTGTCACCCCGAAGGTCTAGGCCTGTTAAGGACCATATGGAGTGAAAGTTTTTCTTAGAGAAAGTAGTGCTTAAGAACCCTCACTCAATATGATCATCCTTAATGAGATGAGACAAAAACAAGTATATAGATTTTACAAAGACTATCAATATAATACAAGTGTGAGGAACTTATAGCCATCTCAAAAAGTTGTAACCCTAGTTTTATAGTCACATTTACTTTTACATGTCAAAGGGCTTATTGATTGAATTTTCTCTTTATGACAAAATATATTATTATTTGAAGTACAAAATTTACATCTTATAGGCTACTTAACTTTTGTTTCCAACATCTCTAGCTTCCTCGCACTAGGGTGATGCCTTTAATGAAGTTTCAGTCATTGAAGTATTTTGCCACCATCCTTACTTTTCCAACTCAATCAATGTGGGAGCAAGGAGAAGTGAGATTCAAGGGTAAAAATTGGTAGGTGATTCATCGTGTTAAACCCAATTATAAGCATGAAGATCTGATATAGTTGATCATTCTCTTGAAAAGAACAAGGTCAAGGGCACCCCTTTCTAGGCAGAAGTACCCCACGCTCTTGATGTGTCCTTTGTAGGCATAAGCATCTAAATCATCTGATGTATCTTTCATAGGCATAAGAATATCAAGCACTTGATGCATCCTTTATAGACATAAGCATCTAAAATGTCTGTCATACTCTTCATTGGTAGAAGTATCTAAAGCACTCGATGTGCCCTTCATGGGTAAAAATATTCGAAGCACCAAATACATCCTTCATGGACATAAGCATATCAAGTGCTTAATGCATCCTTTACAAGTAAAAGCATCCTAAGTGTCAGATGCACCATTCATAGACAGAAACATCTCAAGCGCTAGATGCATTCCTCATTAACATAAACATCTCAAGCATTTGATGCATTGATCGTGGGCAAAAGCATCCCAAGAACTTGATATATCTTGTATGATTAGAGTAATCTAAAGTGCTTGATGTATCTTCCATTAACATAAATATCCCAAGTGTTTAATGCACCCTTCACAAGCCGAAAAATCTCAAGCGTTCAATATGTCATTCACGGAAAAAAGCATCTCAAGCATCCAATGAATCCTTTATGAATATAAGTATCTTAAGTGTCTGATACTGTAAAAGCATCCCAAGAGCCCGATATGCCTTTCACGAGCAAAAGCTTTCCAAGTGCATTATGTGTCCTTCATGAAAATAAGCATCTCAAGTGTCAGATGCATCCTTTTGTTGGCAAAAGTATCACAAATGCCTGATACACCCTTTATATATATAAGCATCTCAAGCATTCAATGCACTCTTTGCATATATAAATATCTCAAGCACCCAATGTACCCATTTGTAAGTAGAAGTATCTTAAACATTTGATGTGCTCTTTATGGGTAAAAGTATCCCAAATATCCAATGCAATTTTTTTAGAATCATCTCAAGCATTTGATGCATCCTTTATAGACATAAATATCTCAAGTGCTTAATATGTTTTCCATGGATATAAGCATTTATCCTCAAACATAATCATTTTTAGTCATCCTCATTCCTCTTGATCTAAAAGAAAGCTAATCCAACCCGAGATGAGCAAGTCAAACTAACAAGAAATTTTGATAGCCTAATATAATCATGTCGATCAAGAAGGAGGCTCAACCTGTTAGAGGTGGGCAAATCAGTAAAAATATATTACCACACCTAAGGTAGGCGAGTCAAGTAAAAAAAAAGAAACCTTACTCAACCCAAGGTAAGTAGATTGGTTAAAATAAAATTTTATATTGATCGATTTAAGCAAGTCAACCAAGCTAAAGCTCCAACTACCCAATGTGAGCAAGTTAGCTAAACTTGAAGCTCTTATTGCCCAATGTGAGTAAGTCAACAAAAGGCAAACTCCTATCTGATATGGATAGGTCAGCCAAATCAATTCGAGTCAAGTAAGAGCCCTTTTTGCATGATGCAATATGGAGTTTATAACCAGATCACTCACCTAAATGTATTTAGTGTGATATTGTACTTTGCCTTAAACATTTCTTATACCAAAGTGCAATAGTAGAACAAGTGATAGAAAACAAAATTAACCTTTCTAAGATCTGCACATAGACAACTACATTTCAACAACTGAGATTGTCACCCCAATAATAGTTGATCCTTTCCGACAATTAAAACCACCACCTTAGTGAATTTCTCCGATAACAAAAAATGATCACCCTGGGTAGTAGTAGGTCCACCTCATTGCTACTAAGATAGTAATTACATCAACTCATTATGACCAAGGTAATAGTTATGCCACCTCAGCTATGGAGATAATTGCATTTATTGAAGGAACTATTTCAACCACCTTCACTAGTATATCCGAGTATAAATAATATCTTATATTGTATTTTTCTCTCTTTCGTCTCTCACGTTTTATTATACTTTGGATATCTGATTGACTTAAGAATCAGAGACACCACTTCGTCAACAATTCATATTTTCATCAACTACATAAACCCCAATTAATGAAATTATCCTTGATGACTTATTGATGTCTCAAGGGAGATCGATCTACTTCCATCTCGGGTCCAAACCTACATCGTTTCATAGAACCGACTTTGAGGCTATTAGTTAGAAAGTCAAAAGAAAGTATTTATTAATTTTAAAATCTAGCTCCAATAATTATACTCTTACCTCAAATAATCCAATTATATTAAGATTGCTAGAGAGCAATCTAATGATCTAGAGAGAGAAAAAAAAGATTACTCGATTAAATTAATATATATTTCTTTAAAATCTTATAAAGTATAAAGGTAAAATATTTTATAGAAAACAAATATAGTTTGTTAACTAAGTGAGTGTAAAGTTTTGAGGCTATCGATTTTATGTATCAATCCATCTAGAGTGACAGTAATATATATATATATATATATATATATATATATATATATATATATATATATATATATATATATATATATATATATATATATATATATATATATATATATATATATATATATATATATCTATGAGGGTGGTAACAATATGACGATCTCCTCACTCGTTACACCACCTCCATATATTATATACCAACCTATGGCATGTTGACACGAGAAAGGTGTTGAAGATCCGCAGAATAAGATAAAGTGATCGATATAGTATAAGTTATCACGATGGAAGATGATCATAGGAGGAATGAGGTCATGATTGATAATGAGAGGCACGTTGCCTTCCCCCGTCTACCCATGTAGGATATGTAATCCCATGATATTAGTTTTGAGTACGTTAATATCCTCCCATCTTGTTTTTACATACTTAGACTCGTTTTTTCATGTGCAATATGTGTATATGACAATCTCATTCTACTCCGATCCCTACCAAAAGAAAATTTCATAAAATCTCTTTATTATTTTTTTCTCAACGTCCCATATTTCTCTCTCTCTCTCTCTCTCTCTCTCTCTATCTCTGTCTAAGTCTGAGCCACATAAATTAAGGAATACACTGATAACATGTCATTAATAATCGTTTTGTATGTACATTTATTAAGTGTTTCCCACAAATCATCCATCCCACCAACTGATCCGTGATCCTACAAATTTATTGACTGGATCTGCTGCCCCTCTATCCGTCCATCCCTGGCACCATATAGATACGGTGGCAATGCAAATTTGTTTTGTCAGTGTTTTTTTTTTTTTTTTTTTTTTTTTTTTTTTTTGTGTTCGAGCCAAATACGCCAAGTTGGTTCTGAAGCTGTCGCGGGGGAGGGGGAGGAAAAATGTCTTTACCCTTCTGTCGACGTGTTAGATTTGTCAGATCCATCACTCTTTACTTGGCATAGGGATGGTTTCCTTCTTTTTTAAATTTATTATTTTAATTTTTCTGCTTCATCAAAACTATCAAAAAGACGCCTTTCCTCTTCTTTTGATTGCGACTAAATCGTCCGAGGAAGGAATTGGGTGGGGATGCAATATAAGGAGTCGTCCGACCCCGATCGTACCTCCCGTTCTTCATTGGCCATCCTCCTCGGATGACCTCACCCGCTCTCCGGGGGTGTCGGCTTCTGGGTGTACGTTGTCGGATTAATTAACTATGCTTCCATTATTGTTTTTTTCCCTATTATAAATAAGTCAGCTTCGAGTGTGTGTATTTATTTGGGTTCTTCTCCTCTTCCTCCTCGTTTCCCCCTCCCTCCTCTTCTCCCTTCCTCGATTGGTCTGCTGCCTTTTTTTCTCGTACTGCCTCCTCTTCGGCTGGACCTCCGCTGCTTGGCTTTGGGGTGCCCTTTGTGCCGAGAGGCTCATGAAGAGGCTTGTAAGTGTGGTTTTCATTGTTCCTTTGTTTCTGTGTCGAAGGAACGGCCTATCCTGTTCATTATGTTATATATATATATTTTGTGATTTGTGTAAAAATCGCATCTTTCGGTTTCTTCCTTCGTTTTGCTGGCTGGCCCTGGTGTTGTCTGCTCTGTTCTTTCTTATGTGACCTGGGTTGTCGAGATTCGACGAATCTAAAAGTGTTTCCCTGACATGCTTATCGTTTGAAGTTTGATTCATCTACCGCTCGTTCCCTTTTTAAGTGTTTCTGTAATCACCGGTTCACATAGACGTGCGCCTGGTCGCCCTTCTTTTTAGTTGAGAATCCATTTTTATCATTTATGTTTCTTAATTATTTTTTATTCTTTTACGTATTCTCTGTTGTTGGATGTCACTTTGGACTGAAAGTTGTGTATGATTTGATTTCCTAAAGTATTCGGTGCTTCTGTTTAAGGAATTGGAGTCGTGTGATGTGAATCGTGACGTTTGTCATTCTGAGATCAATCAGAAAAGCTTTGGAGTGTTCTGTAGTAAATATATAATAAAAAGATATTTGCTTCCCATACCACCAATGTTCTAAACAGATGAGCTTCCACTGTTCTCATTCCATTCAATCATCACGAGCCAATATCATTTCACCGTCCGTATTACAAGTCCGAAGTGAACGGAGAAATCGTTTGGCCTTTCTCGCTTCCTTGGGATATTGCTTTATTTACCTCTCCGTAATTTTTCCAACCAATGCAAGCTTCCATTTTGTTTCTGGCCTTTAGATCGAAATTGAAATTATGTGGTTATTTCAGTCACCCGGCGGAAGCATACTTTCTGTTGCCAGTGCTAATTATTAATCCTCTTCTTACTGCTTTTCTTCTGCAGGTAGCTGTGCTTTTACTTTTAGCAGTTGCAGGTGCTGTTGATGGCGATGAAAGGAGTGATGGGTATTGTAAGCACACGAGTGGATCGACTCCAAGACCACACAGCGTTACCATAACGGAGTTTGGGGCAGTGGGCGATGGAGTGACTCTGAATACGGTTGCCTTTCAGAATGCTGTTTTCTATGTGCGGTCATTTGCGGACAAGGGTGGTGCTCAGCTGTATGTTCCTAAAGGGAGATGGTTGACAGGAAGTTTCGATCTAACCAGTCACCTAACTCTGTTCCTCGACAAAGATGCAGTTATAATCGGCAGTCAGGTGTTGATCCCAACACATAGACATCTACTTTTCATGGTTATCCTCCATTTTTTTGTCTGCATTTTGTTATTTCAAATGCTAGCTAGCTTCACACATATCCTGTCTCAGATTACAATAAGATCTTTTCTAATTATTATTAGGCTTGAATAGTTGACTGCCACACTAACATCAAGAATATTATCCCATAAATCACCATTCACAAAACCTTAAAAAGGTATGAAGGGAAGCAATAGAGCCAATTATGACAGGTATCATGTTTACTCTCCTCCTATCTATGCCTGGTCTGGCATAAAATTCTTTGCTGGAACCACTTTCTTTGCATTGGCAATTGTGGTCCATAATAGCTAAATGCTAGTAATGTTTGTCTTCCCTACCTTCTTTATTTTATGTATGGACCTTAGCACATTTGTATATCATTTCAATTGTGCTTTCCCTATTATTTTGTGGATGATATTATGCTTCTCTTAACTATAAGGTATCATACATCTTATTTTAACACTTTTTGTTATCAAAAACTGGAAATTATAACAGGCCTGGATTTGGAAACAATTGGTTACACTGAGTGGAGCCTGCTGCCATTTTCTTAAAATTCATGGAATCGTATACATTATGAATTGAAAGTCTCATGTAACTTTACCAATTCCAAAAATTTTCAATTGCTACAGTTTGAAAATTAATAGCTTTTACCCCCACCCCCCCCCTTTTTTTTTAAAAATTTTTAGGATGCATCTCAGTGGCCTCCTGTCGAGCCTTTACCCTCGTATGGTCGAGGGATAGACCTTCCAGGTGAAAGGCATCGCAGTTTGATAAATGGATACAACTTGATTGATGTGGTGATAACAGGCATGTTTTGTTTAACACTTTGGTTGATTGATCTCATTCCTTGTTTATGATTTGCAAGTCCTCATCATTTTGTCTACCATGCTCGAATTGATTTGTGGAACAGGCAATAATGGAGCTATTGACGGGCAGGGTTCTGTTTGGTGGGAGTGGTTTCGTTCCCATACCTTGAACTACAGTCGTCCTCATCTTCTTGAACTTGTGAGTTCTAGTGACATTGTGGTTTCAAACTTAATCTTTTTGAATCCCCCTGCCTGGAGCATTCATCCAGTCTATTCCAGGTGTGTCCTATAACTATTTGTGTTTAAATTTGTTAAGAAATGTCGAGTATTTGTATGCATCTATGGATATTTACTCGTCTGTGATGCAGCAATGTGACGATCCAGAACATAATTATCCATGCTTCATCTGATTCCCCATATACTGATGGTATAGTACCAGGTAAGAATCAAATCTTTGAATCAATGGCCATCTTTCTTTTTTATGGTCTTCTTCCTTGTTTATCAATGCATATAAATTATAATACATATAATTTCTAGAAGAAGTTCTAGTTATAAAGATTCATATATATTACTACAGTTTACTGATGGTTTTTAAGCGATTCTCTAGGATTGATTCTACAGTTATTATTTTCTGTTTTATGATGTGCTAAGGCAAAAAGATCATTATCTCCCTAACCCATTATAATGACATAAAGATATGGGATGCAAGAGTTTGAAATGGTTTGAGTGCAGTGCATGACTTGCTTTAGTGTATAATCTGCATGATTCTACCATTTTAAGGCTCAAGGTATCACAAAATGGAGAAACCTTTTTGCTGCTTCATTCTCCCAAATTCGACTCATCCAGCATACACTTATTAGTTTATGTGTGCAACAGATGCTCTGATCTAAGATTAACTTTCCAGAATCCTTTCTTTTCAAGAACCATACATTTTGCTTGATCCTGCATCCTTGTATATTGCTGCGGACTGTACTTTCTCTGTTAAGTTATTATACTATACCAGTTTGAGCTTTTCAATAAGATTCCAGTTATTCAGCACTGCCGGTCCAAATTGTGAATCTTTATATACGCGTGATCCCCAGTTCTAATCTGACCCTACTACATGTTTTCAACCCCTGCATGAGTTTAACTGTTACCTTCTGTGAGTGATCATTCTTGTGTGTATGATTGAGCCTCTTATACTGCTATAGTTGATTCTGCATCTGACTCATCTTGTTGTTGCTGCAGATTCATGTTCAAATTTCCACATCGAAGATTGCAGCATCAGTGTCGGACATGATGCAATTGTTCTCAAGAGTGGTTGGGACAACTACGGTATCTCTTTCGGCAAACCATCTTCGAATATTCAGATCAACAATGTCCAACTTCAGACATCTCTTGGTTCAGCACTTGCTTTTGGCAGTGAGATGTCTGGTGGCATCTCAGACGTGCGTGTGGCGCATCTCTATGTCCGCAATTCTCACACTGGCATAAATTTCAAGACCACCCGCGGGCGAGGCGGCTACATTAAAGATATTGTCATATCAGATGTGGAAATGGAAAATGTTCATGAAGCAATTCGGTTCACAGGTTACTGTGGGGCCCATCCTGATCATCACTATGATCCTGATGTTCTTCCAGTAATCAAGCGAGTCACCGTAAAGGATGTGGTCGGTAGCAACATCTCCGTCGCCGGAGTATTTTCAGGAATTGATCATGATCCCTTCACTGCCATCTGCCTTGCGAATATCAGTTTGCCTATCACCACAGACCTCTCTGATCCCTGGACTTGTTCCAATGTTGCTGGATTCTCTGACTCAGTCTTTCCACAGCCATGCTTGGACCTGAGCTTGAATTCTTCTCTGTTCTGCTTCTCCCTTGAGACCTTTAGAGCTATCGCGGAAATCTAGTGATATCTTTGTGCAATGCTGAGTACCCATTTGTTGTTCATTCTCTCCTCTGTACAATCTAAAAACTTAACTTGAGCTCATCAGTATATGTGCCAATTCTTTCCAATAAATCCCAACAAAAGTGAGTATTTTTTTTTTTTTTTTTTCATCTCTACCATCCAATTTAATGGGTGCTGTTTGCCGTAGTACCCGAATTGTGGGGTTGTTCTGTTCCCAGCGAACAAATATTCCACATCAGAGATGATAACGTGCTTGCTTGTATAGCTAGATTTCTTCGTTCATAACCTGATAGAAAAATTTTTGATAGTTGTTGGAATTCAGATGTTTGATTGATATTGTAATTTATCATATTATCCTATCGGTCTTGATTAGTAGTTTGTATATTTTTATCCTGTGTGTGTGGGAATCCAGAACGGAAATCAAATCAGCCATGGAATGATTAGTGGAGTCGATGTTACTACAATAAAGAAGGGCGGGTTCCCTATTCAATACTAAAGTAACAATAGCTTAATATTAATGATCGGTTAGTGTCTCCTCTTCGGGCGTCCAGCGTGTCTTCTTCACCTCTTTAACAGTTCCCGCAATTGTCTGTCAGTCAGTCTGTCAACTTTCAGCAGCTTTCGATGGTGAAGGTTGTGCTTCCCACATTTTAGGTGGCCTCGAGTCTACAATACTGCAGGAGAAAGCAAGCAAACATATTTTATATAAGCAAAAAGATATTGCATGCATGTCCGTAGGTAGCCTTGTGCTTCTTTCAAAAGATATAAAATATAAACATATTTTACATAAGCAAAAGACACTTGGAAAGAGTGACCGACTACAGAGCTTTCTGGGAAAAAAAACCTTCACCTACTGATTTCTTAGCGCGCTGCATATGATCAGAATAGAACACGTTCTTGGACTCTCAATCCTCCTACATCTCAGGTTTTTTCTTCTGTGACCGACCGACCATTAATTAGATCTCGTCATCTCACTATAGTTCATTAATTAGATCACCTACCGGATGCTTATCCTAGTAATAATGTGGTGGGATCAGAGTTCGATAGCCAGAGAGAGGCTGCATGCATGGCCCATTCTCTTATAGCATATGCTATCTCCATCTTTTACGTACTTCACGCACCACACACACACACACACACACACGCATATGTTTCGCACTCGAAAATGATATGGGCCATTCTCTTATAGCATATGCTATCTCCATCTTTTACGTACTTCACGCACCACACACACACACACGCGCGCGCATATGTTTCGCACTCGAAAATGATATTTTAATTTTCAGTCCATTCCAACGGGATGAAAAATGATTCGACATAAAGTCAAATATCATTCAGGCATGGTGATCTTAATCGTCAAACATTTACAAGAGTAGTAGGAAAGACGGTCTCTCTCTCACAACAACAACAACAACAACAACAATAATAACAATAACACCAACAACAATAATAATGACGATGAAGAAACATAAATAGGAAAAAAAAAACCACATCTTGATCTCATTTTCCTTTTCTCTCTAACCTTTTTTCTGGTTCCCTCATCCATCCCTCCTCTTCTCGTTCGGAGTGCACGCAAGGCAAATGAACTGAATTGGCCAATGGATCCAACCTCTTCAGCGGATAGATAGAAAGAATAGCCTTGTGCGTAGACAGAGATGACCACCGTGTAGACACGACCAGCTGGAGTTAGCTGCTACCGACGAACATGAGAGTGAAGAAGAGCTCTCCAATCTCTCCTGCCATTAAATATCAAGAGAAAAACCAGGAAATCTCCAGCCATGCATTCTACCCACCAGTCTACTTTCTGCTTCCCGTTTTCTCATTGGGCCTTCGTTTCCCATCGATGCCACCTGAGATTGGCTGTCTCGTGGAGCGGCTCACTGTCTGGCCAAGCGCATTCGATATTTTCCTCGATGGAGATGGCTTGTGGCCGCCACTCGCTGACCTGTATTCATAGACGACGAAAGGATACCAAACATTTTATCAAGTGCTCACCGTGAAAGGATCGAGAAGCCAAATCTTGCTTTATCATCACGGCCATGTACCGTCGAAGTACATTCAGTTTTACTGCACTTCGGTAATACCAGAAAATAATATAGTCATGCAATCAATGGTCGATAGCTCGGCAACCTTTGTTGTCGAGTTAGAACAAGAAGCAAGACCTAACATAGGATGGACTTTAATCCTAGTACCGCAGGGGCGGATTGCTGCTTTAAAAAGTTCATGACGTGCTCGTCTACCTTGTGCTGTAATCGAAGTTGTTTGATATGGATAGTGTGTGAGTCACAAATTAGACGATCTATTCTAGCATAAACACAACGATCATGTATGTTCTACTGGTTCTGCTCAAATTCATAGCAACTGAATTAATTACCTGACGTCGGAGCTCTTCGCCGCACCTGACTGAGGCCGCTTGATCCTATTGACTGCATTGCTACTTTTTGGGAGACTGGACTGCGATAGCACATCTTGCTCTGAAGATTCACTCATTGCAAAATCCAAATCATCCAAGTCCTCGGTTGCTACAGAATTAGCCCGACTTGTGTGCTCATCCCTGAAGGCTCTCACATCTGGAATATATCCCTGGTAAAATGAATCTGGCACATGTGGGTTTTCTCCTTCCCAGGCACTCAGGGCATCCTCGTTCTGGATGACATCCTCACCGGTTTCTTTGCTTCCAAACTTTGAAAGTTTGGGATATCTTTCTGGCCAAGAAGAAGAATCTGACACTGTCAAAAGGTCTTGGAGATCCAATTCCACTCGCTCCTGCATCAGCGCCGAACAGCTCCGCACCTAAAGTGTCAAGAAACAACCCAGAATTAAAGCATCAGATCCAATATTTGGAAACATCTTTGTCACTATGCATTGAGATGAGAGAGAGAGAGAGAGAGAGAATATTTGGAAGAGATCCTAATCATAATCAGACCCCTGATGACATATGTGGCCATGTAATTGCTTTCGAGTAAAAGCTAATATTCCTGATCCGAAAGCAAATTTAAATTCATAACCAGATATGTTAAAAGTCGGAAAATTCAATGTCTCAGCAAATATGCCGATAATTCTGTAGGCTTACAGTGGACTACATACGTTATTTTTTACTGCAGCATTTTATTCTACCAAATATCAAGTCCTCCAGGAAAATCTAAATATTTGCATATTCAGGACAAAAGACACAACAATCTTCCACAGTCATGTAAACATACCTCTATGTTTCCAAAATCCTCCATCGACTGCATATGGTTTGGATGTGCAGGAGATGTTGCACCAGATTTCATCCCGTATATATCAGGGCTAGACAGTGCACTGCACAAGTGCTCACCTTCTTTCTTAGTTAATGCTGCTTTAAGGCTAGCTACCTAAGCAGAATGAAACAAAGGCGTAAGATTAGGATAACCAGGGAGCAAATTAACCAAAAAAAAATTCATATGTTAGAAACCGGTCTGCAACTAAAGAATGAAAAAGGAAATACCTGCTGCCTGAGCTCCTTGACTTCCCCGTTATCTTTGTTTACCTGAGCTGCACCGAGCTCGACCCTTGCAACCCGTTCAGCAAACTTGAGTGTGCTTAGCGTCTCACTTACTGCATCAAACTCAGGGCTTATGTGGACAAACATCAATGTTTTAGCTTGCCCTCCTGAGAGAAAACCAAAATAGCATACGATGACTCCAGAAGAATGAGTTACATGTAGAACTTAGAAAAATCACATTGAGGCCTTACCCAGAGAGTCTTGAAGTAGTTGTGTAAGTTTGCTATTCCTGTAAGGAATATGTGAACTCTTCTGAGCAAGGGCAGATATCACATCTCCTAAAGCTGCTAGTGATTTGTTAATATGCTGTGCTTCTTTTAGCCTGTCTCCTTTAACTTCAGATTTATTAACTCTCTCACTACCTGCCAGATCAACTAAATGCATACATCCTCTGACAACAACCCCAGATGCCAACTCTCTTCCTTGAACATGAATTGTCAAGCAACTGTAAACCAAAAAAAATCCATTGGTCAAACACTGTGAAAGTAAAAAAAGCAATTCCTTCACGAGTATGACCAGACCTGTGAGAGCGACTGCTACGATCATTCATGGAGGTTGAACTAACAGCACGATTTTTTTGTCCAATATCCATCAGCTCAATAACCTCAGTTGTTGATGTGACAGGAACCGAGTTTGCATCAGGCACAGCAAATCCTGTCTGAGAACTATTACGGATATCTAATGTATCAACATGTAAAGGTTTATGTGGACAGTATGGAGATAAGTTCTATAAAAATAGCTAAAACTTTAATCCTTAGAATGTGCATAGGAAATTCTCAGGCATAAAAAGTATAGATAATCATGAATAAACAACAAACAAAAGATGAAATATTACAAAAACAAGATCTTATAAAAGGATATCTTTTGTGGGGGCCGTCACTAGCGAGGAGATCTCTTACTTGCTCGTTGTATATCTCAATCATCTGAACAGAAATTTCATAACAAAATGTGTCTTTTCTCTCCTTCGAGATATGGAACAAGTCATTTAATGCCCTATAGTTCACTCCAAAACTCTGTTCCGTGAGTACCTTAGGTCCACTCTGCATGAAAAATTAAAGTTTGAACGGACAATGACTGTGAGCTAAACTGGAGTATTTCAAGATAAATATTCACATCAATGTCGTTACCATTGTATAAGTTTTCCCTGCTCCAGTTTGTCCGTATGCAAAGATGCAAACGTTGTAACCATCAAGAGCAGAACGGATCAAAGGTTGTGTGTCAGAAAAAACCTCCTCTGCATTAATTAAAAAGGGGTTAATTCAGTGGTTTGCATTAGAAAATTCTGAATGAAGCTGAATATATAGCATCAAAAAACCTTGAGTAGCAAATGGGCCAAATACTTTGTTGAAGGTAAAAGATTTATGCCCTTCTTTCCCATATTTTGGAGGGGTAAGAATTGTAATACTTCCATCATCAATATGACCAACAGTGCTCAGGTTAGATTGCCCAGGCAAGAAAGGCCTGACACGGCAATACACCCTAATGTTCCCTAAACAAAAGAAATTAGTAGAAGCATTAGGTTTGCACCCATCTAATAATTAATCTTAGGCTCCAGCTATAATATATATTACCTTTAAGATCCTGCACTTGATTGTATAACTTTCTATTTTCCTCGAGTATTCTATGATATCCTTGAATTGCATGAGCCAGGATCCTCATATGCTTCCCTAAAAACCGATGAAAACAAGGGCCTTCAGGGTACACATAACAGTTCTGATCTCCAGTTCCAACTGATCAGTTAATTATCTTACCGAGATTACTTAATTCCTCAGAATATTGAGTTTTCATCAGTTCTATACCAGCTCTAGTGGTTACAAGTGCATCTTTCAGTTCCTACATACGACGTCAACCATCAATGTGGATTGATGAATTCAACCATAATGCATCCTTCAAAAAAAAAAAGACCACTGTAGACCATACCTGAATTTCTGTTTTTTGTCTATCAAAAAGTAGGCCTTGCTTTAGGAGCTTGGTACTTGATGTGTCTCCATCAAAAGGTAGGCCTTGCTTTAGGAGCTTGGTATTTGACGTCTCTCCGTCCTTCAAGCTCATACTAAAACTCTCATCTTTTAGACTTGGAGAAGTACTCTCTACCTTCACCATCTAAATCATAGAAAAAACAATTAGAAAGGCACATGAATTTATCACAAGGTACTGAAGTATAATAAATCACAAATCATAAAAGATCTTCTTGTAACACACACAACCAGCAATATATTTGGTCGAGAATTAGTTTGATAATTATGACTGTTGGATTTTTTTCCCTATACGAAATAGGACAAGGTACCTCCATTTCACAACAACTGGATGAAGCCTCTGGTAAATTGTTTTCTTCACATAAGGATATTGTTCCATCAGTTTGATCCATCGCAGTTGTCGTAACCTAACAAGATTCGTAATATCAATTAAAGTTGTTCCAAGAATCTAACAGCAGCAAAAAAGAAATTTATCATCATATATTAAGTTAAGGAAGAAAATCAAGCAGGTTTCGGAAGAAGATGCTGGACAATCATTTTGAAGATAATGTCAGTGAAGGGAAAATAAGTAGTACTCGTTAAGGATAAAGATAAAAAGAAGATAAGCACTCTTGTTTAGATAAACAAAGCAGTATGTGAAATGACCAAAGTACAAGGGTCTACCAGATCATTTTGGCTTGCAATGCGACGCTCGAATTCTTGCATTACTTTGCTTAACATTGACTCCACAAGCTGGAAACAAGGAAACAATTTTCACCTCATATCCACTATGCACTGTTAATTTTGTAATGAATTAACTCACCGATGGAACTTCTTCGGGCTTCTTATTTGACAGAATGGTGCGCACAAGCATATTCAGAGAATGTGATGTCTGTGAACCATATCATGCATGTTTTTAAGCTAATGCAGGATTACTCAATTCATTGTATAAAATGTGACCTTCAGCTTACCAACCATTTCAGTGGATTCTAATGAAAAATCGTTGCTCAAGTTCTCTTCCACCGATACACCATCCTGGATTTTGTCAGCTGATTGGCTTCTAGCAAGTGAATTCATGAAAGGTTCGAAGTTTCTCCTTGCAAAATGTTTACCACAGCTTGAAGTTTTCAAAATCCCACCATGCTTGCAGGAACCATTTTTGCCTCCTTTACGCTCACCATGGGATTTAAGAGCTAAAACACAGTTCACGACCCGAGAGCCTTTACCACCCTGTACTCCAGCCAACATAAGAAATAAAAAATTAAAAAGAAGGCATGCACGCTAAGGACGATCAAGTCGAATGGGGCAATGTTATAGAAGAAGAAGTGATTATGGTAAGGAACATGTAAAAGAATAATTAGTTTGAATGTAAAACTTCAAAATTTAAGATTTTTAACTTGTAATTCAAATTTTACAACAAGGAAGAACAAGAGAAAAGCTAATTAACCCAAGAAAAAGCCACACCCGTTCTAGATCGGACGCCTCGAATGTTGGGAGACCCAACTCTTCCAGGGCATCGAGGAAGTTCCTCAAATTCTCGAAGTACTGATATGCTGACAGAGCAGCACCATCTGGAAGGAGAGTTGGATCCACAGGAGCTTCTACCACCTGGAAATGGTATGATTCGGGGGAGGGATCACGTCATTAGACAAAGGAAGAAACAAAGAATCTACTGCGCTCCTCCCAGAAAAGCTAACCTTGGGCACAGCACCAGGTTGAACTTTGTTGAGTGCATTGCAAAGAACAATCCCGTTTCTCAGCCCAAGCCGGAATTCCTCCTCGGTAGGCTCTTCTGGCAAATCTCTTGCACCAACAACCCCAACCATCCTCCTCAGCCATCCGGCTGCCTCATACCGTCTGGTTGCTGCCATAGCAAATAGAACAATAAAAACTCTATTCATGATTTCAGGGAACCGGATCGAGATAGGTGGGTGGTCTCTTTTCCGAGGGGGGGAAAGTAAAAAATGTCAACAGAAAAAAAATCTGATTAATATGATTGTTTGGATGAATCAAAAGCAAAAGTATGTTCATTTCTGTGACAAGTCCAGCAAAAATACTCAGCAATTTCTTCGATGCATTCGTACTTTTCGAAAGAAAAGGAGCATCTGCACGGAAGAACAGAATTTGATGATAAAGAAACTCCAAGACAATGTGGATGAAGGAAAGGCGATCATAAGCATTTGGTAGCTCTCCCATTGACCCGAAACCATTTGAAGTTCATCAAAAACGAAAAAAGAAACCTTGTTCGATCGGCATGTGTTACAAGACAAGTAAAAGACTGAAATGATAAGCTGAATCACCTGCTTCCTCCTCCTTCCTAGATGCCAGGTCGATATCGCTCATCATCGGCCCATGCTGCTTCAGCACGTCCTCTACCACCGATAACGAAAGAAACCCCTCCGACGCCATTTCCTCGGACAACGGGACACAGAAAGCCCAGGGCCTCGACAGTTGCAAATTCACCAAGTATCGGCGGATGTTAACCCGGACAACCCAAAAAGATGGGGGCTTTGATGATAGGAAGGAGGAGAAGAAGACGCGGTGTCTCCCTTCAGGCTGCCCTCCTCCGCCTCGAGGAGGGAAAAAGGTGGAAGAGGAGGAGAAGGGGAGAGAGGTTTGCGCCGCTTTGTCCGTCTCTGTCTCGTTCTCTTTCCGAGCCTTCGTGGCTTGGATGAAAAGGGAAGGGAGGGGACAGGGTGTGGGCGTGTATTAATAGCGGAAAGTGGCGGAGGAGGAGGTATGAATTATAGCTTTGACGTGTAATTATGCATCTTTCCATAATGTTTTCCAATTACGCCCCCCTCGTTTTTTTATTTTTTTCAAGTTTGTATGTGCCACAGAGCAGCGGACGACCAAATGCTATTTGAATTGATTTGCTATTTTTCAGTTGGCAACCTGTAATAGTTGAACCTGTCTGTATCACCAATTCCTGAACGAGATATTCTTTTACCATATATATATATATATATATATATGATACCATGCCCATGGGACGTACTTGTGAGTTGTTAGTTTTGGAGTCTATCAAAAATAAAAATAAAAAAACATCTTAGCATATGAGAGCCATGAGTTGGAAAAATTCGAACTCTAGACTCGGATATTATCCGCACCAAAATAACGTATAGCCTTCTAATGATTCACATAAGAAAGAAAAACAAAAATGAGTCAAAAGTTTGGTACCGAGGTAATCGGGATAGGGCTCATAAAGAAGGCTTAAAAAATTAATTTTAAAAAATTTAAGGATGTTTTACTAAAATTTTTTGAAGTTATAACGCTATCCACAAGAAAAATCACCAAGTTAAAAAAAAATAAAAAGAAGAGATTCTTTATGATTATCCTCCTTCTTTTTTAAATAAAAACGGTCTTAACTAGCTTATTCCTTTTTAACATAGTTTAATAGAAAGTTGTTAGGCAATTCAATTGTTACTTTATCAAAAAAAAAAAAAAACTTTCGGCTGATTACTTTTCAGCTTATTTAATAGAAAGTTCTATGTAATTTAAGTAATATTTTTTTTTTCATTTTTTTGAAAAAATAAAATTAAATTTTTTGTCTAATAGAGTATATTTTGGTAACACTCAACTGGCAATCACCTTAAATCACATGTGATGCTTCTCCAGCCAAAATAACACACATATCTAAAAGTAATACGGAACAATATAGAATGATTCAAGAATGTTTGCATTCTAAAGCGATACAACTAGCTTAGAAGTGATGTAGTTCGGCTCCAAAGAAATGTATAGTAAATCTACACCATTTGAAAACATATAAAGTGATACTTGCTAACGAGGATACAATAATGCACAACAGGAGGTCAGGAGGTCAGGAGGATAGCCCTGAAACTAACAAATCGTCCACCTAAAATATCAACGAACGTCAACAATCACAAGAGGAGCCAATTCGTTATGAAGGATATCAAAACAAACTCCCATATGTTTGATTATCCATAAACATTGACTTAAGCTTCGGAGGGATCATGTGATATATTGTGTAGGAACTCAGGACTAGAAGCCTCTTACAACTCCGTCAGAAAATACACTAGTAGGTGGAGTCCTTGATTCTCCGTCCCTTCTCCACGAAGCCTCACTTTTGAGTAACAACGCTGACAATCTTATACAATTGAGATTTAACCAAGCCATACCTCTTCTTCTTCTTGAGCCACGGCATAAAGAATGACAACACCATCTATCATTTTGTTTCGTTTCCTGTTCGTATGACAAATCATTTCACTTGTTATTCTTAGAGATAGAGAAATATTGAATCTAATTCAAGAACGGGTTCAATCTCGATCATATGCAGGAGCAAATGACCCCTTATTTGGACAACTAGCGGACTCAACGAACGACAGCTAGCGGGTTCGCTACTTCAAGCTGCAGACAATTGGCTTCACCTTGTTCGAGTAGATCATCCAGACTATAGTCTTTTTAGCTCTCATCACAACACGTTTAGGAGACGACCTGCGATGACAAATGTAAATGCCTTCTCTAAAAGTATAGTCTTGGTTTTGAACTAAGCATCTGAGTGGTGATTGACTGAAGAACCTAAAATATAATGGATCATTCATAATGTAATACCATGATTTATTATACTTAACTCAGGCGAACACTAAATTGATGGAGAGACGATCCAGCAAGACTCTTCTTTGGCAATGACACCATCTGTCTTTGTAGTTTGACATCTTATCCTTCTAGCAAGACTTTTTTTCTTTTCAGCCGACCATACGTCTTAGAAGATCCATGTTTCAGGTGAACACCATCATCCATGGGAGTGATGGGACCTTAATACTATTCTCACTAGCGCATCGGTTTATATATGTTCTTCTCAAAGGTGAACTTGGCAAAGTAGGTGACTAGGTTATGCACTTTGCCGAGTTACCTTGCCATCATGGCATCTCTAGCCTCGATGTTGCTGAGTGTTAAGAAAACGGGGGTTTAAGTGTTGCTAATTTCTTTGTATTTGCAAAATAATGAGGAACTGTATTAGGAGAACAGGCACCATTGTTGCGCAACTTCTCAAATTTGGACTTGTCCGGTGTCATTATGAAGATGAAACTTCTTCCACATATCTAGCTATTTCCATCACACGAAATGTCTTGATGACCAGATAGTGAATTAGATGCCTTGGTTGCAGCTTTTATTATGCAAATTTGGAACAGATTCATTAATTAACAATAAGGTTTCACGATTTCTTATCTCGTAGCATTTGGATTTTGTAAAACAATAACATGTGGCTCGTGCTCAAAACTCAATAACAAGTTTATGTAGCTTTGGTTGATTGGAAGTTGCTTTCCAAGTAGCATTCTCCGATGTCATATGTGAAGATACAAATATCCATTTCATTAGATGAAACTATCATTGATGTCTTGTTCAAGTGGTTCGGACCCGTATACATAGGAACATCTGAGATATCTTTTAGATGATAACGTCAAGCTCCAGAGGTGCCATATGCATGAAGATCGAGGTCGAAATAGATTTTTCAATCTGATTCCTCTGACGCTTAAGTTAGTAACTCGATATTTTGGAGTGTAGATGCCAGAGTCTTCTATTTTCTTCTCTCAAGAAAAGTAAGTTTGTCTTCTCTTTTCTTCTCTCAAGAAAAATAAATTTGTCTCTTTTTATAATGATGAAGATAAGCATTCATACCTGGTCATCATAAAACATAAGAGAAAAAAATTACGATTATCTTTTTGGTCACAAAGGACAAGAAGAAAACTTATAAGTATCTTTCTGATCATATAGGGTGAGAAAGAAGCTTACCGGTATTTGCTTTGTACCTTGGTCCATAGGGATAGAGAGATGAAGGGATAATCTTTGTCTTCTTCTCTGGATACCACTTGATGATTACATGTCAAATGATGATGATTAATTGAGAAATACTGGTGGATGCCTCAGCTGGTATAGACATTTACCATCTCTGGATACCATTATCACACTCCAAATATTTTTATAAGCCAATTGCACCTTCCGGAATTCTTCAATTTTTACCAAGGTGGATGCCTCAGCTCGTATAGATTCCTTTTGTTGTCACTGTGCTGCAGCATCCAAACTGGCATCCGATGCTCAATCAAACAATCAATTTGAGAGATTTAGAGACCAGCAGGTAACAGAACCATTTGTTCTCTCAGGGATTCTGGAGGGATCACAAAATTAATAACATGCACGCACCCATCACGATTAGAACGCAGCCTGTTCAGTGGCCTGGTTGCGAGTCCAGGCGCTGGAGTCGCATCTGCTCGTAGAACCTTGCGATGAACTCCTCGGCCCTAGTGTCGATCGTATGTGAAGCCTCGCCCTCGTCGACGCCGTTGGCTCCAGTGCTGCCGTCGTTGCCCTCGGTCGTGTCGACGTCGAGTGCTTGCAGATCCTCCGCGGAAGCATAGCGGCTCATGCCGTCGTTGGAAGAGCACGCGGGGGAAGACGGCGGGGGGAACACATCGTGGAACGACTCGTGTCCAGCTGGTGGAGGTGGCGGCAAAAGAGGGAGCGGCGGGCGGCAGCCGAGTTGGAGATGGAGAGGGCGCATACCATCGACAAGGCTCTTCAGCATACCATCGGCACCTTTCGGAGATTTAGGGCCTTTCTTGCTGGATGAGCAACGACGCACCGTGAAGATAGAGGCCCAAACGATGCCCAGCGTGCTGCGTTTCTTGGGGCGGTGGGAAGTTTTGGTCAGGGTGGAGGTGCCATTGCTCTCTTCCTTCTTCTCCATTTGAGGAGACGGAAGAAAAGGGAGCAGTTCGTCGCCCTCTGCAAAGGATGTTTCTTGAGCTCTAAGGCTTTGGAGCCGAGGGGAGACGGGTCTTTATAGATCTTCGGTACGGGAGGGGATGGCGCGCATGGTGTTTGGCTGATCGCACGTAGCCTTGATAAGTGAAACGACGAGAATGCCCTCTTTGGAAGTGGTAAATGGGAGCGGGCGCAGCGAAAGATGGCGGAGGAATAGATGGCCGACCGGTTGTGGCCGCACCTTAAATCAATGGTTCTATGTTATTTTACTTTGCAGAGCTCGTTATAAGTTGTATGATAATTTAGTTATGTCCAATAATTTAGTTGGCATTTAAATATAACCAAAGATATTACTCCATTAGTAAATTTGTGGAAAATTATAATTTGGACCCCAATAGTTTGAATAGCCGAGTCCATAATCGTTTCAAATCGATCTACCACCACAAGTATCAATCTGAGTCTCCTTACTTCTGACAAGCTTAATATGAAGTCCAAGGAAATGATCTCTCATGACCTTTATGGTATGGACATCGGCTTCAAAAGTTCTATCGGATTTCGTTTCTATATCTTATCTTATTGGCAAGTAAAGCATGTTCGAACATACTCTTTCATGTCGGTCTCCATCTTCGGCCAATAGAAGATTCTCGCCACAAGAGCCATTATTCGATTAATACCCAGATGTCCAACCCAAAGGAAGTCGTGATACTATCTCAAGAGTTTATGCTCGTGGAACATATACTCTGTTCCATTCGGTATAGATAAGTCCCTCCTATCCCTCCTAGACCCAAAACCATAATGCCTTGCCATCTTAATGAGTTGCAATAGAGTTACTACCTGAGGATCAATGTATAATCCATCCTTGATCCTGGAAAGGAAGTTGAGAATGCAACTGACTTGCTTGGCCTCTACCTTCAAGTTGTATAGCATACACCAACAACACTTTCAAGCTTAATGCATTGATCACGACATTTGCTTTTCCAAGCTTGTACTCCATTACCATGTCGAACTCAGCCAAAAAGTCATGTTATCGTGCTTGTTTTATAAAGAGTTTCTTTTGAGTTTCGAAGTAACTTAATGCGACGTTGTCTGTTCTTAGTACGAACCTCGCTCTAAGAAGGTAGTGCCGTCAAACTCGTAGACAGTGGATTACCATTGTCATCTCCTTCTTGTGCACTAGGTATCGTCGCTCAGTCTCATTAGGCTTGCGACTCTCGTAGGCCATTGGGTGACCCTCTTACACAAGTACTCCCCTAATAGTAAAGTTTGAAGCATTTGTATGGATTTCAAAGGAATTCCCATAATCCAGTAATTTGAGTATTGTTTCTTCCAACACAGTAATCTTTTGGGTCTTGGAATACCACTTCATATTTGTTTGACCGCCTCCATGATTACTCATTCAACAACTCTATCAGTGGAGCTACGCGCTTCAAATATCCAGCTATGAAGCGTCGATAATAGTTGACGAAACCAAAGAAATATCTCACCTCAAGTACCTTATTTGGTGTTCATCATTCTATCACAACTTGCACTTTAAATTTGTCCATTCAAATGGAGCCATCACTTATTTGATGCCCCAAGAACAAAATATTTGTCTGAGTAAAGTAGCACTTATCTCTCTTGACAAACAAGGTTGTTCTCCCTAAGAATTTTAAAAATTATTTGAAGGTGCTCGATATGCTCCTCTAGCGTTTGGTTGTAGATGACTATATCGTGCAAGTAGATACCCACAAACTTACTCAAATGCTCTTTGAATAGTTGGTTCATTATAGTGCAAAATGTGGTTGAAGCATTCGTTAAGCCGAAAAGCATCACTAGGAACTCGAACGCTTTATACCTGGTCATACAGGATATATCTTCATCATGAATAGAGAAGCAGTAAGTTGAAAGAGTTCTAAATAAGATACTACTACTGACTCGACTACAGAGGTAGAGTATATAGCTATGGCAAAAGCAGTAAAGGTTGGGGTTTAGATAAAAAAGTTCATCATGAATTTAGGAATCGTACTGAGCAACATTAAGTCAATTCTTATATACTATGACGACAATAAGACGATTGCTCAAGTAAAAGAACCCATATCTCATCAGAATTTCAAGCATGTTCTAAGGAGGTTCCACCTGACAAGAGAAATCATAGCCTATAAAGATGTAATAATGGAAAAAATTTCATCCGAAGATAACATTATAGATCCATTAATAAAGCCATTGTCTCATATTGTCTTTGAGCATCATAAGGGTCTGATAGGGATCAGACACATAGGTGATTGACTTTAGGTCAAGTGGTAAATTATTAGTTATAGGTGTCTTGTAAACCAATCACGTGAGTGATGACACATGTGACACGCTGCTCGATCTTTTTGTTTATTATTATTATTAATATTTTCTCACACTATATTGTCTGTTATGAATATATATATATATATATATATATATATATATATATATATTATGATGTCCTTGGATCTTTGCAATAAGAATCGAATAGTAATGAGATTATGATAATAATATCGATTCACTTATAAACATAGACCCTAAATAATTTCGATCATAGGTTACTCAAGATAACTGGACAGATCGATGTACTGTATTCTTGTGCATATGATGGAGGTGGTTGGTTTCATAGCTACTCGTGTGGGGACACTTAAGGATATAGTACAAATACTTATTAGAGAATGAGTTCACTAATTGATCGACTAATGGAATGATATATGGTTAATGATACTTAATGTCATACAATAATTTTGTAGTCCCAGTTGTGTGTATGATTATTAGACTTTATACACCAAAGATGTTTTATTTGAGTATTCCTTTTTTTGATGTCGAACTTATATGTTTGGAAGTTCTAGATCTAGTAGAGTCGATTATTATGATTAGTATCCAATCTTATGAAGGTAATTAAAGTTAATAGATGATCATCCACTCTCGGTATCGCAAGAGAAATATCTCGTGTGTTATCGCTCGGATAAATCCTCAATCGGGGTTATTTAGATTGAGAAAGAAGTTTTCCAAGAGAATCCGATTAGAGTGAGACTTGGATGAATTTCGTATCTGGCCTAACAGTATCATGCCCAATATACGGTCTCTGGGATATTAGTTGGATGAAGGACTATAGATACACGGTAACTGAGGATAGACAAGTCCAATGGATAAGATCCCTTGTATCATTTGGAGACTATGACACAGTGGCTTAATATGTCAATAATTCATCGAATTAAAAATATTGTTGATATATATGACTCACGACCAGCTCGATATTGAGTCTAGAAGATCACACACATATGGTGAATGTTTCAACAAGTAAATGATTAAATATGAGTTATCCAATTAATCCCTATTCTCATTAGATGAAATCCAATATTGATTAGCTTCTTGCATAAGACCCAATTAGAGATCAATTTTAGATTATTAGATAAAGATATAATAATATAAAATTAGTGGATAATTGAATAAATATCTAATATAAAATTTTTTTGATGCTCTATATAAATAGGAGTCATAAGCAACATATTTATGATATATTATACTTTTGACTGCTTCTCTTATTTCCTTTTATTTTTTTAATCGTCTTCATATGAATTTAAAATAAATAGGAGTCATAAGCAACATATTTATGATATATTATACTTTTGACTGCTTCACTTATTCTCTTTTATTTTTTTAATCCTCTTTATATGAATTTAAAATTTTATAAATATATGATCTCCTTGTTTTTTAAGTAATCACTATCTTATATATTTATATATTTATGCATAAGGACTGATATATGTGAAACTTTTTCTTTCTTCCATTTGTCATATGATCTCGCCTGGGTTTCCCAACCATCGCGTCCCGACCACACCGAGTTCCCTAACTGATATGCCTCACCTCGTTACCCGTGCGCCGCCACCGGACCGTCCTCCCACCTCCACCACCGCCGGTGGAGGCGGACCGGTGGAGGAAGAAGAAGTGACCACGCAGAAACGGTGTCAGTTCTGGCTCCCCAACAAGCGCCGCCTCTGCGCCAACACACCCCTCCCTATCTCCAGGTAACTATGTTTGTCAACCTAATTCTAGTCCTTTTCCTTTCTTGTTCGTCTCTCTGTAATATGCTTGTCGTCAGGTTCTGCGGAAATCACGAGCCAACCGCCGAAGCTCGACGGATCCCCTGTCCGATCGACCCATCCCAGTCAGTCCAACCCTGATCATCCCACTTCCATTCGTTTCCCAAGTCCCCCTTTGCTTGACCCACTGTTTTCCTCCTCTGTGTAGTTCCGTATTGGGGGTGAATCTGAAATCCCACGTCAAAAGATGCCCTTTCAAGAAACAAGCCCAAGTCCTGGAGAGCCAACCATACTACACCAAGGGAATCAATAGCGGTAGCAGCGGTGACGGGAAAGACGATGCTGTGGGTTCCGCTGCAAAGAGGAATGCTATTTTTAGGATGTCGGTGCAGGAATTTCATGGTCTCCTTGGGAAGATCAAGTTGATCCATTCAGCTATTTCTACGGCCTTGCCACATTCGTATCTTGTCCCTGATGCCTGCAGTAAGTGGTTGAATCAGCGGCTGGACAGGTTAATTTCTGAAATTTTGGATTCTCAGTGAGTGGAAATATATTCAGAGGTTATCAAAATAAGAATAGTTATCCTCTCCTCCTTTTGTTCGTAGCAGGAAATTGCCTTATCAGGAGAAGCATGCCATGCAGCAAGCTTCAATTATTGGGAACATGGAGGCATTCGAAATGCTTCAAAAGCCAAAGGATTTGACAAATTCATTTTATCAAGAATGTGATGGAAGAAGTGATGATGTTGATGGCGACAAAAGTCGAGTCTCAGCAGTGGTGGAGTTTGGAGCCGGCAGAGGGTATTTGACTCACATGCTCACAGATTGTTATGGGATCAAGAAAGCTATTCTGGTCGAGCGAAAGTCTTACAAGCTTAAGGTCAAAATCCATAAAATAAAAAAGTCTTGATCAATCTAGCTCTTGCCCTTTAAAATCTTTATGCAGCTGGAAGTAAATTTTGAGTATAGTTACCTTTGGAAGTAATCTTAAATATGAAAAAGTAGCATTATCTGCGGGATTGTGGAAAGATAACTGCGTAGTTTGAGTTTAGACCACTCTGAGATGGTCATAGTTTCCATATACTTCAAGACATTATATCTCGTCAGTGGCACTTCATATTGTTTGTTGAAACTCAGATTAGGTGTCATCGTTTTTGCATAACAAGCATAGTGAGCCCTGGTTTCCTCTGTATTTAAGGTCAAGTATGAATGATTCTCAAGCATTTGGAAGTTCCAAGACCATGAGTGCAAAAACTCCTGGGAAAAGCTTTCACTCATGGATTTTAAGACAATGACAAAGGTGCAAGGCTGCAACTAGTGACAAGTTCTAGTAACTACCAGAAGAATCTAACTTCTAAAAATGAGTCTTATGTTTGGGGTTTACATCTGTTTGGACAGCATGCTTACTTGCTTCTTATGTATGTACATTTGTAATCACAATAGATATTTTTTAGTGGGACATGGTCAATAGAAGAGCTCTGTTAGTTGGTTATGCTTAAATTTTGTGTGATTAGAAATCGATCTTTGTCCTTGTCCTAACATAATTGATATGAGTGATGTCCCTTTTGAGGTTCCATGCATGCTTCAATTATTGTGACAGAATCAATTCATATTATGATGTCACAAATGTCAGGAATTGCTGTTCTGTTTTATTAAAAACTTATTTCATATCAATTTGAGGACTAATTCATAAGTAGTCGAACTAGATTATATATCAACTTCTTCATAATGAGTATGCTATTGATGCATTATTTGTGCTTATGTAGTAGCATGTAATGAAGTTTCTTTTACTGTTTAAAATAATTATTAGGCTGACCGAAGTCTGCGACAAAACCAAAGCATAACTTTAGAGCGTTTGAGAATTGACAGTAAGGTTCCTATGCCTTATTATATTTGTAGTTTTCCTTTCTACATGCTTTTTTCATTTCTTTCCATGAGTAGAATAGTTTTATTCCAGCAAGTATATTTTTTGTTGGTGTTGTTAGCTTTAGATAAAATAATCTTTCTCATAAAAATACATAAGACACCCTTTTCACACAAGCAATCGTTTGCATTTGGTTGCAAAGATAAGGGAAATTGCGTTTGGCATTGGTTTGAGAGTAATAAAAAATAACCTCTCTAGAGTTTCCCCAAAATATATATTCTCAATGATAGACCTTAGCAGTCATTCCCTTGAGAATGTACACCTTTCCCAATGTGTCACCTGCATAACATGTGCAGGTACTAGAATTATATATAGTGAATTCACTCTCTACTTCAATTAAGCTCTCTGTTGTACCATATTTTATTGCATTGTTATATGGATGTTTTTGATTTTTACAGTATTTATATGAATAGGAAACAATAAAAACCTATTTGTATGATAAAACTGTGATATATATAGTGCTTAACTACTTCTAATGCTATATACAAATAGGACTTGCAATTGAACCAAGTCATGTTGGCATATGAATGTCTAGATACATAGCTTGGTCAGCATCAGTCTGAAAATAAATGAGGCAAGACTAACAATTATTCATCAGTTTGAAATTTGAAAACCTTATTCAGTGGGGTTAAGTTAGGCATGCTGCACAGCTTAATCTTACATGTATTATATATACTATGCATACAAATAAAATGCATGTCTTTCCAACAGTAAACCAGTTAAGAGTTAAGACATTGTTTATGTTTCAAATGGAAGGAGACCAGCATATATGTTACTGTATTTCCTTTTATCTCATTTTGGTTGTTTTTGTCATCACTCTTAACTTCAGTTCTTTAGTGTAAATGAAGATATAGTGCACTCTGTTTTTCAGGCACATATATTTTTCAATTCACATTCTTGTCCTGCTTATTCTCGAGCCACAAGTTGCCATTCTTAAGTGAGATTTTTAATGTGAATGACTTATGGATGCTTTAGTCTCTTGGCTATTCCTGAACACCGACACTTCTTCGCTTCTCATCTCTGCAAAATTTTAAATGATCCAGCTGATGATTTATTGATGTTGAATCTGAAGTACACCTGCCTGGAAAAAATTTTTAGAACTGTTTGAAATTTTTGCTGGTTTTAGTTGACAGCCTTCTTGAAATGACTCATGCTTCTCAAAAAGCAGCTCCAATGCACGAGATTTTCATCAATATGGGGTCCAAGGAGGATAAATATAACCAGTGTTACCCCTACAATCCGAGAGCATGCAGGATCAATTTATATTATTTGTTTTTTAGGTATTGACCAATGGTCTAGAGATCCAAGGTTGGGTATTAAGTTTAGACTCCAAATACAAATTTTAGAGCTTGACCTGTTTAGGCGGAGTCAGTATTGGGTTGTTTACAACTGTGAACTCTATGGTCCATTCCTTGCCAGAGAATTACCATACTTCAAAACAATACTGCATAATATAGAAAGCAACAGTTGTCTTTTTGTTGGAATGAACATGTTGGTAAACTGACATGACAGATGCCATGCTGAGCTCGCATTACCATGTTTGTCCCTGCAACTTGGCTGTCAGAAATAAGAAAATTTACTGAATAGTATTATTCTCTCACAAATTTGGATTTGTACCAAGATGGATTTACTTAATATTTGCTTGGAATGGGTCAATTTTAACTGATATGGTGTTGTCCTATAGAAGTTTTTTTGGGGAAAAAAAAGGGAAAAAGAATTTTTGCATTCTCGATACATATCATTGCATACTCCATGTGCTATAGTGCATTAACTTTGTTTTCAATACATAATCATATATTTTTGAAGTATTTGTACTATTTACATACATTCGAATAACCAGTATAATAAGTATATAATCTTATTATATATTGGAAGGGAAGATATCTTACATTTGTTATGTCCTTTAACATGATCTCATTCCATAAGCATATTATTAATGTACAAAAAGTTGATACGTGTTTATGCTATTATTTAGTTCTAAATTTGTTGGTAATATTTCAAATTTAGACCTTGTAATACGTGAGACTTGTTTATCTACTTATAAACCTGATCATACTTTTGCCTACATTGCAGTAGCAGATTTTAATTTGGATGAAGTACATTTCTTGAAGGGTCTCCGACACCTAGCCATTGGAAAACATCTCTGTGGACCTGCAACAGGTGAATACTATATCTGCAGTTGATAGGACAACTTAAAAGTGCTGACGATCTTTTAGTAAGTTTCTTGCACATAAGTCATTGGTGATTTCACAAATGTAACTAACTAGACAGTTGCTTTTGAAAATCATATGCAGATCTGACAATAAGGTGCTGTCTCAATCGAGAATATAACCAAAGTAAGGAAACACATTCAACTAGTTCTCATTTGCAGGGCATTGCTCTCGCAACATGTTGTCACCATCTTTGCCAATGGAAGCATTATACAAGTAATTCCTCCTCTTGAAAAATGCTCTCTATCTATGCATCACTCTGAATTTTGTGATCTACTTTTCGTCTATTGGTCATGACTTCTGAAAGGAAAGAAAGACATCTTAGTTGTTTTCCACTTTATTATGAAACGAAAAATATTCGAAAGGACACAAAATCTCACATCAATTGGATTTGCTTTTTAGTAGTTCGGATCTTTCATGTGTAGTTCTTCAGAATTACGATAAATAATTCCTGGCTGGCTAACACCTAATCTTCCATAAATAAACAATACATTGTTAGCTCACATGTCTGGTTGAAGCTTGTGAAAAATCAGGTTTTGCATCTCAATTGGGGAAAAATGAATGCACCTAAATGGTCTAGGCGATATGTCCATGGCATACTGTCAGTAACGAATGTTGCGTTATAGATCATATGTGTAGTGTATCATGTCTGTATCTATTCAATCGCTTCACTGCCGTATGGCTTGATCCACATTATAAGAACTTAGAATAATGTAAAGGTGGTATGGTTGAGCTAAAAAGAGATAAAGAATTTGGTCGTTGAATTTACATCTCCTCATTGTTGCTACTTTGCTTTTACAGACACAAAGTTTCTTCTTTCTCTGGGAATCGCAGAGGAAGAATTCCATGCTATGACGTGGTTTACTAGCTGGGCTCTAGATGCAGATCATAGTTCAGAGCTTTCTGGTATGTCACATCAAGAAACAAATCTTAGCACCATGTAAGTTCACCTACCTTGTCTGACAGTTATTGGTGGCTGAGATATGCCTTCTCTTGGCCACACCTCTCTTTTACATTGAAGTGTTAAAAACTCTTCTTTTTGGAGTAAAATCATATAGGTAAAAGATTGTGTAAATATTATCTCTTGATTAGTTTCTGCATAAGATTTTTGAGACTGTTCCTTATCCCATCCTTTTCCTGATAAAGAAAAACACATTCTGGTCTTATGTTCAACAAATACAATTTTTTGGTCTCTCATCTGATTCATGTTTTATCCTTTGTGCTCCTGAGATGTAGTGAGGATAAGCAATCCAACTTGGAGGATGGTGATGTTGCAAAAGTTATACGAAGTATGCCAGTGCTCTATAGGGCTCATTTGGGGTCTGTATGCAAAGAGATCATAGACATGGGGAGGTTATTGAGTCTGAGAGACCATGGAATGGACGCACAACTTGTGAAGTATGTCCCATCAAATATTTCACCGGAAAACCATTTGCTGCTTGCTAAATCTTAGGTTTGAGTTTCCAACAGCCATATGATGGAGAGCTCTCTGGCGGCTTTAAACCTGAAATCTGATCTTCCTAATGACTTGGGTCATATTTTACATGCCAAGAGCTTATTTCCTTCGACTTTGATTTTGCAAAATCGACACCATATGTTGAAGTTTTATACTTGTCGCAGCCATGTGAAATGCGCTTTTACTAATTTGCTTTTATAGTATGTATGACCAAAATTAAGCAGGTCATTGTCTTATTATCATTTGTTGTTATACTTCATTTTTCTAACATGAACTTTATTCTAACTTTCATCATCATCATCATCATCATCATATATATATATATATATATTAATCCATATCAACATTTTTACTCAAGTAATTGAATCACATATTATTTTTTAACTTTTAAATATTGTCAGATGTTATTCAACCTAGATATAGGTTATCATATTCAATACAACTAAAATTTTATTTTAATTTGTCTAACATCGTTCAAATAAATTTTTATCAATTTTCTTACTTTAGATTTTTATACAATAAAAATATTTTTATTAAACGAATAATTTGAATCTGACCAATTTGACCCACCGACTCACCTTTGACCCAAGACTTCACCTCATCGTGTTACAATATAATTCTGATAATGCCAGTATTATAGTCGCTATGGCACGCACTCATAAGCCAATATAATTGTCTAAATGGCAGTTGTCTACAGACCAGTGCTGCAATTTGCAGCACGAGAATTTTCTGAATTACCAAATTGGTACTGCTGATAGACCTGTAGAAGTATCTCTCTACACGGTACCACGGCACCAAGCTTGATGCAAGCCAAGAAAGCTCCGGAGAGCTTTCTGTGAAGGCTGTAGGCCTCCTCCGGTGGAGGTGTCAACCTGTGCTTCAGCATTGTTGCCCCAAGATTTGAGATGCTTTGAGTTATGTTGCTCGTGCCAAAGTCATATCCACCACCTTTCGCAAAGGGCGTCCCGACAACAAAACCGGCTTGGACATGAGCCTCCATCATAACATCTGATTCCTCACCTGTAAGAAAGCCAAGTCTCCGCGACATCTCTATCACTGAATCTCTATCGCTATTTGCACATGCGATGACCTGTTAACCAAGAGATAAAACAATGGAGCACAAGGACCAGATGAGAAAGATGAAACGAGATGGACATATTATGTACATCTCAACTTCAATCTCAGATGTCTTCAAAGTTCTGACTGAAAAGGCATAGAAACTAAAAAATTAATAAAACCTACTGTACCATAAGAATTGTGCAAAATCAGCACAAAATAGTAATAAAAAAAAATCCCAAGTCATACCATTCTTAGATAGTCATCAACAAAATTCTTTGGATACTCACGAGCAGCACCAAAGTCAATGAGATTAATCATTTTGGTAGTCTCGTCAAAAAGAAAATTGCCCCAGTTGGGATCCGTCTGCAAAAGATCACCCGTGATGTTACAAAATATATATATTATTAATGATCTTAATATGTAAAATCATATATCTAGATTCAGTTAAAAGGAACTAAAAACACACATTTACACAGATTCATACTTTCAACCATATAACAACAACAAAATCAGAACTCCCAACTATTTGGGGTTGGATATATGGATCTTTTGCTACCATTGAGATATGTAAAAAACCATATGTCTAATTAAGTTCAAAATACTTTATTTATAATTTTTATTAAAGTCTATAGCTCAAGCTTATAATTAATTCTATATAAGCTCTCATCAAATAAAGATAATATCATCAGTAAATATCATACACTAGTAAGGCCTATCCTATAAGTGATAAAAAGTAAGTTCATCCATTATCAATGTGAAAAGGTGGGAACTCAATGCAGATCCTTGATGTAATCCTATGCTAATAGAAGACTCACTAGACACACTTGTTATAGTTCTAATACTAGTGACTACATTATCTTACATAGCTTTAATAACATTAATTTAATTAGTGGACACACATTTCTTTTCTAAAACCCACCATAATAAATCTCTAGGAACCCTGTCATAAGTTTTCTCTAAGTCAATAAAAACCATATGCAAAACTTTCTTTTTCTCCCTATACTTTTCTATTAATTGTCTTAATAAATAAATAGTATCTATGGTTGATCTTCCAAGCATAAAATCAAATTAATTTCAGGGATATTTGTATCAGCCTTGTACTAATTTCTAAAGTCTCATAGTATGACTCATAATTTTAATTCCTCTATAATTTGAATAATTTTATATGTCACCCTTATTTTTATAAATTGGTACTAAAAAAACTCTTTCTCCATTCACCAAGCATCCTTCCGAATCTCATGATTTTATTAAATAAGTTCTGTGTGGAATATTCATTAATTATAAAAATAACTTTTTAATCTCTCCTTAATGTCGTTATCATTAACAAGTACTCTTTGATCTTCGCTTTTAATGCATCTAATAGTACCCAAATCCTTACATTGTTTTTTCCCTAGCTTTAGCAATTTGACATATATCTTTTTCACCATCTTTAGTACCTAATTGATTATAAAAATTTCCATAAGCTTTATATCTTGCTATACTAATCGTTTTTTTAGTCTATTTTTTAGATTTTTTATATATTTTAAATTTTATCTTATTTTTATAATTATGCCAATTGTTAACATGATCTTTTAGTGAAAGTTATTTTTTGAACATCCTCGCATCACCAGCAACTCTCTCTCTTAAGGTTATACCGCCACATTTAGTTTTACCAAGAATCTTTTTCTTCTTTCATTTTTATAGTAAATATCTAATACCATCAACTTATGTTGATTCGTCAAACTTTCACCAAGTATAACTTTGCAATTCTTACAAATAAATTTATCTACATTTTTAGTGAGAAAAAGGTCTATTTGACTATAATTATGACCACTCTTGTAAGTAATTAAATATTCATCTCTCTTCTTAAGATGAGTATTTACAATTATAAAATTATACAAAATTGTAAAATCTAAAATCATACCGTCATCTTCATCTCTCACAACCAAAGCCCCCACTCACCCTTTTACATTCACCATGTGTTTTTCCTACATGATCATTTAAATCTCCTCAAATTATAGGTTTTTCGACTATAGGCATTCCTTAAATGATATCATCTATGCTTTTCCAAAATTCTCTTTTGGTTTGATCATCCAATTCAACTTGAGGGGCATAAGTACTAATGACATTCAAAACATCTTATCCTTTCACAAATTTTAAAATTAGAATTCTATCTCTAAATCTTTTTACATCTACAACATTATTCTTAAGATCCTTATCAACAACAATTCCTGCACCATTTCTGTGCTTAACTTTTCTAATATATCAAATTTAAAATCTAGTACTATCAATCTCTCTAGATTTTTTCCTACATACTTAGTCTCTTGCAAGCAAATAATATTTATTCTTGTTCTGATCATAATGTCTACCAATTCTAATCTCTTCCCTGAAAGTATTCCTATATTTTAAGTTGCTAACCTAATCCTATGTTCTTGGACTAATTTTTTTTTACTACCATTGGTCCAAAACAATGAGAGAACCTTTGCCTAATTGGCACCACATCCGAGTGCCGATGTGATGGGTCATTTTCGAATGACTTCCTAACCCGCCATTTGCAATTTGGGACACCTAGGTGGTGAAGGTGCCTCACGTTACTTGAGGGTGACAACCTAGCTCTATACTGAAATCGGTTAAGATCCATATTCATGAGATTTGATATAGATTTAAGTTGGTTATCAGTGACCTAAAGCAACCCTCCAACTTTTTCATCCAGGCCTGGGATCGATATTGGCGGTGTTAATAAAACTTTCAACCATCGCACTCCAAAATGAGCAAACCCAACATATCAATTAATTGTACCTCTAGAAATAATAAAGAAAAAATGAATATAAAGATACATCATCATCAAGGGAAAATAATTAAATTTCTTCAATAAACAATAGTTAAATCAGCCACTAGCATAGTTTGCAATGCCATCCTAAACAGCAACAGAAATTTAAGCTCTATGCAAGACTGAAAACTAAACATTGAGACATAAAAGGCTGCACTGCAGACAAAAAGAATAAAAAATTCAAAAAATTGTTTAGTTCAGACAACACACATAAGCAAGATTTGCTTCTCATCCCTTCACCCATCCCTTCTCAATGAAAACATAGGACAAAATTATACAATTTATGAGAAAGAAGGAACAAGGCCTGCGATTCATTAAAATACAAAGAACAAAACAAATTGCACTTGCCTGCATGAACCGGAAAACAAACAACTCCTTTAGAGTCAGCTCGAGCAATTTTTTCCCCACATAGTCCCGAATTTTTTGACTTAGTAATGCCACCTTGTCGATAGGAACTCCTGAGAAAAATAAGAAATAAAAAAAAAGCCTGTAGAATTACTAATTGTGTCTTATTTAGAAAAATGAATCAAATCAGTGACACTACAAACAAAAGGTGAGAAATATAGTGCATCATCTCTCACAAAGAAAATCCAATTAAGTTCAACAAAACAACTTGACATTATTGGCAAATTTTTTGGTCTCACTAAACATCCCAGCATGTAGAACATACATGTTCATTCAGCGACATAGATGATATAGACATCACCTAAAAGCAATTAGGGATGTCAAGGTAGTAGTGTCTAGAGGTATAAAGAAATAAAACTTTGTTAGAAACTATATATATAAATTAATTGCTCTTGATTTGATCAGTGATTACATTCTAAACAGAGCTCAATGGTGAAAAAGATCTGTGAGTCTAAACCTTATTGGTTGGCATATTAGAGTTTGCCAATGTTTTACTGTATATTATTTAATTCGGTGATATATCCTCTTTTGGATGAATTCTTTGCATGGTCTACTTAACAGGAAAGTACCATGTGCTTCAAAAAGTCATCTAAAAGAAGAACATACTAAACAAAAGATTATCTAACAATATTGTTGGAGAAGCAACAAAGGCATTGCTTACCCTAATAGAATGATGCACCAAATTATGGATGCACATCAAAACATCTACGCTGAAATTATACAAGCCATGATGAGTTGAAAAATTAAAAGCAGTGAAAACCTTAACAACAGCTATTTTATCCTTCTTAAAGTATCATTAGAATGTAGCACTAGATTTACACATCTTTCCATCATGATTTAAGCTCTCTACTGGTAAAGTGAAAGAAGTGTAAGTTCCCCTCAACGAATACTGCAGCAAAACTCCGAGAAAAGTGAGAAGTGAATTCTAATGGCTTATGATGTGTCATAATAAAAATAAAGTATTTACCTATAATAAGCTCGGTTGTCAAAACCTTTTTACTCGAGATTTCATCAATAACCATAGGAACATAGAACCCTTCTGAATCAGATAGGAAATCACGGAATCGCTTTTGACTTGCAGCTTCCAACTCATAATCACATTCTCTAGACAGTTCCTCCTTAGCCACCTTTATAAGAATTGAAGAAAATTACTAATCAGAATATCTGATTGTAAATAGCATACTCAAGTTTCCAAACATAATTCAGAAATTTATTGGTTCATAACACTTTAAGATGTGGCCTTGGGCTGTGATAAAACATATCATATCATGGGTGGATATAAGAAACTGAAAAACTAAATTGATCTTGAACACCAATCTGCAAGAAAAAGTACTTAGCCAATTTGGATGATGCTCATCACTAGACTCATAAACTATAAGAGTTAAAACCTGATTAATGAATCAAACTGTATAATCAAAGTGATTGTAATTCATTTACTCAACTGTCAGTAGACAATCTGAAAGATGACCTAGTATGCAATTCCTATATTCCAAAACAACCAACAAAATTTTCATTTAAGGAAAAATAAGATACAGCAGCACAAAACTATTTGGTCAAATTTCAGGCTAATTACTCATAACTAGCAAATGAGAACTATCCAATTGATTAAAATAGGAGGAACCATGGTAAAGAAAGCAATAATATATTCATACATCGCAACCACATAAAGCAGCAACATACACTAAATGGAACTACAAAAACAGAGTTATCAAAATTCAATCAGATGACAACACGAGAACTGAAGAACGGAGAAAGTAAAAAAGTGCGAACGATTATTTTAAAAAAAAAGAGAGCAATCCCACATGCTTCTAATTGACATGATACTGTCAACTATGGAGTGCATTATGAAATTGAAGAGCAGGATGAAAATAACCTTGTAATGTCAAAGAGTGTGAGTCATCTGCCTTTTAATACATGAGAAGACATGTAGAGATGTTGCATTAAATTCTAGTCTCAAGAATCGACTTGGAAATATATAATTATTAACTTAACTTTTATAAGGATAAAGTTACTAGTATTGAAAGCAATAACTTTTATGAGTTTAATCACTAATGCGCAAAAGTTCAATTAACAAAGACAAGTCAAGGACATCATGAATATATAGGTTCACCTTTATAGCATTATCAAGAAAAAGTCCTTTAGGAATGAGATTTGTGTAGTCTAAAATTAGCCTGACATTCTCGATGTCACTTTCTATGCTATCTGCAACACCAGGGTACTGTATTTTCATTGCAACCTTGAGACCACTCTTCATAACTGCTCGATGGACCTGAAGAAGGCATGTATAAGAATATTTGAAGATAAATGACTGATGAGAAATCAACATGAACAAATCAGAGGTAAACAAGCTAGCGCTTTGCTGAAGAATTTTCTTCTAGGGCATCCAAGCACATAATATCTAAAACTTCAGGAGAATTAGGATATGACCAATCTAGATCGAACCAACCTGCCCTATGCTCGCTGCAGCTAGTGGTTCATAATCAAAGCTCCTCAGTTTGGATGACCAATCAAGACCCAGTTCAGCATCCAAAACATCATTCAATTGTTTCCTTGGCATCACATCAGCTCCTTGACGAACAATATCCAAAGCTGCCAATATCTGCATCAGGGAAAGAGGCAAGACATGCATCAAAAGCCATGCTAGTTGCTCATGTTTATGCATACTTTTCATCAGATACTAATGATTTAACCAACAAGGTTCAGAAACAAGTTTTGGAATCCACAAGATGGTTGTATTAACTTATAATATTTTCAGATAATTAATCAAGTGTGATAAATTATACCATTACAGTCAAATTTAACAGACTGGACCACTATGAAGTGTTTAGCAATACACTCACTGATATGGAATCAGTTAGATCCATACCCTTCTCAAACAAAGCTATGGTGAAAGCCGAAAGCAACAAAGACAGCACACTAATAAATCCAGGAAAAAGTAGTATGTACCGGTGCTGGAACAAGGGATTCATCCTGAATGCTCAACATCTGGCCCAATTTAAGTGCAGCCCCTCGCATTCTACACAGCGCAAGTGCCAAACGTTCAGCATTTTTCTCAGACAAAAAAGGTGAAAGGGCAGACTGCTTCCCTTCTATTTTGGGCATACCAAAGACAATCCTCTTTGCAGATTCTTGGATTGTACCCCACGCAAGCCCAGCTCCCAGACCAGCAAACCTACACGATTATATGCAAATATCTACATAAATGAGTATGACAAATTTGACAAATGAGTTCAGTACGAACATGCTTATACTGAATGGAAAGTTATGCATAATTTGTTTCCTGTCATTCTTATCTGTCAAGAATTTTAAACTGCTTAGTAAATGGCGGCAGACATGTTAATCGAAAGCACAAAAAAGATTTTGCAATGATATTAAAAGGACGAGAATTTCCAAATGAAGGCCACAAAATATGTTAGAATCATTATTATTTTTTGTTCGTTTAACTTTACCTTTGTATTGGTGCCACTAGAAAGGTTCAATTTTCTAGAATCAACAAGGATAACGCTAGTGTAAAAGCAATCAGATCGGTAAATAATAACCTACCCTAGAGCCCTGCTAAAGGGAGTAGACGGGACTCTTCTCTCGCGCAGTCGCCGCCTCTTTAGTGGAACGTCCGCTCCTGCGCTGCCCACAAGATTCATCTCCGGCAGGCTAGACAGGATCGGAACTTTCATGCTACCATTCTCGCCAAGAACACCCGGTACCATGGTGGCACTGTCCTCCAATTCCTGCGATCGGCAATGGTTCTCCGGCGTCATCATCGTAGATGCAGCTATGGGGACCTCCTGAACGTCTACCAGCCTGGATTGTGAGTTGATCTGGGATTGGGGCGAGGGCTTCTCCAAGATGGAGGGATCGGCTGATTCCCCCGGGAAAGCAGTGACCTCGGGTTCATAATCGTTCGAGAAGTAGACGACGGAGTCCCAGGTGGAGTGTGGAGCGGACATCTGACGGGGCCTCCCTCTCGTGAGCCCGGCAAGATCCGTGGCGGACACGAGGGCGGCCTTGAGGGTTCGAGAGACGAGGTCCTCCAGATCGCCCGCCCTGGCAGCTTCGAGGATGGGAGATCGGTTGGCAGCCTCTAGGGCGACGAGAGAGACTCCGCGGAAGAGGCGGCGGACGTCCTGTAGCAGCGGCGGCGGACGACGAGCCATGAGGGGGGTTACGTGCAATAGCACGAGAAACAGGGCAGTGTTGTCATTAAATCAGAAGGAAGCCGACGGCGACTGCAGAGAATGATATAATAAATTGTTTTGATTATTTTAATATAAAAATATTTAATATATTAAGTAGTTTTATATTAGAGGATTAATGCTAGGGAACTAATTGTAAATCATATAATTTGGATATGTTTTGTGAAATTTTCATGTTAAGGTAGTGGAGCAGAAAAATATGAGGAAAAAAAGGGGTGAAGTATATGCGTCATTAACTAAATAAAAAAATGCGCCACCTTATAAACTTGTTATAGCTATGCCACATGGAAACCTTGTGTTACTTCAACACTTGTAATTAGAGGGCAAAAGTGAAAAAATATTACCATGCTAAGATTAAATAAAAGTTTCTTATATTTTTTATCATTTCAACTATAATAAAAGTTCAAGCTTAAAATTGAATAAACTTTCTATTGTTGAAAACTATAGACTCTTATATATATTTTTTACTAATACTTTATCTGAATAATGTGAATTATAATTGTCTATTTAAATGCTTATTTTAATTTATCCTTCAAATTCTAATGAACAGAGGTAAAACGATTTGACCTATATGTTTTATTTTAATTATGATACTTACTCTATACAAGACTAAATCAAGTAAAATCTCAGCGAAAAATAATATAACAGAGACCAACAAGACATGCCTAAATATGAGAAGTAAAATTAAAGGTTGGCAATGTGTTCACCCACACATGCTGGGTGTGGCATAAAGGTCCACACGTGATTGGTGTGGCATGCTTGTCTGCACGTGCTGGGTGTGGTATACCGGTTTAACTTACAAGATGGCAGCAGGTGCTGCATGCCATCAAAGTTGAAATGCTGAAGACAATGATACACTGACATGCTTTTTATTTTCACTGGAACAGAAAAGGAGTTATCACAAGGCAACTGACATTTCCATGTAATTTGGAAACCTCTTGTAAATATTGGACAAGGGCAGTCTTTGGTGACACTAAATATTCTAATGCTTAGATCTCTAGAAGAGACAGTAAAAAAAGAAAAAAAAACTCTATTTAGTGCATGAGGCTTCCATAAATATCGGGTCTAGGGTGGGTGCAATGTACGATCTGCTATCCCTATAAGTAGAGCGGATCTATTGATATGCGGTCAATTTGCTCACCAAGGAAGAAACCAAGGCTTATGTAGTAGTCAAAAAAAAAAAAAAAAAAACAATAATTTAACTAAGTTAGGCTAAACATAAATAACCAACTCTGTTGTATTTCTACTGTACAGACACTAGCAAGCTAGAGTATTTTGAAGAGTAATCGAGTACATGTTTCTTCACTACTCAATTATATGTCTCTCAAGCTAGCTCAAATCAATAAGGAACATTTGCAGCAAAAAGTTCATGCATTTTGATTCCGCACCAGCCTATTGCAAATTGTAATTTTGAGTTAGATTGACATGCAATGCTTGAGAACTACTTAAACAAAAGAAGATTCGCAAGTGTGGTTGGTACAAGGCAATCAAGGTTATTTAGCTTCGACATGAAGGAGCTTTTGAGGGCCGACTAGTCAAACATTTTTTACATTGCTAAACTTACAAAATTAGATGAGTCTTTATCATCTTGAAAAATGTTAAAAGTAAAAATGTTAAAGTCAATAAAGTCTTTTATCATCTTGAAAAATTAGACTAGTCAATAATGTATTATAGTGTAGTGTATTTTGGTGTAGTGTAGTGTATTGTGTGTAGTATATTGTATGTAGTATAATGTATTATAGTGTAATATATTGTGTGTAGTGTAGTGTATTTTGTATTATTATGTGTAATGTGTAGTGTGTGTAGTGTGTAATATTATGAGTGTAGTGTGTAATATATTGTGTGTAGTATATGTTGTGTATGATGTTTGTGTGTGTTTTGTATTGTGTGTAGTGTATATAATGTATTGTGTGTAGTGTGTGTTGTGTATGTGTTATGTGTGCGTTGTTTGTGTAAGTTATGTATTGTGTTGTGTGTGCTGTAGGTATATTGTATTCTTTATGTGTTATGTGTGTGTATGTATATTGTGTGTGTTGTGCATGTGTGTGTAATGTGCATGTTTGTGTTCTGTGTATATATTTGTATTGAGTTGTGTATAAATTATGTGCTTATATATTTGTATTATGTTTTATTTATTAATAGAACCGAGTCAAATCAAGTTGAACCAAATTGAACTGAACCGAATCGAGCTGAATCGAACCAAATCGAATCGTACGTGAACCGATATGACCCGAACGAATTAAACCGAGCCGAGCCGAGCCGAGCCGAGTAGAACCGTACCGAATTGAGCCGAGTATAACAGAACTGAATCGAGCCGAGCCGAGTAGAACTGAACCGAACAGAACCGAGCTGAACCGCATTGAACCGAACCGAGCTGAACAAAATTGAACTGAGCCGAACTGAACCAAATCGATTCGAACCGAACTAGGCCCGAACTGAACCGACCCGACCCGACACAAATGAATAGAACCGAGCCAAGCCGAGTAGAACCAAACCGAACCGTGCCTATCCGAGCTGAGTAGAACCGAATTGAACCGAACTGTTCCGAACCAAATCAAGCTGAGCCGAGTCAAGCCAAACCTGAACCAAACCGAATTGACTCGACCTGATTGAACTGAATCAAATCGAGCCAAACCGAACCGTACCAAATCGAATCGAATCGAGTTGAGCCGAGCTGAGCCAGACCTAAACCGAACCGAACCGAACCGAACCTTACTGAACCGAGCCAAATAAAATCGAACCAAATCGTATCGATCCGAATAGAGCCAAGCCAAACCCAAACCGAACCAAACCAAACCATATTGAACCGAGCCGAACCGAATCGAATCGAGCCAAACTGAACTGAATGGAACTGAATCGGATTGAGTAAAATCGAACCGAACAGAATCATACCCGAATGAATCAAACTGTGAACTGAGCTGAGTCGAGTAGAACCGAACTGAATTGAGTCGTATAGAACCAAACCGAATCGTATTAAATTGAATCGAGCCGAGGTGAACCGAATTGGACCGACCCAACCCGAACGAATCAAACCAAACTGAACCGAGTCAAGCCAAGCCACGCTGAGCCGAGTCGAGCCGGACCCGACCCGACTAGAACTAACCGAATCGAACCGAACTGAATTGAGCCGAGCTGAGACGAGTAGAGCCAAAACAAACAGAACCGAATTGAACCAAGCCGTATCGAACCGAATCGAGCTGAGCCAGACCAGAACTGAATCTAACTGACGCGACCCGACTAGACCAAACCGAATCGAACTGAGTCGAGCTGAGCCAGACCCGAACCTAATCGAATCGACCTAACCCGAGTAGAACTGAGCCAAGGCAAGGCGAGTAGAACAGAACCAAACCGATTCGACTCAAGCTAAACCGAACCGAGCTGAGTTGAGCCGAACCAAACCGAGTCGAGCCGAGCTGAGTAGAATCGAATCGAAACTTACCGATCTGAATCGAGCCGAGCCGAGTCGAATAGAATTGATCGAAATCGAATTGTAGCGAACCAAATCGAGTCGAGTCGAGCTAGACCCAAATTGAACCGACCCGAACGAATCAAACCGAATCGAATCGAGCCGAACCAGACCCGAACCGAACCGACCCGACCCGAATGAATCAAATGGAACCGAACCGAATTGAATCGAGCCGAGCCGAGCCAGACCCGATCTAAACCGAGTCAAAGTGAGTAGAACCCAACCGAGTCGAACCGAACCGAGCCAAGGCGAGCTGAGCGGAGCCGAATCGAACCAAATCGAACCAAGCTGAACCGACCGAATCAAACTGAACCGAACCAAACCGTATCAAACTATATGGGGTCGGGTCAGATCTCTTTGGTTCGATTTAGTTCGGCTCTGGCTCGGCTCAACTTGGCTCGACTAGGTTATGTAGCGTTGTACTGTGTGTAGTATAGTGTTGTTTAGTATATTGTATGTAGTGTATGGTAGTGTAGTGTATTGTATATAGTGTAGTGTAATGTATTGTGTGTAGTGTATTGTATGTGTTGTGTGTATTATATTGTATTGTGTGTATTGTTGTGTGTGTGTGTTGTGTATTGTGTATAGTGTACTGTGTATTGTTGTGTGTGTGTAGTGTATTATGTATTGTATTGCGTGTGTGTAGTGTATTATTGTGTGTGTGTGTGTGTTGTATATTGTTGTGGAGTGTGCTGTGTATTATTGTGTAATGTTTTGTGTCTGTGTAGTGTTGTGTATTGTCTGTAGTATAGTGTATTGTGTGTAGTGGAGTGTTTTGTATTGTAGTATAATGTCGTGTATTGTATGTAGTGTAGTGTATTGTGTGTAGCGTATTGTAGTGTAGTGTTGTTATTGGGTGAATTGTATTATGTGTAGTGTAGTGTATTGTGTTTAGTGTAGTGTTATGTATTGTGTATAGTATAGTATAGTGTATTGAATTATTGTAGTGTAGTGTTGTGTATTGTGTGTAGTGTAGTATTGTGTATTATGTGTAGTGCAGTGTTGTGCATCGTGTGTAGTGTAGTGTAGTATATTTTATATAGTGTATTATTATAGTATAGTATTATGTATTGTGTGTAGTGTATTGTGTGTAATATAGTGTTGTGTATTTTGTGTAGTGTAATGTATTGTGGGTAGTGTAGTGTTGTGTATTGTGTGTAGTGTAGTATATTGTGTATATTTCAGTGGAGTGTAGTGTTGTGAATTGTGTGCAGTGTAGTGTTGTGTATTGTGTGTAGTATAGTATATTGTATTGTGCGTAGTGTTGTGTATTGTGTGTAGTGTATTATATGTGTTGTGTGTATTGTATTGTATTGTGTTTAGTGTTGTGTGTGTGTTTGTATTGTGTATAGTGGACTATGTATTGTTGTGTGTGTAGTGTATTATGTATTGTATTGTTGTGTGTGTAGTGTATTATGTATTGTATTGTATGTGTGTAGTGTTATGTGTTGTGTAGTGTTGTGTGTGTAGTATATTATAGTGTGTGTGTGTTGTATATTGTTGTGGAGTGTGTTGTGTATTGTGTTTGTGTAGTGTTGTGTATTGTGTGTAGTGTAGTGTAGTATATTGTGTGTAGTGTAGTATTATATATTGTGTGTAGCGTATTGTAGTATAGTGTTGTATATTGTGTGTAGTGTATTGTAGTTTAGTGTTATGTATTATGTGTAGTGTAGTGTATTGCATGTATTATATTATTATAGTATAATGTTGTATATTGTGTATTGTTGTGTGTATTGTATTATATTGTGTTTAGTGTTGTGTGTGTGTTTGTATTGTGTATAGTGGACTATGTATTGTTGTGTGTGTAGTGTATTATGTATTGTATTGTATGTGTGTAGTGTTATGTGTTGTGTAGTGTTGTGTGTGTGTAGTATATTATAGTGTGTGTGTGTGTTGTATATTGTTGTGGAGTGTGTTGTGTATTGTGTTTGTGTAGTGTTGTGTATTGTGTGTAGTGTAGTGTAGTATATTGTGTGTAGTGTAGTATTATATATTGTGTGTAGCGTATTGTAGTATAGTGTTGTATATTGTGTGTAGTGTATTGTAGTTCAGTGTTATGTATTATGTGTAGTGTAGTGTATTGCATGTATTATATTATTGTAGTGTAGTGTTATGTATTGTGTATAGTATCTTGTGTGTAGTACAGTGTGTTGTGTATAGTGTAGTGTTGTGTATTATGTATAGTCTTGTGTATTATGTGTATTGTAGTGTAGTGTATTTTGTATAGTGTAGTATTGTGTAATGTGTATATTGTAGCATAGTATATTTTGTGTAGTGTATTATTATAATGTAGTGTTGTGTATTGTGTGTAGTATAGTATTGTGTACTATGTGTAGTGTAGTATATTATGTCTAGTGTAATGTTGTGTATTGTGTGTAGTATAGTGTAGTGGAGTGTGTTGTGTATTATTGTGTAGTGTATTGTGTGTAGTGTAGTGTAATGTATTGTGTGCAGTGGAGTGGTGTATTGTAGTATGGTGTTGTGTATTGTGTGTAGTATAGTGTTGTGTATTGTGTGAAGTGTAGTGTATTGTGTGTAGTGTGATATTGTGTATTGTGTAGTGTATAGTGTAGTGTAATTTATTGTGTGTAGGGTCGTGTATTGTGTGTAATGTATTGTATGTAGTGTAGTGATGTATATTATGTGTAGTGTAGTGTATTATGCGGTGGGTGTGTAGTGTATTGTGTGTAGTGTATTATAGTGTAGTGTAGTGTAGTGTAGTGTAGTGTATTGTGTGAAGTGTATTGTAGTATAGTGTGGTGTATTATGTTTAATATATTGTGTAGTGTATTGTAGTGTAGCATATTGTGTATTGTAGTGTAGTATATTGTGTGTAGTGTATTGTGTGTGTTGTGTATTGTTGTGTGTAGTGTGTCGTGTATTGTGTGTGTTGTATATTGTTGTGTGTATAGTGTGTAGTATATTGTGTGTAGTGTGTGTTGTGTATTGTTGTGTATAGTGTATTATGTGTAGTGTATTGTGTGTAGTGAAGTATTGTGTATTGTGTGTAGTGTAGTATTATTTATTACGTATAATGTAGTGTTGTGTATTGTATGTAGTTTAGTGCAGTGTATCGTATGTAGTGTATTATATATAGTGTAATGTTGTATATTATGTATAGTGTATTTTGTGTAGTGTAGTGTATTGTGTGTAGTTTAGTGTAGTATATTGTATGTAGTGTAGTGTTTTATATTATGTGTATTATATTTTGTATAGTGTAGTGTGTTGTGTGTAGTGTATTGTGTAGTGTATTATGTGTAGTGTAGTATATTGTAATGTAGTGTATTGTGTGTAGTGTATTGTATTATAATATATTGTGTACTGTAGTGTATTATAGTGTTGTGTATTGTGTGTAGTGTAGTGTATTGTATATAGTATTGTGTATTGTGTGTAGTGTAGTATTGTGTATTGTGTGTAGTGTAGTGTTGTGTATTATGTGTATTGTAGTGTCGTGTATTATTAGAGTGTAGTGTTGTGTATTATGTGTAGTGTAGTGTATTATGTGTAATATAGTGTTGTGTATTATGTGTAGTGTAGTATAGTGTATTATGTGTAGTGTAGTGTATTGTGTGTAGTGTAGTGTTGTGTATTGTGTCTAGTGTATTATAGTGTATTGTGTGTAATGTATTATAGTGTAGCGTTGTGTATTGTGTGTAGTGTATTATAGTGTAGTATTGTGTATTGTGTGTAGTGTAGTATTGTGTATTGTGTATAGTGTGTAGTTTAGTGTAGTGTATTGTAGTGAATTATGTGTAGGGTGTGTATTGTATTGTAGTGTAGTGATGTGCTTAGTGTAGTATTGTGTATTGTGTGTAGTGTATTATAGTGTATTGTGTATAGTGTATTGTAATGTAATGTTGTGTATTGTGTGTAGTGTATTATAGTGTAGTGTTGTGTATTGTAGTATTGTGTATAGTGTAGTGTAATCTATTGTGTGTATGATCGTGTATTGTGTATAGTTTAGTGTAGTGTATTGTGTGTAGTGTATTGTATGTAGTGTAGTGATGTATATTATGTGTAGTGTAGTGTATTGTGTGTTGGGTGTGTAGTGTGTTGTAGTGTATTGTGTGTAGTGTATTATAGTGTAGTGTAGTGTATTGTAGTGTAGTGTAAGATATTGTGTTTAATATATTGTGTGCAGTGTAGTGTGTTGTAGTGTAGTGTCTTGTGTGTAGTGTATTGTGTGTGTTGTGTATTGTTGTATGTGTAGTGTGTAGTGTATTGTTATGTGTGTAGTGTGTAGTGTATTATGTGTAGTGTAGTGTTGTGTATTGTGTGTAGTTTAGTGTAGTGTATTATGTGTAGTGTATTGTATGTAGTGTAGTGTTGTATATTATGTATAGTGTATTTTATGTAGTGTAGTATATTGCGTGTAGTTTATTATAGTGTAGTGTAATGTATATAGTGTATTGTAGTGTAGTGTAGTGTAGTGTATTGCATGTAGTATATTGTAGTGTAGTGTATTGTATGCAGTTTATTGTGTGTAGTATAGTGTATTGTAGTGTAGTGTATTGTATGTAGTATATTGTAGTGTAGTATATTGTGTGTAATGTAGTGTATTGTATGTAGTATATTATAGTGTAGTATATTATGTGTGAGTTGTGTATTGTTGCATGTATAGTATGTAGTATATTGTGTGTAGTGTGTTGTGTAGTATTGTATATTGTGTGTAGTGTAGTATTATTTATTGTGTGTAATGTTGTGTTGTGTATTGTGGGTAGTTTAGTGTAGTGTATCATGTGTAGTGTATTATATGTAGTGTAATGTTGTATATTGTGTATTGTATTTGGTGGTGTAGTGTCTTGTGTGTAGTATATTATGTGTAGTGTATTGTATGTACTGTAGTGTTTTATATTATGTGTAGTATAGTGTGTTGTGTGTAGTGTATTATGTATAGTGTATTGTAGTGTAGTGTATTGTGTGTAGTGTAGTGTATTGTAATGTAGTGTATTATGTGTAGTGTATTGTAGTGTAGTGTATTATTGTTATTGTGTGTAGTGTATTGTATTATAGTATATTGTGTAGTGTAGTGTATTGTAGTGGTGTATTGTGTCTAGTGTAGTGTATTATGTGTTGTGTATTATTTTATGTGTAGTGTGTAGTGTATTGTTATGTGTGTAGTGTGTGTTGTGTATTGTTATGTGTGTAGTGCATTGTGTAGTATAGTGTATTGTGTGTACTATATTGTAGTGTAGTGTATGTATATTGTAGTGTAGTATATTGTGTGTAGTGTGTTGCAGTGTAGTGTATTGTGTGTAGTGTATTGTAGTGTAGTGTATTGTGTAGTGTATTATATTATGTGTGTGTTGTGTATTGTTGTATGTGTAGTGTGTAGTGTATTGTTTTGTGTGTAATGTGTTGTGTATTATTTGTAGTGTGTTGTATATGTTGTTTGTATTGTGTGTAGTGTGTTGTGTGTGCACGTTGTGTATTGTGTTGTGTGTGTTGTTTGTATGTGTTGTGTATGTATTTGTATTGTGTTGTGTGTATGTATTTGTATTGTGTTGTGTACAAATCGTGTGTGTATATATTTGTATTGTGTTTTGTTTACGAATTGATTCGAACCGAGCCGAATCGAATCGAGCCGAGACGAGTTGAATTGAACCGAACCGAACCGAACCGAGTCAAGCCGAATCAAACTGAGTCGAGCTGAATCGAACCAAATCGAACTGAACCGAATCAAGCAGAATCGAACCAAACTGAATCATACCCGAATCGACCCGACCCAAATGAATCGAATTGAACTGAACCGAGCTGAGTCGATTAGAATCGAACCGAATCGAGCCATATAGAAATGAATCGAACCGTATCGAGCCGATCCGAGCTGAACCAACCCGATCCGAATGAATCGAACCAAACTGAACTGAGTTAAGCTAAGCCAAGCCGAGCCGAGTGGAGCCAGACCCGACCCTACTAGCACTAATCGAATCGAACCGAACCGAATCAAGCCAAGCTGAGCCTAGTAGAACCGAAACAAACCAAACTGAACTGAACCGAGCCGTATCGAACCGAATCGAGCCGAGCCATGTCTAGCTGACCCGACCCGACCATATCAAACTGAATAAAACTGAATCGAGCTGAGCCAGACCCGAACCGAACTGAATTGACCTAACCCGAATGGAACCGAGCCGAGCCAAGGGGAGTAGAACAGAACCAAACCGAGCCGAGCCAGACTCGAATCGAACTGAGCCGAACCGAATCGAGCTGAGCCGAACTGAGCCTAGTAGACCCGACTCGAACAGAACCGTACCGAACCAAATCGAACTAAGCTGAGCCGACCCGAGACAAGCCGAATGAAGCTGAGCCGAACTGAATTATGTGTATTGTTGTGTATTGTGTGTATAGTGTGTATTGTTGTGTATTGTGTGTATAGTGTGTATTATTGTGTATTGTGTGTTGTGTATTATGTATAGTGTGTATTATATTACACTACATACAATACACTACACACAATACACTATACTACAATACACTACACTACACACAATATACTACACACAATACACTACACTACACACACTACACTATACACAATAACAATACACAACACACATTACACACAATACACTACACACTGCATATACAATAATACACAACACACACACAATACACTACACTACACAACACACAGTAAACTATATTACAATACACTACACACAATATACTACATACAAATGCACTACATACAAATACACTACACAACACACAATACACTATAGTATAATACACTACACATACTACGCTATACATAATACACTACACATAATATATACATTACAATACACAACAAACACTAAACATAATACACTACACACTACACACACAATAAAACACAACACATACACAATACAGTACATAAAATACACTATACTACACAATACACTGCACGCAATACACTACACTACACACAATATATTACACTACAATATACTACAAACAATTCACAATACTACACTACAATGCAATACACACAATACACTATACTACACTACAAACAATACACTACACTACACATAATACACAATACTATACTACACACATTATACTACACTACACACAATACACTATACACTACACACAATACACAACACTACACTACAATAATACACTACACACAATATACTACACTACACTATATACAATACACAACACTACACATAATACATAACACTACACTACACACAATACACTACGTTACACACAATATACAACACTATACTACAATACACTACACAATACATAACACTCCAACACACACAATACACTACACTACACTACACACAATACACAACACTACACAGACACAATACACTATACTACACTACACACACTACACACACTACACACAATGTAGTGTAGTGTATTGTGTGTAGTGTAGTGTATTATAGTATAGTGTTTTGTATTGTGTGTAGTGTATTATGTAGTGTAGTGTATTGTGTAGTGTAGTGTATTGTGTGTAGTGTATAGTAGTGTAGTGTTGTGTTATGTGTAGTGTATTGTATGTAGTGTAGTGTTGTTTATTGTGTGTAGTGTAGTATAGTGTATTATGTGTAGTGTAGTGTGTGTAGTGTATTGTAGTATAGTGTTTTGTATTGTGTGTAGTGTATTGTGTAGTGTAGTGTATTGTGTGTAGTGTTGTGTTATGTGTAGTGTAGTGTATTGTATGTAGTGTAGTGTTGTTTATTGTGTGTAGTGTAGTATAGTGTATTGTATATAGTATATTATAGTGTACTGTATTGTGTAGTGTAGTGTATTGTGTGTGAGTTGTGTATTGTTGTGTGTATAGTGTGTAGTGTGTGTTGTGTATTGTTATGTGTGTAGTGTGTAGTGTATTGTGTGTAGTAGTGTAGTGTGTAGTGTATTGTGTGTAGTAGTGTAGTGTGTTGTGTGTAGTGTGGTATTTTTTATTGTGTAGTGTAGTGTTATGTATTGTGTGTAGTTTAGTGTAGTGTATTATATGTAGTATAGTATTGTATATTATGTATAGTGTATTTTATGTAGTGTAGTGTATTGTGTATAGTGTATTATGTGCAGTGTATTGTAGTGTAGTGTATTGTGTGAAGTGTAGTATATTGGGTATAGTAGTATATTGTGTAGTGTAGTGTAGAGTATTGTGTGTAGTGTATTATGTGTAGTGTAGTGTATTGTGTGTAGTGTATTGTGTGTAGTGTATTGTAGTGTAGAGTATTGTGTGTAGTGTATTATAGTGTAGTGTATTATAGTGTATTGTGTGTAGTATATTGTAGTGTAGTGTATTGTGTAGTTTAGTGCATTGTAGTGTAGTGTATTGTGTATGTGTTGTGTATTGTTGTATGTGCGATGTGTAGTGTGTTGTGTATTGTTATGTGTGTAGTGTGTAGTATATTGTGTGTAGTGTGTGTTGTGTATTGTTATGTACGTAGTATATTGTGTAGTGTCGTGTATTGTGTATAGTGTATTATAGTGTAGTGTATTGTGTATAGTGTAATGTGTGTAGTATATTGTATTGTAGTGTGGTGTATTGTGTATAGTATATTGTAGTGAAGTGTATTATGTGTAGTGTAATGTATTTTGTGTAGTGTATTGTGTGTGTTGTGTATTGTTGTGTGTGTAGTGTGTAGTGTATTGTTTGTAGTGTGTATTGTGTATTGTTATGTTGTAGTGTGTAGTGTATTTTGTGTAGTTTAGTATTATGTGTAGTTTATTATAGTGTATTGTGTGTAGTTTAGTGTAGTGTATTGTGTATAGTGTATTGTGTGTGTTGTGTATTATTGTGTGTGTTGTGTATTGTTATGTATGTAGTGTGTAGTTTATTGTGTGTAGTGTAGTGTTGTGTATTGTGTGTAGTTTTAGTGTAGTATATTTTGTGTAGTGTATTGTATATAGTGTGGTGTTGTATATTATGAGTAGTGTATTTTGTGCATTGTAGTGTATTGCGTGTAGTGTATTGCGTGTAGTGTAGTGTGTGTAGTGTATTGTTTGTAGTGTAGTATATTATGTGTAGTGTAGTGTATTATAGTGTATTGTATTTTATGTGTAGTGTAGTGTAGTGTAGAGTATTGTAGTATAGTGTATTGTGTGTAGTGTATTATATTGTAGTGTAGTGTATTGTGTGTAGTGTATTGTAGTGTAGTGTATTTTGTGTTGTGTAGTGTATTGTGAGTGTGTTGAGCATTGTTTTGTGTATAGTGTGTAGTGTATTGTATGTTGTGTGTGTTGTGTATTGTTATGTGTGTATTGTGTGTAGTGTGTGTTATGTATGTAGTGTATTGTGTGTAGTTTGTGTTGTGTATTGTTATGTATGTAGTGTGTAGTGTATTATGTGTAGTATGTAGTGTACTATGTAATGTAGTGTATTGTAGTGTAGTGCATTTTATGTAGTGTATTGTTTGTGTGTTGTGTGTAGTATGTATTGTATATTGTTAGGTGTGTCGTGTGTGTTGTGTATGTTGTTTGTGTTGTATTTTGTATTGTGAGTGTTGTGTATTGTGTTATGTGTGTGTACATTATGTATTGTATTGTGTAGTGTGTATTGTGTATAGTGTATTGTGTGTAGTGTCGGTTGTATATTATTATCTGTGTAGTGTAGTTTATTATAATGTAGTGCATTGTAGTGTATAGTGTGTGTGTTGTGTGTGTAGTGTATTGTGTGTAGTGTGTGTTGTATATTATTGTGTGTGTAGTATGTATTGTGTGTAGTGTATTGTGTGTAGTATGTGTTGTATATTGTTATGTGTGTAGTGTGTATTGTGTATAGTGTATTGTGTGTAGTGTTGGTTGTATATTATTATCTGTGTAGTGTACTGTGTAGTGTAGTTTATTGTAATGTAGTGCATTGTAGTGTATAGTGTGTGTGGTGTGTGCAGTGTATTGTAGTGTATTGTGTGTAGTTTGTGTTGTATATTATTATGTGCGTAGTGTGTATTGTGTGTAGTATGTGTTGTATATTGTTATGTGTGTAGTTTGTAGTGTGTGTTGTGTATTGTGTGTAGTATGTGTTATGTGCGTGTTGTTTGTGTAAGTTGTGTATTGTTCTGTGTGGTGTAAGTGTATTTTGTTGTTTATGTTTTATGTGTGTGTGTGTATTGTTTATGTGTTGTGTGTGTATGTTTAATGTGTATGTTGTGTTGTGTGTATGTATTTGTATTGTTGTGTTGTGTATAAATCATGTGCGTATATATTTGTATTGTGTTTTGTTTATGAATCGAATTGAGTCGAATCGAGCCGAATCGAGTCAAACCGAACCAAACCGAACTGAACCGAATCGAGCCGAATCGAACCGAACCGACACATACCCGAACCGACATGACCCGAATAAATCGAATCGAACCGAGTTGAGCCGAAACTAACCAAATCAAGTAGAATCGAACCGAACCGAATCGAGCCGAGCCGAGTAGAACTAAACCGAATAGAACCGAGCTGAACCGCATCAAACCGAACCAAGCTGAATCGAATCGAACCGAGCCAAGCCGAGCCAAACCGAATCGAACCGAATTGAATCGAACCAAGCCGAACTGAACCGAATCGAACCGAACTGAGCTGAGCCGAACCGAATCGAACCTACCCAACCCAGCCCGAATGAACCGAGCCGAGCCGAGTAGAAATGAACCGAACCGAGCCTATCCGAGTTGAGTAAAACCGAATCGAACCGAACCGTTCCGAACCAAATCGAGTTGAGCCCAGTCGAGCCAGACTCGAACCGAACCGAATTGACCTGACCGATCGAACTGAACCAAATCGAGTCAAACCGAACCGTACTGAATCGAATCGAGTTGAGCCGAGCTAAGCCAGACCTGAATCGAATCGAATAGTACCGAACAGAACCTTGCTGAGTCAAGCTGAATAGAACCAAACCGAATCGAACTGTATCGATCTGAATAGAGCCAAGCCAGACTTAAACCAAACCGAACCATACTAAACCGAGTCAAATGGAAACAAATCGAGTCGAATCATACCCGAATCGACTTGAACCGAGCAAATTGAACTGAACCGAGCCAAGTTGAGCTAAGACGAGGTGAGTCGAGTAGAGCCGAACCAAATTGAGCCATATAGAATCAAACCAAACTGAATCGTATCGAACCGAATTGAGCCGAGCCAAACCGAGCCGAGCTGAACTGAATCGGATCGACCCGACCCGAATGAATCAAACCGAACTAAACCGAGTCGAGCCAAGCAAAGCCGAGACTAGTCGAGCCAAACCCGACTCGACTAGAACTAACCGAACCGAACGAGCCGAATAGAACCGAACCGAACAGAACCGTATCGATCCGAATAGAGCCGAGCCAGACCTGAACCGAACCGAACCAAATCGAGTCGAGCGGAATTGAACAGAACCGAACCGAGCAGAATCGAACCGAATCAAATCATACCTGAACTGACTCGACTCGAATGAATCAAACTGAACCGAGCCGAGCCGAGCTGAGACGAGCCGAGTCGAGTAGAATCGAACTGAATCGAGCTGTATAAAACCGAACCGAACCGTATCGAGCCGAGTCGAGCCAAGCCGAGTTGAGCTGAACCGAAATAGACCGACCCGACCTGAACGAATCGAACCGAACTGAACCGAGTCGAGCCAAGCTAAGCCGAGCCAAGTCGAGCAAGACCCGACTCGACTAGAACTAACCAAATCGAACCGAACCGAATCGAGCTGAGTAGAACCGAAACAAACCGAACCAAATCGAACGAGCCGTATCGAACCGAATCGAGCTGAGCCGAGCCGAGCCGAGCCAAACCCGAACCGAACTGAATCGACCTGACCCGAATAGAACCGAACCGAGACCCAAATTGAACTGAGCCGAACCGAATCGAGCTGAGCCAAACTGAACCGAACCGAGCCGAGCAGACCCGACTCGAACAGAACCATACAGAACCGAATCGAGCTGAGCTGAGCCGAGCGAGCCGAGCCAGACCCAAATAGAATTGAGCCAAACGGAACCGAACCGAATAGAGCCGAGCCGAACTGAACCGAACCGAGCAGACCTGACTCGAACAGAACCGTACCGAACTGAATCGAGTTGAGATGAGCCAAGTTGAGATAAGCCGAGCCAAGCTAGACCCGAACCGAACCGAACCTTACTAAACCGAATCGAACTGAATCGAGCTGAACTGAATCGAATCGAGCTGAACCGAACCGCATCAAACTGAGCAGAATCAAACTGCACCAGAACTGACCTGACCCCAATGAATCGAACCGAACCGAACCGAGCTGAGCCGAGCCAAGTCGAGTAGAACCAAACTGAATCGAGCCGAGCCTAGTAGAATTGAACCGAACCAAGTCGAATCTAACCGAACCAAGCCGAACTGAACCGAATCGAACTGAGTCGAGTTGAACTGAACCGAACCAAACCGAACTAGACCCGAACTAAATCGAATCGACCCGACCCATCCCGAACAAACCAAACCGAAGCGAGCCAAACCGAGCCGAGTAGAACCGAACGAGCCTATCCGAGTCGAGTAGAATCGAACCGAACTGAACCGTACTGAACCAAATCTAGCTGAGCCGAGCCGAACCAAGCTGAGCCAGACCTGAACCGAACCGAACTGACCCGAACCGATCGAACTGAACCGAATCAAGCCGAATCGAACTGTACCGAACCGAATCAAGTAGAGCCGAGCCGAGCCAGACCTGAATCGAACCAAACCGTATCGAATCAAACCTTGCCGAGCCGAGCTAAATAGAACCGAACCGTTTCGATCCGAATAGAGCTGAGCCGACCGAGCCAGACTCGAACTGAACCAAATCGAATCGACTGGACCTGAACGAACCGAATCAACTCAAGGCGAGCCGAGCGAGATCCGAATCGAACCGAACCGATCCAACTCGACCCTACTCGAACGAATCAAATCGTGCTGAGCCGAGTAGAATCGAAACGAACTGAACCGTTTCGAGACAAACTAAACCGAGCCGAGCAGAGCCAAACCCAAACCTAGCTGACCCAACCCAACCCAAACGAACCAAACCGAATCGAGCCGAGCCCAACCAGATATGAACCAAACCGACCCGACGCGACTCGAACGAACCGAACCAAATCGAATCGAACTAAACCGAACTGAATTGAGCTGAGCTGAGCCAAACCGGAACCAAACCGAGCTGAGCCAACTAGAGCCGAACCGAGCTGAACTGAACCCACCCGAACCGAATCGAATTGGGCCAAATCGAACCGAACCGAGCCGAGCTGAATGGAACCGAATTGAATCGCGCCGAGCCAAGTAGAAATGAATCGAACCGAATAGAACCAAATCGAACTGTATCGAATCGAATCGGACGTAGCCAAACCGAGTCGATCCGACCCATACCGAACCAAACCGACCCGACCCGACTCGACCCATATAAATTGAACCGAACTGAGTAGAGTCGAATCGAGCCGAACCAAATCGAAATAAACCGAATCGAATCGAATCGAACTGAACCGAACCATACCTAAACCGACATGACCCGAACGAATCGAACCAAACTGAGCCGAGACGAACCGAGACGAACCAAGTCGAGTAGAACCAAACCAAATTGAGTCGAGTCGAGTAGAACTAAACTGAACAGAACCAAGTCGAACCGCATCAAACCGAACCAAGCCGAACCGAATTGAACAGAGCCAAACTGAGCCGAACCGAACCAAACCAAGCCGAACTGAACCGAACCGAGCCGAGACGAACTGGACCAGACCCAAACCGAATCGAACCGACCCGACCCAGCCCGAATGTACCGAGCTGAGCCGAGTAGAACTGAACCTTGCCGAGTCGAGACAAACCCGAACCTAACTGACCCGACCCAACCTGAATGAACCAAACCGAATCGAGCCGAGCCAAGCCAGACCCAAACAGACCCGATCCGAATGAATCGAATCGAACCGAATCATACATGAACCGACCCGATCCGAATGAATCGAACTAAATCGAGCCGAGCCGAGACGAGCCAAGTCGAGTAGAATCGAACAGAATCGAGCCGTATAGAACCAAACCAAACTGTCTCGAACCGAATCGAGCCAAGCCGAGCCGAGCTAAATCGAATCGGACCGACCCGACCCGAACGAATCGAACCAAACTAAACCGAGTCGAGCCAAGCCAAGCCGAGCCGAGCCAGACCCGACTAGAACTAACTAAATTGATCCGAACCGAATCGAGCCGAGTAGAACCAAAACAAATCGAATCGAACTGAACCGAACCGTATCGAAACGAATCGAGCCGAGTCAGACTATAACTGAATCTAACTGACCCAACCCGATCAGACCAAATCGAATTAAACCGAATTGAGCTGAGCTGAGCCGAGCTAGACCCGAACCAAAATGAATAGAACCGAGCCGAGCTAAGGCAAGTAGAATAGAACCAAACCAAGACGAGACCCGAATCGAATTGAGCTGAACCAAATCAAGCGGAGTTTAACTGAACCGAACCGAGCTGACCCAACTCGAATAGAACCGTACAGAACCAAATCGAGCAGAGTTGAGCTGAGTCGAGCCAGACCCGAATAGAATTGAGTCAAACCTAATTGAGCCGAGCTGAACTGAATCGAACTGAGCCGAGCAGACCCGACTCGAACAAAACAGTACCGAACCGAGCTGAGATTAGCCAAGTTGAGCCAAGCCGAGCTGAGCCAGACCTGAATTGAACCATACCGAACCGAATTGAGCCGAGCCAACCCGAACGAACCAAACCGATCCAACCAGACCCTACTCGAACGAATCAAACCGTGCCGAGCTGAGTAGAATCGAAATGAACCGAACCATACTGAGATGAATTGAATCGAGCCGAAGCGAGCCAAACTCGAACCTAACCGACCCGACCCAACCCGAACGAACGAAACCAAATCGAGTCGAGCCAAGCCAGACCTGAACTAAATGACCCGACGCGACTCGAACGAGGCGAACTAAATCGAATTGAATGAAACCGAACCGAATTGAGACGAGCTGAGCCATACCGGAACCAAACCGAGCTGAGCCAAGTAGAGCCGAACCGAGCTAAACTGAACCCACCCGAACCGAACCGAATTGGGGCAAACCAAATAGAGCCGAGCTAAATCGAACCGAACCGAGCCGAGCGGAACTAAACTAGACCCAAATCGAATCGAACCAACCTGACCGACCCGATTGAACCGAGATGAGCCAAACCGAACTGGACCCAAATCGAATCGAACCGACTTGACCTGGCCCGAATGAACCGAGCCGAGCCGAGTAGAACTGAACCTTGCTGAGTCGAGCCAAACCCGAACCTAACCGACCCGACCCAACCCGAATAAACCAAACCGAATCGAGCCGAGCCAAGCCAGACCCAAACAAAATTGACCCAACGTGACTTGAACAAACTGAATCGAATCAAATCAAACTAAACCGAATTGAGCTGAGCTGAGCCAAACCGGAACCAAACCGAGCTGAGCCAAGTTGAGTCGAACCGAGCTGAACTGAACCCACCCGAACCGAACCGAATTGTGCCAAACCGAACCAAACCGAGCCGAGCCAAGCTGAACGAAATCGAATTGAATCGAGCCGAGCCAAGTAGAAATGAATCAAATCGAACAAAACCAAATCAAACCTTATCGAATCTAATCGGGCCGAGCCAAGCTGAGTTGATCCGACCCGAACCAAATCGAACCGACCCGACCCGTATGAACCGAACCGAGCCAAGCTAAATCAAGCCGAGTCGAGTAAAAATGAGCCGAGCTGAGTCGTGCGTTTTTGGGCTGAACCGAGTAGAGCCAAATCGAGCTGAGCTGAGTATAACAAAATTGATTCGACTCGAGCAGAACAAAACCGAGCCGAACTGAGCCAAACCGAACCGAGCCGTGTAGAACCTAACCGAACCTTATCAAACCGAATCATGTCGAGCCAAGCTGAGATAAGCATAGCTGAGCCAAGCCGAGCCTACCCGAGTCGAATAGAACCGAACCAAACCGAACTATACCGAACAAAATCGAGCCGAGCCGAGCAAGACCTAAACCGAACCAGCCCGAACGAATAGAACCAAATCGAATCAAGCTGAGCTGAGCTAAACCAAACCCAAACCTAACCGATCCGACTTGACCCGTACGAATCAAACTGAACCGAACCGAATCGAATCGAACCAAGCCGAACTGAGTCGAGATGAACTGAGTCGAGTAGAACCTAACCGAACCAAATCGAGCCGAGCCGAGTAGAACTAAACCGAACAAAATCGAGTCGAACCGCATCAAACCAAACCAAGCCGAACCGAGCAAATCGAACTGAGCCGAACTGAACCAGACCCAAACCGAATTGAACCGACTTGACCCGGCCCGAATGAACCGAGCCGAGCTGAGTAGAACTGAACCTTGCCGAGTCGATCCAAACCGAGCCTAATTGACCTGACCCAATCCGAATGAACCAAACCGAATCGAGCCGAGCCATGTAGAAACAAACCAAACCGAACAAAACCAAATCGAATTGTATCGAATCGAATCGGGCCGAGCCAAGCTGAGTCGATCCGACCCATACCGAACCAAACCAAGCGAAGCCGAGCCAAATCGAGCCGAGTCGAGTAAAAATGAGCCGAGCTGATTCGAGTTGAACCGAGTAGAGCTAACTCGATTTGAGCCGAGTAGAATAGAATCGATTCGACTCGAGCAGAACCAAACCGAGCTGAACTGAGCCAAACCGAACCGAGCCGAGTAGAACCGAACCAAACCTTATTGAACCGAATCGAGCCGAGCCAAGCTGAGATAAGCCTATCTGAGCCAAGCCGAGCCGAGTCGAGTCGAATAGAACCGAACCAAACCGAACTATACCGAATGAAATCGATCCGAGCCGAGCTAGACCTAAATCGAACTAACCCGAATGAATCAAATCGAATCAAATCAAGCCGAGCCAAGCCGAACCAGACCCAAACCTAACCGACCCGACCTGACCCGAACGAATCAAACTCAACCGAACCAAATCGAATCGAACTGAGCCGAATCGAGCCGAACCGAATCGAGCCGAGTAGAATCGAACCAAACTGAACCAAGCCGAACTTTATCGAGCCGAACTGAGAGAAACTGAACTAAGCCGAGCTGAACCAAACTGAACCGAATTGAACCAAGCCAAACCGAACCAAGCCGAGCTGAGTAGAACCAAACTGAACCGAGCCTATCCGAGTTGAGTAGAACCAAACCGAACTGAAACGTACCGAACCAAATCGAGCTGAGCCGAGCCAAACTCAAACTGAACCGAACCGAACTAACCCGACTTGGTCGAACTGAATCTAATCGAGCTGAACCGAACCGTAGCAAACTGAATCGAACAGAGACGAGCCAAGCTAGACTTGAACCAAATTGAACCATACGGCACCGAACCTTACCGAGCTGAGCTGAATATAACCGAACCGAACTGTATCGATCCGAATAGAGCTAAGCTGAGTCGACTAGAATCGAGTCGAGTCTAGTAAAATCGAACCAAATCGAGCCGAGCTGAGCCAAGTAGAATCGAACCAAGCCGAACTGCACCGAACCGAGCTGAACCTAACCAAACCGTGTCGAGCCGAGCCAAACCGAATCGAACTGAACAGAGCCAAACCGAACCAAATCGAACAAGACATAAACTAAATCGAACTGACTCGACCCGTCCCGAACAAACCAAACCGAGTTGAGTCGAGCCGAGTCGAGCTGAGTAGAATCGAATTGAATCAAGCCTATCCGAGCCAAGTAGAACCGAACCGAACTGAATCGTATCAAACCACATTGAGCTAAGCCGAGCTGAGCCAGACCCAGACCGAACCGAATCGAACTAACCCGACCCGATCGAATCGAACCGAACCGTACCAAACTGAATCGAGTAGAGCCTAGCCGAGCCAGACCTGAACCGAATCGAACCGTACCGAATCGAACCTTGTCGAGTTGAGTTGAATAGAACCGAACCGAACCGTATCAATCCAAATAGAGCCTAGCCGAGCCAGACTCAAATTGAACTGAACCGAACCGAACCGAATCGACCAGACTCGAACGAACTGAACCGAATCAAGGCGAGCCAAGCTAGACCCTAATCGAACTGAACCAAATCGATCCAACCCGACCCTACCCGAATGAATCAAACCGAGCCGAGCCGAGTAGAATCGAAATGAACCGTATCGAAACTTACTGAACCGAACCGAGCCGAGCTGAGCCAAACCCGAACCTAACCGACCCGATCGAACCCGAACAAACTAAACTGAATTGAGCTGAGGCAAGCTAGACCTGAACCAAACCGACCCCAACACAACCTGAACGAACCGAATCGAATTGAGTTGACCTGAGCCAAACCGGAACCAAACCGAGCTGAGCCAAGTTGAACCGAACTGAATTGAATTGAATCGAGCCAAGTTGAACCGAACTAAATTGAATCGAGCCGAGCCAAGTAGAAACGAACCGAACCGAATATAACCAAATTGAATCGTATCAAATCAAATCGAGCTAAGCCGAGCTAATCTGACCCATACCGAACTGAACTGACCCGACCCGACCTGTATGAACTGAACCGAACCGAACCGAATCAAGCCAAGTCGAATCGAGCCGAGCTGAGTTGAGCTGATCCGAGCCGAATGGAGTAGAGTCAAATCGAGTAGAGCCAAACCGAGCTGAGCTGAGTAGAACTGAACCGAGTCAGTTCGGAGTATAACCGAACTGAACTTACCGAACCAAATCGAGCTGAGTCGAGCCGAGTCGAATAGAACCGAACCAAATCGAACTGTACCAAACTAAATCGAGCCGAGCCAAGCCTAGTCGAGCTAGACCCAAATCAAACCAAGCCGAACGAATCGAGCCAAATCGAATCGAACCGACCCGAGCCAAACCAAACCCGAACCGAGTGGTGTACTATATGTACTGTGTATAGTGTATTGTGTGTTGTTTAGTGAATTATGTATATTGTATTGTAGTGTATTATGAGTAGTGTAGTATTGTGTATTGTGTGTAGTGTAATGTATTGTGTGTAGTGTATTGTATGTGTTGTATTATTGTGTATTGTATTATATTGTGTGTAGTGTTGTGTGTGTGTTGTGTATTGTGTATTGTTGTGTGTGTGCAGTGTATTATGTATTGTATTGTGTGTTTGTGTAGTGTTTTGTATTGTGTAGTGTTGTATATTATTGTGTAGTGTTTTGTATTGTGTAGTGTTTTGTATTATGTATTGTATTGTGTGTTTGTGTAGTGTTTTGTATTGTGTCTGTGTGCAGTGTATTATTGTGTGTGTGTTGTATATTATTGTGGAGTGTGTTGTGTATTGTGTCCGTGTAGTGTTGTGTATTGTGTGTAGTATATTGTAGTATAATATTATGTATTGTGTGGTGTATTATGTGTAGTGTAGTGTAATGTAGTATAGTGTATTGTGTGTAGTGTATTATTATAGTGTAGTGTTGTGTATTTGTGTAATGCATTGAGTGTAGTGTATAGTGTATTGTGTGTAGTGTAGTGTTGTGTATTGTGTATAGTATTATGTATTGTGTGTAGTGTAGTATTGTGTATTGTGTGTAGTGTAGTGATGTGTATTGTGTGTAGTGTAGTATATTATATTGTGTATAGTGTATTATTGTAGTGTAGTGTTGTGTATTGTGTGTAGTATATTATGTGTAATGTAGTGTATTGTGTCTATTGCATTGTAGTGTTATGAATTGTGTAGTGCATTGTGTGTTGTCAGTGTTGTGTATTGTGTGTAGTGTAGTATAGTGTACTGTGTGTAGTGTATTGTAGTGTAGTGCTATTTATTGTGTGTAATGTAGTGTTGTGTATTGTGTGTAGTTTAGTGTAGTGTATTATGTGTAGTGTATTTATTATATATTGTGTAGTATTTTATATTATGTGTTGTGTATTTTTTTGTAGTGTGGTATATTGTGTGTAGTGTATGTAGTGTCTTATAGGGTAATGTAATGTGTAGTGTCTTACAGTGTAGTGTAATGTAGTGTAGTGTATTGTGTGTAATATAATATAGTGTATTGTGTGTAGTATATTGTGTATAGTGTAGTGTAGTGTATTGTAGTGTAGTATATTGTGTAGTATAGTGTATTGTAGTGTATTGTGTGTAATGTATTACAGTGTAGTATATTATATAGTGTAGTGTATTGTGTATAGTGTATTGTGTGTGTAGTGTATTGTGTATTGTTATGTGTGTAGTGTATAGTGTATTGTGTGTAGTGTAGTGTTATTTATTATGTGTAGTGTAGTGTTGTATATTTTGTGTAGTTTAGTGTAGTGTATTGTATGTAGTGTAGTGTTGTATATTATGTGTAGTGTATTTTGTGTAGTGTAGTGTATTATTTGTAATGTATTGTAGTGTAATATATTATGTGTAGTGTAATGTATTGTGTATAGTATATTGTGTGTTGTTTAGTGTATTGTAATGTAGTGTATTATGTTTAGTGTATTGTAGTGTAGTGTATTATGTATAATGTATTGTGTGTAGTGTTTTGTATTGTATTGTATTGTATTGTGTAGTATAGTGTAGTGTATTGTGTGTGTGTTTTGTATTGTTGTGTATGTAGTGTGTAGTGTAATTATGTGTAGTGTGTTGTGTATTATTATATGTGTAGTGTGTAGTGTAATGTTGTGTGTGTAGTGTATTATTGTAGTGTAGTGTCGTGTATTATGTATAGTGTAGTGTATTGTGTGTAGTATAGTATTGTGTATTATGTGTAGTATAGTATATTGTGTGTATTGTAGTGTTGTGTATTGTGTGTAGTGTAATGTAGTTTATTATGTGTATTTCATTGTAGTGTAGTGTTATGAATTATTTGTAGTGTATTATGTGTAGTGTACTGTCGTGAATTGTGTGTAGTATAATATAGTGTTTTGTGTATAGTGTATTATAGTGTAGTATTGTGTATCATATTATGTGTAGTGTATTGTAGTGTTATTTATTGTGTGTAGCATAGTGTTGTGTATAATGTGTAGTTTAGTATAGTGTATTGTGTGTAGTGTTTTGTATGTAGTGTAGTGTTGTATATTATGTGTAGTGTATTTTGTGTAGGGTAGTGTATTGTGTGTAGTGTAGTGTGTGTAGTGCATTGTGTGTAGTGTATTGGGTGTAGTAGTATATTGTGTCGTGTAGTGTATTATAGTATAGAGTATTGTGTGTAGTGTAGTATATTGTAGTGTTATGTATTGTGTATTGTAGTGTAGTGTAGTGTTGTGTATTGTGTGTAGTATAGTGTATTGTGTGTAGTGTAGTGTGTGTAGTGTATTATCGTATAGTGTTTTGTATTGTGTATAGTGTATAGTAGTGTAGTATTGTGTATTGTGTATAGTATAGTGTTGTGTATTATGTGTAGTGTAGTGTATTGTGTGTAGTGTAGTGTTATGTATTATGTGTAATGCATTGTAGTGTAGTGTTATGTATTAGGTATTATGTGTAGTGTGTGCTACGTATTGTTATGTGTGTAGTGTATTGTGTGTAGTGTAGTGCTGTATATTGTGTGGAGTGTAGTATTTTTTATTGGGTGTAGTGTGGTGTTGTGTATTGTGTGTAGTTTAGTGTAGTGTATTGTGTGTAGTGTATATGTGTAGTGTAATTTGTATAGTGTAGTTTGTGTAATATATTATGTGTCGTGTATTGTAGTGTAGTGTATTATGTGAAGTGTAGTATATTGGGTGTAGTAGTATATTGTGTCATGTAGTGTAAATAGTGTAGAGTATTGTGTGTAGTGTATTGTAGTGTAGTGTAATGTGTGTAGTGTAATGTATTGTGTGTAGTGTATTATAGTGTAGTGTATTGTGTAGTGGTGTATTGTAGTGTAGTGTATTATGTGTAGTGTAGTGCATTGTGTATTATTATATGTACAATGTGTAGTGTGTTGAGTGTTGTGTTGTGTATTTTTATGTGTGTAGTGTGATGTATTGTGTATAGTGTGTTGTAGTGTAGTGTACTATAGTGTAGTGTATTGTGTGTAGTGTAGTATATTTTGTGTAGTGTATTGTGTAGTGTAGTGTATTGTGTGTATTGTTTATTGTTGTGTGTGTAGTGTATGTTGTGTATTGTTATGTTGTAGTGTGTAGTGTATTATGTGTAATTTAGTGTAGTGTATTGTTTGCAGTTTAATATAGTGTATTGCATATAGTGTATTGTGTGTGTGTTGTGTATTGTTGTATGTGTAGTATGTAGTATTTTGTGTGTTGTGTATTGTTATGTGTGGAGTGTATAGTGTATTGTATGTAGTGTAGTGTTATTTATTGTGTATAATGCAGTGTAGTGTATTGTGTGTAGTTTAGTGTAGTGTATTGTGTGTAGTATATTGTATCTAGTGTGGTGTTGTATATTATGTGTAGTGTATTTTGTGCATTGTAGTGTAGTGTATTAGTGTATTGTATATTAAGTATAGTGTAGTGTATTGTAGTGTAGTGTATTGTGTGTAGTGTATTGTATTGTATTGTGTGTAGTTTATTGTGTAGTGTTGTGTATTGTGTGTAATGTAGTGTATTGTGAGTGTGTTGCGTATTATTGTGTGTGTAGTGCGTTGTGTATTGTTATGTGTGTAGTATATTGTGTGTATTGTTGTGTGTAGTGTGTAGTGTATTGTGTGTTGTGTATTATTATGTGTGTAGTGTATTGTGTAGTGTAGTGTATTGTAGTGCATTGCGTGTAGTGTAGTGTAGTGCATTATATACACTACACACAATACAAAATATATACTATATACACTATACAACAATACACACAATACACTATATACACTACAAACATAACAATACACAATACACTATATACGCTACAAATATAACACTGCACATACAAATACACACAATACACTATATACACTACACACAATACAAAACATACACAAACAATATACACAACACATACTACACACAATACACTACACACTACACACACAACACACATAATACACTACAATAGACTACACTACACAATACACACACAATACACTACAAACATAACAATATACAACACACATTACACTACACACTACACACAATACACAAACAACATACACAACACACACTACACACAATACACTACACACTACACACATAACACACACACAATACACTATACTACACAATACACTACATAATACACTACAAACATAACAATACACAACATACAATACACTACACACTATACACATAACAATACAAAACACACTACACACAATACACTACACAATACACTACACACTACACACACAACAATACACACACACAATACACTACACCACTACACACAATACACTATACTATACTACACACAATATACAATACATTACACTACACACAATATAATACACTACACATAATACACTACAATGCACAAAATATACTACACATAATATATAATACCACACTACATACAATACACAACACTAAACTATACACAACACTAAACTATACACAACACACAACACATAATAAATAACACTACACTGCACACAATATATAATACAAAACTACAGACAATACACTACAAACTACAACATTATAATACAAAACACACTATACACAATACACTACACACTACACATGGCTTGACTTGGCTTGGCTTGACTTGACTCAACTAGGCTAGACTTGGCTTGGCATTGCTTTGCATGGCTTGGCTTGGCTTGGCTTGACTTAGCTTGACTAGGCTTGACTTAGCTTGGCTCGGCTAGGCTTGGCTTCACTTCGCTTTGCATGGCTTGGCTTGGCTAGCCAAACCAAGCCTAGCCATGCAAAGCCAAGCCTAGCCTAGCCAAGCCAAGCCTAGCCAAGCCAAGTCAAGCCAAGCCTAGCTAAGCCAAGCATAGCTAAGCCGAGCCAAGTTTACCCTAGCCAAGCTAAGTGTAGTTAAGCCAAACCTAGCCTAGCCTTGCCTTATAAGGAATTACCAGAGAGGCCAAAGGTGTTCCTCAACAACTTTGTCTATAGACTAAGCTAAGCTTAGTTGGGCTAGACTTGGCTAGACTTAGCTTGGATAGGCTTGGCTTTGCTTTGCTTGGCTAGGCTTGGCTTAGCTTGGCTCGGCTTGGCTTGACTTTGCATGGCTTGGCTTGGCTTCGCTTGGCTACTAGGCTAGGCTTAGCTTGGCTAGGCTAGGCTAGGCTGGGCTTGGCTACGCGTAAAGCTAAGCCAAACCAAGCATAGCCAAGCCAAGCCTAGCCTAGCCAAGCCAAGCCTAGCCTAGCCAAGCCAAGCCAAGCCTAGCCAAGCCTAGCCTAGCCAAGCCAAGCCAAGCCAAGTCTAGCCATGCCAAGCCAAGCATAACCAAGCCTACCCTAGCCATGCTAAGTGTAGCTAAGCCAAGCCTACCCTAGCCTTATACAGAATTAACAGAGAGGCTAAAGGTGTTCCTCTACAACTTTGTCTATAGGCCAAGCTAAGCTTAGCTAGGCTGAGCTTGGCTAGACTGAGCTTGGATAGGCTTGGCTTAGCTTGGCTTAGCTTGGCTCAGCTAGGCTAGACTTGGCTTGGCATTGCTTTGCATGGCTTGGCTTGGCTTGGCTTGACTTAGCTTGGCTTAGCTTGGCTAGACTAGGCTTAGCTTGGATAGGCTTGGCTTGGCTTAGCTTGGCTCGGCTAGGCTTGGCTTCACTTCGCTTTGCATGGCTTGGCTTGGCTAGTCAAACCAAGCCTAGCCATGCAAAGCCAAGCTAAGCCAAGCCTAGCCTAGCCAAGCCAAGCCTAGCCAAGCCTAGCTAAGCCAAGCTTACCCTAGCCAAGCTAAGTGTAGCTAAGCCAAGCCTAGCCTAGCCTAGCCTTGCCTTATAAGAAATTACCAGAGAGGCCAAAGGTGTTCCTCAACAACTTTATCTATAGACTAAGCAAAACTTAGCTGGGCTAGGCTTGGCTAGACTTAGCTTGGATAGGCTTGGCTTGGCTTTGCTTGGCTAGGCTTGGCTTGGCTTAGCTTGGCTCGACTAGGCTAGGCTTGGCTTGGCTTTGCATGGCTTGGCTTCGCTTGGCTAAGCTAGGCTTAGCTTGGCTAGGCTAGGCTTGGCTTGGCTACGCTTGGCTCGGCTTGGCTAGGCTTGGCTTTGCTTGGCTCGGCTAGGCTTGGGTTGGCTTTGCTTTGCTTTGCTTGGCTTGGTTTGGCTCAGTTCGGTTTGGTTCGATTCTACTATGCTCGGGTCAACTCGATTTGGTTTGGCTCGATTTGACTTAGCTCGATTGAGTCGGGTCAGTTCGGTTCGGGTTTGGCTCGGCTCGACTTGGCTCAGCTCGATTTGGTTCGGTACGGTTCAGTTCAGTTTGGTTCTACTTGACTCGGCTCGGTTCAGCTCAGTTTGGTTCGGTTCAATTCAGTTCGGCTCAGCTCGATTTGGTTCGGTTCAGTTCAGCTTGGTTTGGGTCGGTAAAGTTCGATTCGGGTCAGTTCTGTTCGATTCTACTTGGCTTGGCTCGACTCGATTTGGTTCGGCTCGATTCGACTCGGCTCGATTCGATTCGGTTTGGTTCAGTTTGATTCGTTCGGGTCGGGTCCGGTCGGTTAGGTTCGGGTCTGGTTCGTCTCGGCTCCGTTCGATTCGATTCGTTCGGGTTGGTTCGGTTTGGGTCTCGTTCGGCTTGGCTCAATTTGGTTTGATACAGTCCGATTTGGTTCGATTCTATTCGACTCGGCTCAGCTCGGCTACGCTTGTCTCAGCTTGGCTCGGCTCAATTCAGTTCGATAAGATTCAGATCGATTCTACTTGGTTCAGCTCAGCTCGGCTTGATTTGGTTCTGCTCGAGTCGAGTCGATTTCGTTCTACTCGACTCAGCTCGATTTGGCTCTACTCAGTTCAGCTCAAATCAGCTCGGCTCAGCTCATTTCTACTCGGCTCGGCTTGATTCGGCTTGGTTCGGTTCATACGGGTTGGGTCGGGTCGATTCAGTTAGTATGGGTCGGATCGACTCGGCTTGGCTCGGCCCGATTTGATACGGTTCAATTAGGTTCTGTTCAGTTCGGCTCGTTTCTACTTGGTTCAGCTCGATTCAATTTGGTTCGGTTCAGCTCGGTTCGGTTCGGTTTGGCCCAATTCGGTTCGATTCGGGTGGGTTCGATTCAGCTTAGTTCGACTCTACTTGGCTCAGCTCGATTTGGTTCCGGTTAGGCTCAGCTCGGCTCAATTCAGTTCAATTTAGTTCGATTCGATTCGGTTTGGTTCGTTCGAGTCACGTTGGATCGGTTTGGTTCGGGTCTGGCTTGGCTCGGCTTGATTCGGTTTGGTTCGTTTGGGTTAGGTCGGGTCGGTTAGGTTCATGTTTGGCTCAGCTCGGCTCGGTTCAGTTCATCTCAATACGGTTTGGTTCGTTTCGATTCTACTCGGCTTGGCATAGTTCGATTCATTCGAGTAGGGTCGGGTTGGATCGGTTCGATTCGATTCGGTTCAGATCTAGCTCGGCTCGCCTTGATTCAGTTCAATTCATTCAGGTCCGATCGATTCGATTTGGTTCGGTTCCAGTCTGGCTCGTCACGGCTCAGCTCTATTCAGATCGATACGATTTGGTTCGGTTCGGTATGGTTCAATTTGGTTCAGGTCTGGCTCAGCTCGGCTTTGCTCGATTCGGCTCGATTCAGTTCAGTTCGATCGGGTTAGGTCAGTTCGATTCGGTTCAGTTCAGGTTTGGATCGACTCAGCTCGATGTGGTTTGGTACGGTTCAATTCGGGTCGGTTCTACTTGGCTCAGATAGGCTCATTCAGTTTGGTTCTACTCGGCTCGTCTCAGCTCGGCTCGGCTCGGTTCTATTCAGTTTGTTCGGGACGGGTCGGGTCGGTTCGTCACGGCTTGATTTGGTAATGTTCGGCTCGGTTCAGTGTTGTTCGGCTCGGTTCGATTCGGTTCTACTCGTCTCAACTCGGCTCGAGTCGGCAAGGTTCAGTTTGGTATGGTTTAGTTTGGTTCAAGCTGGCTTGGCTCGTCTCTACTCGATTCGGTTCGGTACGTTTCAGTTCAGTTCGATTTGGTTCAGTTCGATCGGGTCGGGTTAGTTCGGGTTTGGCTCGGCTCGGTTCTACTTGATTTGGTTCGGTACGGTTCAGTTTGGTTTGGTTCTACTCGACTCGGATAGGCTCGATTCAGTTTGATTCTACTCGGCTCGGCTCGGTTCGGTTCGGTTCGGTTCAGTTCGGTTCGGCTCATCTCGATTCGATTTAGTTGAGTTCGATTTGTATAAGTTCGGTTCGGCAAAGTTCAGCTTAGTTCAGTTCGATTCGATTCTATTCTACTCGGCTGGGCTCGGCTCGATTTGGTTCAGCTCGATTCAGCTCGACTCGACTCGGCTCGATTAGATTCGGTTCAGTTCAGTTTGATTCGTTCGGGTCGGGTCGGGTCGGGTCAGTTATGTTCGGGTCTGGTTCAGCTCGGCTCGGCTCGATTCAATTCTGTTTGATTCATTCAGTTTGGGTCTAGCTCGGTTCGACTCGATTTGGTTCGGTACAGTTTGGTTTGGTTCGGTTCTATTCGACTCGGCTCGACTAGGCTTATCTCGGCTCGGCTCGGCTTGATTTGGTTCAATAGGGTTCAGTTTGCCTCTACTCGGCTCAGCTCAATTTGGCTCTACTCAATTCGGCTCGGATCAGCTCGGCACAGCTCGGCTCGACTCGGTTTGGTTCGGTTCATACGGGTTAGTTCGGTTTGGTATGGGTCGGATCGACTCGACTTGGCTCGGCCTGATTCGATTTGATATGGTTTGATTTGGTTCTGTTCGATTCGGTTCGTTTCTACTTGGCTCTGCTCAGTTCGGTTCAGCTCAGCTCGATCCAGTCGATTCGATTCGGTTCGACTCAGCTCTTTTCGAATCGATATGGTTCGGTTCGGCTCGATTTGGTTCAGTTCGATCGGTTCGATTTAGTTCGGCTCGGTTCGGTTTGGGTTTGGCTCAGCTAGATTTGGTTCGATACGGTTCAGTTCGGTTCGGTTCTACTCGGCTCGGATAGGCTCAGTTCAATTCAGTTCTACTCGGCTCGGCTTGATTCAGTTTAGTTTGTTGGGGATTGGTTCGGTTCGGCTCGACTCGGTTCGGTTTAATTCAGTTCGGCTCGGTTCAGTTAGGTTCGTCTCGATTCAGTTTGGTTCTACTCGGCTCGACTCGGCATGATTCGGTTCGGTTCTACTCGACTCGGCTTGTCTCAGCTCAGCTCGGCTTGGTTCGGTTTGATTTGTTTAGGTCAGTTCTGATACGATTCATTTCTGCTCAATTCGATGCGGTTCGGTTTGGTTCAGCTTGATTCGATTCGGATCGGCTCGGTTTAGTTCGGTTCGGTTCAGTTCAGTTCGGTATGGTTCGTCTCGGCTTGGCTCAACTTAGCTCGATTCGGTTCGATACGGTTCTGTTCGAGTCTGATCTGCTCGGCTCGGTTCGATTCGATTCAGTTTGGTTCGATTTGATTCGTTCGAGTCGGGTCGGGTCAGTTCGGGTTTGGTTCGGCTTGGCTCGGCTCGATTCGTTCGGTTTGGTTCGATTCGTTCGACTCGGTTCGGTTTGGGTCTAGCTCGGCTCGGCTCGAATTGGTTTGGTATAGTTCAGTTTGGTTCGATTCTATTTGACTCAGCTCGGCTTGGCTCGGCTAGGCTTATCTCAGCTCAGCTCGGCTCGATTCGGTTCGGTAAGGTTCAATTTGGTTGTACTCGGCTTGACTCGGCTCGGTTCATGATAGGACTCCAGCAGGGTTGAGTCCTAATCTCCCTAGAAGTAGTCAATAAAACCCTGCTAGATTGTAATAAAGCCACTCCTATCTTATAAAGGAGTATGGATAGGGTTTAGATTAGCCCTTAGGGCTTAGTGGCCATCGCCCCCTTACTGGGTTGGTTGGCCAGGGTTTCCCCCTTCTTAGGTCGGCTATAGAGCCAACCAACTCGCCCCCTATTCCTATTAAGGCAGGTTGGCTATAGGTGGGGTAAAGGGGTAATTTTACTTAGGCAAGCACCCCCTTAGGCTAGGGTTTGATTCCTATATAATGATGTAGCCGCCCCCTCTCTTGAATCAAGCAATTATCATCTTCAATTCAGCCTTTGTGTTGAGTCTAGGAGGGAGGAACCCTTATAGCGTTCCAAGTCTGCCGTTGCCCCCTGCGTTTGATCTAAAATTATGGTATATTTTTATCATACACGCCTCTTCAATACCGCAAGATTCCTTACTTTACATGTTGAAGATTTTTTTCAAATTTTATCCGTTGCAAATTTTGTTTGTCGCAAATGTTATCATCGTTGCAAAGGCAAACTCTGCAGAAATTTCAGCCGATTGTTGCTTCTTGAAACTAAACTTTTAGTCATCCTTTTTGGCTGAAACTTTTATATAATTTCATAGATCGTCTTAGCTTTCATCAAAGACTGATCTCGTGAAGAAAATCCTTCTGGATCTGGACTTATAGCACTACGATTCTTCATTGCACAGTACTGAAATTTTATAACATAAAATCTGCCTTCCATCTATTGGCCTCTTGAAACCAAACTTTTGTTTATCCTTTTTGGCTAAAATTTTTACAAAATTCTCAAGATCAAGTTGGTTTTCATCTGGATTTGATTTCATGAAAAAACTCCTTATGGAACTGGTTTTCTTGTGCGATCTTTGACCATCACGCAGTTCTGGAATTTTACGACGAAGGAATATGTCTTTCATCTTTTGCCCTATTTCCCTATTGGTATGCTGCCAAAATTTCGTCAAACTTTTTACCGGTATTAACAACATCTGAACCAAGGGTTTCTGCATAATTTTCTTAAACTTTCCTCTGGAATTTATGTCGAGAAGTCATCATTTCTCCGACGTAAAACCGGTTCAGCAGGACAGCACATCACAACACTTCTTTTCACCGAATTCTGTTAGATTTGAGTGCTATTTTTTGTGAGATTTTGGACTCTCTTTTCCTCATCTTCAACCCTACCATCCTCACTAAAAACTCTTCCAAATATTACCCTAAACCGAATCCAAATAGCCCCCAAATCAGCCACCCAAATCAACCTACTTCATTATCGATCTACTTACCTTTTTAGCTAACTTTCCTTACCGAGACACCTACCTTTGCTGCCATCTATCCTAGATCTAAAATATATTGTCCTAACCTTCATCTACTACTATCACAGCCCTAAAACCGTACCAATTCTCAACCTAAACTCCACAAAATCGCAGCTTACTTCCATCCAAATCGATTCACCTTCCAATCGACCACCCCCTTCTCCAAAATTCTCATGCCACTAACCCGACAACAAAGAAAAGATCTCAATATTACAGATCTACAGGCGTATACTATGACATCAGAGGAGGCTATCGATGCAAAGCTTGAAGCCTTTGGAAACTGCATGGAAGAGAAGATGGGATCCCTTTTCGTCGAATTCAGCATTGGCCGACTGTCGAACCCAAGGAAATCACAACATGGAGAAACTTCAGATTGGCGAGCTGATCCTCAAGAACATGGTCACATCACCTCTGATCTCAATAATCCACGCATGAAGGTTGACTTCCCTAGATGGGAAGAAGGAGACCCAATCGGGTGGATCTCGCGCGCGGAGCACTATTTTCGGTTCCACCGAACCGCCGATGCCACACGGGTGGAGATTGCTGCCATCCACCACGAGGGAGATGTTATTCAGTGGTTTAATTGGTTTAAGTACACCCATGGAGGACTCTCTTGGCAGCGATTCAAGGAAGGACTACTACACCACTTCGGACCAACCGATTTCAACAACGTCGACGGACAATTAGCAAAGATTCATCAAACCTCTACAATACAAGAATACCAAACAAGACTTGAGCGTTTATCTAACCAAACTGAAAATTGGTCTGAGAAACAACTTTTAGGTACTTTTATCGAGGGCCTAAAGCCGGAGATCCGAGGAAAAGTAAAGGCGCGACAACCGTACACTCTTATGGCGATGATTTCCTTCGCGCGTATCCAGGAAGAACAATTGAACTACGAGGTACGAAGGACAAGGGTCGCTCTCCGACCAGTCATGCCGAGGCCTACTGCCCCCTCTACTGCCATCCAAGCCCCTGTACCAAAAAAGTTGACAAGAGACGAGCTTCGTGAACGATCAGCCAAGGAGTTGTGTTGGCATTGTGACGAACCGTGGAGCCGCGAACATCACTACAAAAAGGGTCGGCTCCTCATGATTGAAATAGTGGAGGATGAAGACAATGAAACATTTAAAGAAGCCCTTGAACCTAAAGAAGAAGCCATGGAGGAAGAGTCCCAACTGGCCAACTACGCAGTTCACGCATTGGCCGGCTATTCCAACCCGTAGATGATGAAAGTTGGAGGACTTCTAAAACAACAACTCATCACTGTTCTCATCGACATGGGTAGCACCAATAACTTCCTCAACAGTAAGGTTGCTGCACGTTTGGCGCTTCAAATCGACGGTTGCAACAAGTTTGACATAAAGGTCACCGACGGTCGAATCTTTAGTTGCGACCAACGGTGCCCACGGGTGAAACTACTCCAAGACTAAGAAGTGGTAGCTGATTTCTTCCTCCTACCCATCGATGATTATGAAGCTGCACTCGGGATCGAATGGCTCACAACACTAGGTGATATCTTCTGAAAATTTTCTAAATTAATCATGAAATTTTATTGCAAAGAGAGACATGTCACGTTACGAGGAAAGCGCGGGAGCCAAATTTCTACCATTTCGTCGCAACAAATGAAGAAAGCTTTGCACAAAGCACATGATAGATTCTTGATGTATATTCAGCAGCCATCTATGGGGGAGAACATACAAAACTCAGATCCTAAGCTTACCGTTTGCCTGAATGAATTCGTGGATGTTTTCTTGGAGCTGCGCGGGCTGCTCCCTAACCGACCGCATGATCAATGCATTCTTATTTTGCGAGGCAAACCTTTAGCAAATTTATGACCGTACCACTATCCTCACTTGTAGAAGGATGAGATCAAGAATATTGTTAAAGAGATGCTCAACACCGGGGTGATTCGACCGAGCTGCAGCCCTTACTCCTCAAGGATAAATATCATATCCCTTTCGTAGATGAACTCTTGGATAAATTAAAAGGAGCCCGAGTCCTCACTAAATTGGATCTTCGATCTAGATACCATCATATTTAGGTATGCATTGAAGATATTCTGAAAACTGTATTCTGCACGCATAACGACCACTATGAGTTTCTGGTAATATCTTTCGGACTTACGAATGCTTCTTCTAATTTCCAAAGCCTGATGAATGACATCTTCTGGAGTTTTCTACGTAGTTCGTATTGGTATTCTTTGATGATATTCTCATTTATAGCCCTACGCTTGATATACATTTTTAGCACTTACGAACTGTTCTAACGATTCTTCGAGAGAATACTCCTTATGTTAAACAGTCAAAGTGCAGCTTCTTATAGTATAAATTGGAATATCTTGGGCATATTATATTAGAGGATGGAGTGGCGGTTGCCTGACAAAGATCGAGACAATGCAAGGATGGCCGAGACCTACAAACATAGAATCATTACGTGGTTTCCTTGGACTCACGGACTACTACCAAAATTTTACGAAAGATTATGGCAAGATCAGTGCTCTGCTCACGTCCTTACTGAAGAAAGACTCCTTATGGTTGGATAAAGCCTCCGTAGCCTTCGAATGACTCAAGGCAATCATGACGATGACGTCAATCCTAACGCTGCCCGATTTCGGCCGCACTTTGGTCATTGAGGTCGATGCGTCAGGAGTTGGAATTTGGGCTATTCTTATGTAAGATGATCGACTCCTAATTTACACCGAGGCTTCCCCCACACTTCATACAAGGTTTTTACAAGAGATACTAATTACTACCAAATTTAAAATATGGTTGGATACAGGTCCATGGCATGAAACATGAGTTAAACTAGAAGAATTACAATCCATGCTCACGTCAGATTGGGCTCTCATCATCTTGAACCATACCAGAGGGCAGTCACCATACCAGAAGAAGGATTGACTATAACTAAAGACTAACCATGTGACAGCCCATGCAAGGAAGAAACTTCCCCCTGACAGACGCCGGAGCAGAAGAAAGTTTCCTGAGAAAGATCAAGTCCCCCTTTATCTCCAGCTCCACCAGCATGAAATTCAAGCCTCAAGAAAGTGGTCTCCTTATTACTTTGGGCCTTGTAAAATTGGGGATCATATTAGGGCCCCAACCTGGAGATCAGATCCGTGCACCAGATCAAAATTACAGTTGATCCTCCAAGTATCCCACCTTAAATGAAAATTTAAAGATGACGACTCAGCTCCTTCCAATTGACACTCAAGCTGATGAGGAGCTGAAGACCTAGTTCTCGGAGTTCATGGAACTTCAGCCTTGAGGACAATGCTGATTTTAAGAGGGCGGGTTTGATAGGACTCCAGCAGGGTTGAGTCCTAATCTCCCTAGAAGTAGTCAATAAAATCATACTAGATTATAATAAAGTCACTCTTATCTTATAAAGAAGTATGGATAGGATTTACATTAGCCCTTAGGGCTTAGTGGCCATCCCCCCTTACTGGGTTGGTTGGCCAAGGTTTCCCCCTGCTTAGGTCGGTTATAGAGCCAGCCAAGTCGCCCCCTGTTCCTATTAAGGCAGGTTGGCTATAGGAGGGGCAAAGGGATAATTTTACTTAGGCAAGTACCCCCTTAGGCTAGGGTTTTGATCTATATATAATGATGTAGTTGCCCCCTCTCTTGAATCAAGCAATTATCATCTTCAATTCAGCCTTTGTGCCGAGTCTAAGAGGGAGGAACCCCTATAGCGTTCCAAGGGTTCATCCCCCTTAGTGATCAAAATCTATAGGGCTCCTTCTGGGGTCTTAACAGTTCGGTTCGGTTTGGCTTAAGTCAAATTGATTTGGTTCTACTTGGCTCAGCTCAGTTTGGCTCTACTCGGTTTGGCTCGAATCAGCTCGGCTCGTTTATACTCGGCTCGGCTCGGTTTGGTTTAGTTCATACGAGTCGGGTCGGGTTAATATAGGTCGAATCGGCTCGGCTTAGCTCGATTCGATTCGATACGGTGCGATTTGCTTCTGTTTGGTTCGGTTTGTTTCTACTTGGCTCGGCTTGATTCAATTCAGTTCGGTTGAACTTGGCTCAGCTCGGTTTGGCCCAATTCGGTTCGGTTCGGGTAGGTTCAGTTCAGCTCGGTTCGGTTCCGGTTTGGCTTAGCTCGGCTCAATTCAGTTCGGTTCATTCGGGTCGTATTGGGTCGGTTTGGTTTAGGTCTGTCTTGCCTTGACTCGATTCAGTTTGTTTTGTTCGAGTTTGGTTAGGTTCGAGTTTGGCTCGACTAGGCTCTACATGGCTCGGCTCGGTTCAGTTTGTTTTGATACGGTTTGGTTCGTTTCGATTCTACTTGGCTCGGCTCGGTTCAATTCGATTCTACTCGGCTCGGCTTGGTTCGATTCGTTCGGTAGGGTCGGGTTGGATCGATTTGGTTCATTTCATTCGAGTTCGGTTGATTCGGTTCGGTCTGGTTCGAGTCTGGCTCGGCTCTATTCGGATCGATACGGTTGAGCCGAGCCGAGCTGATTCGAGCCGAACCGAGTAGAGCTAAATCGAGCTGAGCCGTGTAGAACAGAATCGATTCGACTCGAGCAGAACCAAACTAAGCCAAATCGAACCGAACCGAACCTTATCGAACCGAATCGAGCCGAGCCAAGCTGAGATAAGCCTAGCTGAGCCAAGCCGAGCCGAGCCAAGCCAAGCCGAGCTGAGTCGAATAGAACCGAACCAAACCGAACTATACCGAACGAAATCGAGCCGAGCCGAGCTAGAACTAAACTGAACCAACCCGAACGAATCAAACCGAATCGAATCAAGCCGAGCCAAGCTAAACTATACCCGAACCTAACCGACTCGACCTGACCTGAACGAATTAAACTGAACCGAACCGGACCGAACCGAATCGAATCGAGCCAAACCGAATCGAGCCGAGCCAAGCCGAGTCGAATCGAAACAAACCAAACCGATCCGAACTTTATCGAACCGAACCGAGCCGAGCTGAACCGAACCGAATCGAGCCGAGTAGAACCAAACCGAACCGAGCCGAGTAGAACCAAACCGAACTGAACCGTACTGAATCAAATTGGGCTGAGCCGAATCGAGTCAAGCCGAGCCAAACTCAAGCCGAACCGAACTGAACTAACCCGACTCGGTCGAACTAAACCGAATCGTACCGAACCGAATCGAGCCGAGCCGAGCCGAGTAGAATTGAAACATACCGAACCGATCCGAACTTTATCGAACCGAACCGAGCCGAACTAAGCAAAACTGAACCGAGCCGAGCTGAACCGAACTGAACCGAACCGAGCCGAGCCGAGTAGAATCGAACCGAGCCGAGTAGAACCAAACCAAACTGAACCGTACTGAATCAAATTGAGCTGAGCCGAATCGAGTCAAGCCGAGCCAAACTCGAGCCGAACCGAACTGACCCGACTCGGTTGAACTAAACCGAATCGTACCGAACCGAATCGAGCAGAGACGAGCTAAGCTAGACCTGAACCAAATCGACTATACGGAACCAAATCTTACCGAGCCGAGCTGAATAGAATCAAACCGAACCAAACCGTATCGATCCGAATAGAGCTGAGCCGAGCCAAGTCGAGTAGAATTGAGTTGAGTCGAGAAGAATCGAACCAAATCAAGCCGAGCCGAGCTAAGTAGAATCGAATTGAGCTAAACTACACCGAACCGAGCCGAACCTAATCAAACCGTGTGGAGCCGAGCCAAACCGAATCGAACTGAAGAGAGCCAAATCGAACCAAACCAAAGTAGACCTAAACTAAATCGAATCAACCCGACCCGTCCCGAACAAACCAAACCGAGATGAGCCGAGCCGAGCCGAGTAGAACCGAACCAAATTGAACCAAGCTGAGCCAAACCGGAATCAAACCGAGCTGAGCCAAGTAGAGCCGAACCGAGCTGAACCGAACCCACCCGAACCGAACCGAATTGGGCCAAATCGAACCGAACCGAACCAAATTCAATCGAGTCGAGCCAAGTAGAAACGAATGAAACCAAACAAAACCAAATCGAACCGTATCGAATCGAATCGGGCCGAGCCAAGCCGAGTGGATAAGACCCATACCAAACCGAACCGACCAGACGCGACCCGTATGAACCGAACCGAGCCGAGCCGAGCTGATTCAAGTTGAACCAAGTAGAGCCAAATTGAGCTGAGTTGAGTAGAACAGAATCGATTCGACTTGAGCAGAACCAAATCGAGCCGAACTGAGCCAAACTGAACTGAGCCGAGTAGAACCAAACCGAACCTTATCGAACCGAATCGAGCTGAGCCAAGCTGAGATAAGCCTAGTTGAGCCAAGCCGAGTCAATAGAATCGAACCAAACCAAACTATACCCAACGAAATCGAGCCGAGCCGAGCTGAGCTAGAACTAAACTGAACCAATCCAAACGAATCAAATCGAATCGAATCAAGCCGAGCTAAACTAGACCTGAAACTAACTGACCCGACCTGAATGAATCAAATTGAACCGAATCGAATCGAGCCGAATCGAGCTGAATCGAATCGAGCCGAGTAGTTTTGAACCGAGTGGAACTTAATCGAGCCGAGCTGAACTGAACCGAACCGAGCTGAGTAGAACCAAACCAAACCGAGCCTATCCAAGCTGAGTAGAACCAAGCCGAACTGAACCGTACTGAACCAAATCGAGCTGAGCTGAATCGAGCCAAGCCGAGCCAAACTCGAACCGAACCGAATCGAACTGACCTAACTCGGTCGAACTAAACTGAATCGCGCGAAACCCAACCGTACCGAATCGAATCGAGCAGAGACGAGCCGAGCCAGACCTGTATCAAATCAAACCATATGGAACCGAATCTTATGGAGCCGAGTTGAATAGAATGAAACTGAACCGAACCATATCGAGTCAAGTAGAACCAAATCTAGTCGAAGAGCACCGTGTCGAGCCGAACCTAACCAAACCGTGTCGAGCCGAGCCAAACTGAATTGAACTGAATAGAGCCAAACCGAACCAAACCGAACTAGACCTAAACTAAATCGAACCGACCCGACCCGTCCTGAACAAATCGAACCGAGTTGAGTCGAGCCGAGCTGAGCCAAGTAGAACCGAACCAAATCGAGCCTATCCGAGCCAAGTAGAACAGAACCGAACTGAACTGTACCGAACCACATCGAGCTGAGCCGAGCCGAGCTAGACCCGAACTAAATCGAATCGAACTGACCCGACCCAATCAAATTGAACCGAACCGAACTGTACCGAATCGAATCGAGCAGAGCCTAGCCGAGCCAGACTTGAACTGAACCGAACCAAACCTTATCGAGCCGAGTTGAATAGAACCGAACCAAACCGAATCGTATTGATCTGAATAGAGCCGAGTAGAGCCAGACTCGAATTGTGCGTAGTGTTATGAATTATGTGTAGTGTATTGTGAGTAGTCGAGTATTGTGTATAGTGTGTAGTGTAGTATAGTGTATCGTGTGTAATGTATTATATTATAGTGTAGTGTAATTTATTATGTGTACTTTAGTGTTGTGTATTGTGTGTAGTATATTGTATGTTGTGTAGTATTGTATATTATGTGTAGTGTATTCTTTTGTAGTGTGGTGTATTGTGTGTAGTGTATATAGTGTATTATAGGGTAGTGTATTGTGTAGTGTATTAGAGTGTCGTGTAGTGTAGTATAGTGTATTGTGTGTAGTATATTATGTATAGTGGAGTATAGTGTAGTGTATTGTGTGTAGTGTAGTATAGTGTATTGTGTGTAGTATATTCTGTATAATGTAGTGTACTGTAGTATAGTGTATTGTGTGTAATATATTTTGTATAGTGTAGTGTAGTGTATTGTGTGTAGTATATTGTAGTGTAGTATATTGTGTGTAGTGTAGTGTATTATGTAGTGTAGTGTATTGTGTGTGTGTGTTGTGCATTATTGTGTGTGTAGTGTATTATTATGTGTTGTGTATTGTTACGTGTGAAGTGTGTAGTATATTGTGTATAGTTTAGTGCAGAGTATTGAATGTAGTGTAGTGTTGTATATTATGTGTAGTGTAGTGCATTGTGTGTAGTGTATTATAGTCTAGTGTATTGTGGGTAGTGTAATGTATTGTGTATAGTATAATGTGTGTAGTGTAGTGTAGTGTATTGTAATATAGTGTATTATGTGTAGTGTGTTGTAGTAAAGTGTATTGTGTATAGCGTAGTGTATTGTAGTGTATTGTGTAGGGTAGTGTAGTGTGTTGTGTGTGTGTTTTGTATTGTTGTGTTTGTAGTGTGTAGTGTATTGTGTGTTGTGTGTGTTGTGTATTATTATTATATGTGTAGTGTGTAGTGTATTGTGTGTAGTGTATGTAGTGTATTATTTTAGTGTAGTGTAGTGTATTGTGTGTTGTATAGTATTGTGTATTATGTGTAGTGTAGTATATTGTGTATATTGTAGTGTAGTATATTGTGTTTATTGCATTGTAGTGTAGTGTTATGAATTATTTGTAATGTAAATATAGTATTGTGTATTATGTGTAGTGTAGTATATTGTGTGTATTGTAGTATTGTGTATTGTGTGTAGTGTATTGTTATATAGTATAGTGTATTGTGTGTAGTATATTGTGTGTAGTGTAGTTTATTGTAGTGTAGTGTATTATATGTAGTGTATTGTAGTGTAGTGTATTGTGCGTGTTGTGTACTGTTGATTGTGTAGTGTGTTGTGTATTGTTATGTGTGTAGTGTGTAGTGTATTGTGTGTAGTGTAGTGTTATTTATTGTGTGTAGTGTAGTGTTGTATATTTTGTGTAGTTTAGTATAGTGTATTGTGTGTAGTATTTTGTATGTAGTATAGTGTTATATATTATGTGTAGTGTATTTTGTGTAGTGTATTGTGTGTAGTGTAGTGTGCATAGTATATTGTAGTGTTGTGTATTGTGTGTAGTGTATTGTAGTGTAGTGTAGTGTAGTGTATTGTGTGTGTGTTGTGTATTGTTGTGTGTTTAGTGTGTAGTGTGTGTTGAGTGTTGTTATGTTGTAGTGTGTAGTATATTTTGTGTAGTGTATTGTTTGTACTTTAGTGTAGTGTATTGTGTGTGTGTTTTGTATTGTTGTGTGTGTAGTGTGTAGTATATTGTGTGTTGTGTATTGTTATGTGTATAGTGTGTAGTGTATTGTGTGTAGGGTAGTGTTATTTATTGTGTTGTGTAGTGTTATGTATTGTGTGTAGTTTAGTGTAGTGTATTGTGTGTAATGTCTTGTGTGTAGTGTATTGTAGTGTAGTATATTGTGTATAGTGTATTATAGTGTAGTGTATTATGTAGTGTAATGTCTTGTGTATGTGTTGTGTATTGTTGTGTGTGTAGTGTGTAGTGTATTGTGTGTAGTGTGTGTTGAGTATTGTTATATTGTAGTGTGTAGTGTATTGTGTGTAGTATATTATAGTGTACTGTATTGTGTATTGTAGTGTATTGTTATATTGTGTAGTGTATTGTGTGTAGTTTAGTGTAGTGTATTGTGTGTAGTATATTATAGTGTACTGTATTGTGTATTGTAGTGTATTGTGTGTGTTGTGTATTGTTGTGTGTGTAGTGTGTAGTGTATTATGTGTTGTGTATTGTTATGTGGGTAATGTGTAGTGTATTGTGTATTGTGTATAGTGTAGTGTTATTTATTGTGTGTAGTGTAGTGTTGAGTATTGTGTGTAGTTTAGTGTAGTGTATTGTGTGTAGTATATTATATATAGTGTGGTATTGTATATTATGTGTAGTGTATTTTGTGTATTGTATTGTATTGTGTGTAGTGTGTAGTGTATTATGTGTAGTGTAGTGCATTGTAGTGTAGTGTATTGTGTGTAGTGTAGTGTTGTGTATTGTTATGTGTTTAGTGTGTAGTTTATTGTGTGTAGTGTATTGTTATGCGTTTAGTGTCTTGTGTGTATTATGTGTTGTGTATTGTTATGTGTGTAGTGTATTGTGTGTAGTGTATGTTGTGTATTGTAGTGTGTTGTTATGTGTGTAATGTATTGTGTATTGTAGTGTATTGTAGTGTAGTGCATTGTGTGTAGTGTATTGTATGTAGTGTATTGTGTAGTGTTTTGTGTGTAGTGTATTATGTAGTGTAGTGTATTGTGTAGTGTAGTGTATTGTAGCGTAGTGCATTGTGTGTAGTGTATTGTGTGTAGTGTATTGTGTAGTGTATTGTGTGTAGTGTAGTTAGTTAGTGTATTGTGAGTGTGTTGCATATTATTGTGTGTTGTGTGTAGTGTATTGATTGTAGTGTGTGTTGTATATTGTTATGCGTGTAGTGTGTAGTGTGTGTTGTGTATTCTTATGTGTGTAGTGTGTAGTGTATTGTGTGTAGTGTTTTGAGTGTGTGTAGTGTGTAGTGTGTCTTGTGTATTGTTATGTGTGTAGTGTGTGTTGTGTATTGTTATTTGTGTATTGTGTAGGGTAGTGTATTGTGAGTGTGTAGCATATTGTTGTGTGTGTAGTGTGTGTTGTGTATTGTTATGTGTGTAGTGTATTGTGTGTAGTGTGTGTTGTGTATTGTTATTTGTGTAGTGTGTAGTGTATGTTGTGTATTATTATGTGTATAGTGTATTGTGTTGTGTAGTGTATTGTTGTGTAGTGCATTGTGTATAGTGTATTGTGTGTGTAGTGTGTTGTGTATTGTGTGTAGGGAGTATTGTATATGGTTATGTGTGTAGTGTGTAGTATATTGTGTGTTGTGTATGTTTTTTGTGTTGTGTTTGTTGTGTATTGTGTATTGTGTTTAGTATGTGTTGTGTATGTGTTATGTGTGTGTTGTGTGTGCACGTTATGTATTGTGTTGTGTGTGGTGTACGTGTATTGTGTTGTTTGTGTTATGTGTGTGTGTATGTGTATTGTGTGTGTTGTGTGTGTATGTATGTGTTGTATGTATTTGTATTGTGTTGTGTACAAATCGTGCGCGTATATATTTGTATTGTGTTTTGTTTATGAACCGAATCGAACCGAATCGAGCCGAATCGAGCCGAATCGAACCGAACTGAACCGAATCGAACCGAACCGAGTCGTACCCAAACAGACATGACCTGAACGAATCGAATCGAACCGAGCTGAGTTGAGCCGAGACGAGCCGAGTCGAGTAGAACGAAACCGAACCGAACCGAACCGAATTGTGCCAAGCCAAGTAGAACTAAACCGAACAGAATCGAGTCGAACTAAGCCGAACCGAATCCAGCCGAGCCAAACCGAACCGAACTAATCTGAACCGAGCCGAATCAAAGAACCAAGCCGAACCGAACCGAATTGACCCGACCGATCTAACTGAACCAAATCGAGTCAAACTGATCCGTATCGAATCAAGTTGAGCCGAGCTAAGCCATATCTGAACCGAACCGAACCGAACAGTAACGAACGAACACTTGCCGAGTCGAGCCAAATTGAACTGAACTGAATCGATCTGAATAGAGCCAATCCAAACTTGAACCGATCTGAACCATACTAAATCGAGCCAAACCGAAACGAATCGAGTCGAGTCATACCCGAATCGACCTGACCCGAACGAATTGAACTGAACCGAGTCAAGCCGAGCTGAGACGAGGTGAGTCGAGTAGAGCCGAAGCAAATTGAGCCATATAGAACCGAACTGAACCGTATCGAACCGAATCGAGCCCAGTTGAGCCAAGCCGAGCCGAGCTGAACCGAATCGGACAGACCCGACCCGAATGAATCCAACCGAACTGAACCGAGTCGAGCCAAAGAAAGCCGAGCCAAGTCAAGCCAGACCTGGCTCGACTAGAACTAACCGAACCGAACCTTGCCGAGTCGAGCCGAATAGAACCGAACCGAACAGAACCATATCGATCCGAATAGAGTCGAGCCAGACTTGAATCGAACCGAACCGAGCCGAACTGAACCGAATCGAATCGAGTCGAATCGAACCGAATCAAACCGAACCGAATCATACCCGAACCGAGCCGAGCCGAGACGAGCCAAGTCGAGTAGAATTAAACCGAATTGAGCCGTATAGAACTGAACCGAATCGTATCGAACCGAATCGAGCCGAGTAGAGCCAAGCCAAGCCAAGCTGAACCGAATCGAACTGAACCTAGTCGAGCCAAGCCAAGCCAAGCCGAGCAAAGTCGAGCCAGACCCGACCCGACTTGAACTAACCGAATTGGGCCGAGTAGAACCGAAACAAACCGAACCAAACTGAACCACGCCGTATCGAACCGAATCGGGCCGAGCCAGACTATAACTGAATCTAACTGACCTGACCCGACCAGACCAAGCCGAATTAAACCGAATCGATCTGACCCGAATAGAACCGAACCGAGCTAAGGCGAGTAGAATAGAACCAAACCAAGCCGAGACCCGAATCGAACTGATCCGAATCGAATCAAGCCAAGCCGAACTGAACTGAACCGAGCCGAGCAAACCCGACTCGAACAGAACCGTACCGAACCGAATCGAGCTTAGATATGCCAAGTTGAGACAAGCCGAGCCGAGCCAGACCCGAACCAAACCGAACCATATCGAACGGAATCGAGCCGAGCTAACCCGAATGAACCGAACAGAACTGAACTGATCCAACCCGACCCTACTAGAACGAATCGAACCGTGCTGAGCTGAGTAGAATCGAAACGAACCAAATCGTATCGAGTGAAACTAAACCGAGCCAAGCCAAGACAAACCAAACCAAACCAAACCGACCCGACCCGACCCAACCCGAATGAACCAAACTGAATCGAGTCGAGCTAAGCTAGACCTGAACTAAATCGACCCGACGTGACTCGAACGTATCGAACCAAATCGAATCAAACTAAACCGAATCGAATTGAGCCGAGCTGAGCCAAACCAGAACCAAACCGAGCTGAGCCAAGTAGAGCCGAACCGAGCTTAAATGAACCCACCCAAACCGAACTGAATTAGGCCAAATCGAACCGAACCGACCCGACCCGAGCTGAACCGAACTGAATTGAATCGAGCCGAGCCAAGTAGAAATGAACCAAATCGAACAATACCAAATCGAACTGTATCGAATCGAATCGGGCTGAGCCAAGTCGAGTCATTCTGACCTATACCGAACCGAACCGACCTGACCCGTATGAACAGAACCGAGCCGAGCCAAGTAGAAACGAGTAGAGTTGAGTCGAGCTGAGCTGAGTTGAGCTGAGCCGAGCTGCTTCGAGCTAAACCGAGTAGAGCCAAATCGAGCTGAGCTGAGTAGAACAGAATCGATTCGACTCGAGCAGAACCAAACCGAGCCGAACTGAGCCAAATCAAACCGAGCTGAGTAGAACCGTACTGAACCTATCAAACCAAATCGAGCTGAGCTAAGCTGAGATAAGCCTAGCTGAGCCAAGCCGAGCCAAGCTAGACCTAAACCGAACCAACCATAATGAATTGAACCGAATGGAATCAAGCCGAGCTAAGCCGAACCAGACTCGAACCTAGCTGACCTGAACTGACTCGAACGAATCAAACTGAACCAAAGCGAATCGAATCGAATCGAACCAAGCCGAGCCGAGTCGAGTAGAATTGAACCAAATCGAGCCGAGCCAATTAGAACTAAACCAAATAGAACCGAGTCGGCCCAGAATCGAACCGAGTTGAATTGAACGGAACTGAGCCGAGCCGAACTGAACCAGACCCAAAACGAATCGAACCGACCCGACCCGACCCGAATGAACCGAGTCGAGCCGAGTAGAACTAAACCTTGTCGAGTCGAGCAAAACCCGAACCTAACCGACCTGACCCAACCCGAATGAACCAAACCAAATTGAGCCGAGCCGAGATGAGCCAAGTCGAGTAGAATCGAACCGAATTGAGCTGTATAGAACCGTATCAAACCGAATCGAGCCGAGTCGAGCCAAGCCGAGATGAGCTCAACCGAATCAGACCGACCCGACCCGAATAAATCGAACCGAGTCGAGCCAAGCCAAGCCAAGCCAATTCGAGCCAGACCCGACCCGACTAGAACTAACCGAATCGATCTGAATCGAATCGAGCCGAGTAGAACTGAAACAAACAGAACCGAACTGACCCGAGCCGTATCGAACCAAATCAAGCCGATCCAGACTATAACTGAATCTAACTGAGTCGACCCGACCAGACCAAACCGAATTAAATCGAATCGAGCTGAGCTAGACCCGAATTGAGCTGAATTGACCTGATCCAAATAGAACCGAGCCAAGCTCAGGCATGTAGAATAGAACCAAACCAAGCCGAGACCTGAATCGAACTTAGCCGAACGGAATCAAGCCGAGCCGAACTGAGCCGAGCCGAACTGAGCCGAGCAGACCCGACTCGAACAGAACCATGCTGAATTGAATCGAGCAGAGTTGAGCCAAGCTGAGCCAGACCTGACCCGTATGAACCAAACCAAACCAACCAGAACAAATTGAACCGAATCGAATCAAGCTGAGCTAAGCCGAACCAGACCCGAACCTAACTGACCCGACCTGACCCGAATGAATCAAACTGAACCGAACCGAGCCGAGCTGAGACGAACCGAGTCGAGTAGAATCGAAACAAATCGAGCCTTGTCGAGTAGAATTAAGTTGAACAAAATCGAATCGAATCGAACCAAGCCGAACCGAGTTAAACCAAACTGAGCCGAACCGAACCGAGTCGAACTGAACCGAGCCGAGCCAAACTGAACCAGACCCAAACCGAATCGAACTGACCTGACCTGACCTAGCTCGAAAGAATCGAGCCGAGCCGTGTAGAATTGAACCTTGCCGAGTCGAGCCAAACCCGAACCTAACCGACCCGACCCAACCCGAATGAACCAAACTGAATCAAGCCTAGCCAAGCCAGACCCGAAACAAACCGACCCGATGTGACTTGAATGAACCGAATTGAATTGAATCAAACTAAACCGAACCGAATTGAGGCGAGCTAAGCTAAACCGAAACCAAACCGAGCTGCGCCAAGTAGAGCCGAATTGAGCTGAACTGAACCCACCAAACCAGACCGAATTGGGCCAAACCAAATTGAACCGAGGCGAGCTGAACCGAACCGAATTGAATCGAGTTGAGCCAAGTAGAAACGATCCAAACCAAACAAAACCAAATCAAACCATATCAAATCGAATCGGGCAGAGCCAAGTCGAATTGATCCGACCCGTATCGAACCGAACCGACCCGACCCGACCCGTATGAACCGAACCGAACCGAACCGAACCGAGCCAAGCCGAATCGAGCTGAGCTGAGTAGAAACAAGCCGAGCTTAGCTGAGCTGAGCTGATTCGAGCCAAACCGAGTAGAGCCAAATCAAGCTGAGTCGAGTAGAACAGAATTGATTCGACTGGAGCAGAACCAAACCGAGCTTAACTGAGCCAAATCGTACCGAGTCGAGTAGAACCGAACCGAATCTTGCCGATCCAACCCGAACGAATTGAACCGAAACAAACCGATCCAACCCGACCCTACTCGAATGAATCAAACCGTGCTGAGCCGAGCTGAGCCAAACCTGAACCTAACCAACCCAACCCGAACGAACCAAACCGAATCGAGCCGAAAAAGCTAGACCTGAACCAAACCAACCCGACGTGACTCAAACGAATCGAACCAAATCGAATCGAACTAAACTGAACCGAATTGAGCCGAGCTGAGCTAAATCGGAACCAAACCGAGCTGAGCCAAGTTGAGCCGAACTGAGATGAACTAAACCTACCCGATCCGAAACGAATTGGGCCAAACCAAATCGAACAGAGCTAAGCCGAGCCAAGTAGAAATGAATCGAACCAAACATAACCAAATCAAACTGTATTGAATCGAATCGGACCGAGCCAAGCAGAGTCGATCCGACCCGTACCAAACCGAATCGACCCGACTCGACCCGTATTGTCACGAATGGACGTCGCTCAACTGCAACATCTTCGCCGCGTGAACCGTTCGTTGCTTTTTCCTGCTTGTACATATGTTTGATAGCTTGTTTTGCCTTGAGTTATTGTGTTTTTACCTAAGAAATGTGAGCGAAAGTAGTGTAGAAGGCTATAGAACGATCGGTCACTACATAGAGCCAAAACAGCCCAAAACATCCCTGTTTTTGGGTCTTTTTCGTGTGCCATGATAACCTTTCTGAGTGGTGTAAAATATCAGCCATTTCAGCACCTTGGAACTCCCCGGGTGGCACCGGGCTGGATGGGGCTCCGGGTATATGTCGGGCGTAGGCGTTCATCAGCAATTGAACTTGTCTTGCGTCCGATACCTTGGGAACTATCGTTTGTGGACTTACGATCATTCCTACAACCCTACGAAGTCCTATTTCACTCTTTTTCTCTCTTTTCTCAACTGCATTCAAGGTGTTCGACAAATTGCTTGTATAGCTTTCCGCTTTGCGAGACGCCGGGATATGTCCGTCGCTCGCTTCTAAGCTAATCAACTTCTTCTTTGTAGGTCCTACGGGACCTTAAGAGATTGTAAGAGGGCTGACCCTTTGTAGACAGATAACGCTTTGGGCGTTTCATGACTTAGGCAATCCCAGCTAAGTCCATAACAGTGGGCAAGGTTGCTTCACGACTTAGGCAATTTCAGCTAAGTCTTTGGGAGTACCACAAGGGTGCCGCACGACTTAGGCAAATTCAGCTAAGCCCGTGACAGTGTGGTATCAAAGCAGGCAAGCAATTCAAATGAATAGCGAAGAGGATTCACAATCTCCCCATGGTGAGACATCGTGGTGAATCGAGCAAGATTGGGCAAGCGGGACCCTTGATCCAAGCAGCCACAGGTGGGCTGCAAGTGTAAACTCGCTCGCAAACTGCTGGAGCCGCTTATGAGGAGCGCGGCAGTGAATAAGACGAGCATGAAGTTGAGTATTCTCCACGAGGGGAGGAGGCACCATCTGGAGTGCCAACCGGGAAGAAGGGCCACAGAGAGAGACTTACAATGGCGGAAACCCACCTCGATGTTCTTGAAGCGAGCGTGGAGGAACTCTACCAAGGCCAAGGAAGGCTACTTGGGATAGAGAGTTCGCAAGAAGAAGCTGAAGCTCGGATCGAGAAAGTTGAATCGCTGATTGATCAACTGACAAAGGACACCAAAGATTCCGTACAACATCTACATGAAGTTATGGCAAAACTCACAACTAAGGTGATGGTGTTAACAAGGACTCTTGATGCGGGAGGGAACAACACCCACGCTGCACCACCACAATACTTCAGAGCACTGGAGCCGCAGTGCTACGGAGGTGCTAGGGATGCCAAAGAGCTTGAAAATTTCTTGTTCGACATGGAACAGTATTTTCGTGCTACAAGGCTCGATTCTGAAGAAACCAAAGTTGCTATAGCAACAATGTATCTGAAGGGGGATGCAAAACTTTGGTGGCGAACCCGTTAGGAAGAGATCCAACAAGGCCGATGTTGAGTGGATACATGAGGAGACTTGAAGCGAGAGTTGAGAACTCAGTTCTTGCCCGAGAACACAGAGTTTGTCGCAAGAAGGAAACTGAGACAACTCCGCTAGAGTACAATAATCCGAGACTATGTGAAATAATTTTCAGCACTGATGCTGGATATACGGGACATGTCTGAGAAAGACAAGCTATTCAGCTTCCTCGATGGCTTAATGCCATGGGTACAACAAGAACTACATCGAAGGAATGTCACCGACGTAGTTGGGGCAATTGCAGCCGCGGAAAGGCTGGCTGACTTTGTTTCTTCGGAGGATTCAAGAAAGAAGAAACACTCTTCGAAAAATCGCCCATCTAAATACTCTCGAACGAAGGAGTCCAGGGGCAAGCAAAAGAAGAAGAATTTTCACAAGGGACCGGGCTCAAGAGGTAGAGTCCCAAAGTCTAGTGGATGCTTCTTGTGTGGAGGACCGCACAAAGTGAGGGAGTGCCCACAAAAACAGGCACTCAATGCTTTAACGACATCGATTCTACCCCGTAAGTCAGACAAGGGCAAAGCTATCGTCCTTAGTTCGAGCAGTTCTGACTTCAGTAGTGACAGTGAAGCATCGCAAGGACCCAGGATGGGAGCAATGCGTTTGTTGAATGCGTTGCGGGGTCAAGTGGGGGAGAACACAAAGGCAAAGCCACTGAAGGCAGGAAACAACGAGTTGATGTATGTGGACATCAAGCTTAATGGCCGAACAACCCGTGCAATGGTGGACACGGGCGCGACCCACAATTTTATTGCCGATCGTGAAGCTAAGCGATTGTGATTACTCTTAGAGAAGAGCCCAAGTCATATTAAGGCGGTGAACTCGGAGGCCAAGCGGATCTCTGGACAAGCAAAAGGGATCCCCATCAAGATCGGGAAATGGAGCGGGAGCACAAACTTGATGGCAGTGCCACTAGATGACTTCCAAGTGATTCTCGGAATGAAGTTTATGCACGCAGCAAAGTTGGTGCCAGTACCATTCCTGAACTTCTTGTATCCAATGGGAGGTGACGATCCCTGCATGGTTCCAGTTTCTCAGGGAGGAACCAAGGACCTACAACAAATATCGACTTTACAATTGAAGAAAGGGGTATGAAAAAGTGAATCAACCTTTGTAGCTGCTATGAAGCTAGAGACACCTGATGGGGAAGCCATTCAGGAACCTGCTGTTGTGGTGAACATCCTGAAGGAGTTCTCAGATGTGATGCCACTAGAGTGGCCGAGAACTCTACCACCACGCGGAGGCATGGATCATCGGATTGAGCTGGAGCCGGGAATTAAGCCTCCAGCGAGACCACCATACTGCATGGCCCCTTTAGAGTTGGCGGAATTAAGGAAGCAGTTAGATGAACTACTAAGCGGTGGTCTCATCCGCAGTTCAAAAGCACCTTTCGGAGCTCCAGTCCTCTTTCAGAAGAAACAAGATGGGAGTCTCCGATTATGCATTAATTATCGAGTCCTTAACAAGATGACGGTGAAGAACAAGTACCCTATCCCGCTCATCGCGGACTTGTTCGATCAATTGGGCAAGGCAAAGTACTTATCCAAACTCGACCGAATACTTATCCAAACTCGACCTTCGGTCGGGTATTGGCAGGTGTGCATTGCGGAAGGTGATGTGGCGAAGACTACCTGTGTGACCAGGTATGGAGCATTCAAGTTCTTGGTGATGCCTTTCGGCTTAACCAATACTCCGATCACATTCTGCACTCTAATGAACCAGCTGTTGAAGAAGTATCTGGACAAGTTTGTGGTCGTCTACTTAGACGATATCGTCGTCTATAGCCAAACACCTGAGGAGCATGTTAGACACCTCCGAACAATTTTTAAAGTTTTCAAGGAGAACACCTTATTCGTGAAGAGGGAAAAGTGCTATTTCGCCCAAACGGAGATTTTATTCTTGGGGCATCGAATCGGTAATTGTTCCATCCGAATGGACCAGTCTAAGGTGCAAGCTGTGGCAGACTGGCGAACACCAAAGAAGGTGCCAGAGTTGAGATCCTTCCTTGGGTTCGTCAACTATTATCGACGCTTCATTGCTGGATATTCGAAGCGCGCAGCTCCGTTGACGGAGTTGCCAAAGAAGGAGCAGTCCTGGAGATGGTCGGACAAATGTGAGGCGACATTTCAAGACCTAAAGACTGCTGTGTTGGAGGAACCTGTACTCAGATTACCGGACTATGGAAAATCTTTTGAAGTCCATACAGATGCTTCTGATTTTGCTATTGGAGGAGTTCTTATGCAGGAGGGTCATCCGGTGGCCTACGAGAGTCGCAAGCTCAACGAGACCGAGCGGCGATATCCTGTGCATGAGAAGGAGATGACAACGATGGTCCACTGTCTACGAGTTGAGCCAAACCAGAACCAAACTGAGCTGAGCCAAGTAGAGCCGAACCGAGCTTAAATGAACCCACCCAAACCGAACTGAATTAGGCCAAATCGAACCGAACCGACCCGACCCGAGCTGAACCGAACCGAATTGAATCGAGTCGAGCCAAGTAGAAATGAACCAAATCGAACAATACCAAATCGAACTGTATCGAATCGAATCGGGCTGAGCCAAGTCGAGTCATTCTGACCTATACCGAACCGAACCGACCTGACCCGTATGAACAGAACCGAGCCGAGCCAAGTAGAAACGAGTAGAGTTGAGTCGAGCTGAGCTGAGCCGAGCTGCTTCGAGCTAAACCGAGTAGAGCCAAATCGAGCTGAGCTGAGTAGAACAGAATCGATTCGACTCGAGCAGAACCAAACCGAGCCGAACTGAGCCAAATCGAACTGAGCTGAGTAGAACCGTACTGAACCTATCAAACCAAATCGAGCTGAGCCAAGCTGAGATAAGCCTAGCTGAGCCGAGCCGAGTCGAGCCGAGCTAGACCTAAACCGAACCAACCATAATGAATTGAACCGAATGGAATCAAGCCGAGCTAAGCCGAACCAGACTCGAACCTAGCTGACCTGAACTGACTCGAACGAATCAAACTGAACCAAAGCGAATCGAATCGAACCGAACCAAGCCGAGCCGAGCCGAGTCGAGTAGAATTGAACCAAATCGAGCCGAGCCAAGTAGAACTAAACCAAATAGAACCGAGTCGGCCCAGAATCGAACCGAGTTGAATTGAACGGAACTGAGCCGAGCCGAACTGAACCAGACCCAAACCGAATCGAACCGACCCGACCCGGCCCGAATGAACCGAGTCGAGCCGAGTAGAACTAAACCTTGTCGAGTCGAGCAAAACCCGAACCTAACCGACCTGACCCAACCCGAATGAACCAAACCAAATTGAGCCGAGCCCAGCCAGACCCGAACCGACACGATTCAAACGAATCGAATCGAGCCGACCCAATTGTACCCGAAATGACCCGATCCGAACGAATCGAACTAAACGGAGCCGAGCCGAGATGAGCCAAGTCGAGTAGAATCGAACCGAATTGAGCTGTATAGAACCGTATCAAACCGAATCGAGCCGAGTCGAGCCAAGCCGAGACGAGCTGAACCGAATCAGACCGACCCGACCCGAATAAATCGAACCGAGTCGAGCCAAGCCAAGCCAAGCCAATTCGAGCCAGACCCGACACGACTAGAACTATCCGAATCGATCTGAATCGAATCGAGCCGAGTAGAACTGAAACAAACAGAACCGAACTGACCCGAGCCGTATCGAACCAAATCGAGCCGATCCAGACTATAACTGCATCTAACTGAGTCGACCCGACCAGACCAAACCGAATTAAATCGAATCGAGCTGAGCCAGACCCGAATTGAACTGAATCGACCTGATCCAAATAGAACCGAGCCAAGCTCAGGCATGTAGAATAGAACCAAACCAAGCCGAGACCTGAATCGAACTTAGCCGAACGGAATCAAGCCGAGCCGAACTGAGCCGAGCAGACCCGACTCGAACAGAACCATGCTGAATTGAATCGAGCAGAGCTGAGCCAGACCCGACCCGTATGAACCAAACCAAACCAACCAGAACAAATTGAACTGAATCGAATCAAGCTGAGCTAAGACGAACCAGACCCGAACCTAACTGACCCGACCTGACCCGAATGAATCAAACTAAACCGAACCGAGCCGAGCTGAGACGAACCGAGTCGAGTAGAATCGAAACAAATCGAGCCTTGTCGAGTAGAACTAAGTTGAACAAAATCGAATCGAATCGAACCAAGCCGAACCGAGTCAACCCAAACTGAGCCGAACCGAACCGAGTCGAACTGAACCGAGCCGAGCCAAACTGAACCAGACCCAAACCGAATCGAACTGACCTGACCTGACCTAGCTCGAAAGAATCGAGCCGAGCCGTGTAGAATTGAACCTTGCCGAGTCGAGCCAAACCCGAACCTAACCGACCCGACCCAACCCGAATGAACCAAACTGAATTAAGCCTAGCCAAGCCAGACCCGAAACAAACCGACCCGATGTGACTTGAATGAACCGAATTGAATTGAATCAAACTAAACCGACCCGAATTGAGGCGAGCTGAGCTAAACCGAAACCAAACCGAGCTGAGCCAAGTAGAGCCGAATTGAGCTGAACTGAACCCACCAAACTAGACCGAATTGGGCCAAACCGAATTGAACCGAGGCGAGCTGAACCGAACCGAATTGAATCGAGTTGAGCCAAGTAGAAATGATCCAAACCAAACAAAACCAAATCAAACCATATCAAATCAAATCGGGCAGAGCCAAGTCGAATTGATCCGACCCGTATCGAATCGAACCGACCCGACCCGACCCGTATGAACCGAACCGAACCGAGCCAAGCCGAATCGAGCTGAGTAGAAATAAGCCGAGCTTAGCTGAGCTGAGCTGATTCGAGCCAAACTGAGTAGAGCCAAATCAAGCTGAGCCGAGTAGAACAGAATTGATTCGACTCGAGCAGAACCAAACCGAGCTTAACTGAGCCAAATCGTACCGAGCCGAGTAGAACCGAACCGAACCGAATCTTGCCGATCCAACCCGAACGAATTGAACCGAACCAAACCGATCCAACCCGACCGAATTGAACCGTAGGCGTTCATCAGCAATTGAACTTGTCTTGCGTCCGATACCTTGGGAACTATCGTTTGTGGACTTACGATCATTCCTACAACCCTACGAAGTCCTATTTCACTCTTTTTCTCTCTTTTCTCAACTGCATTCAAGGTGTTCGACAAATTGCTTGTATAGCTTTCCGCTTTGCGAGACGCCGGGATATGTCCGTCGCTCGCTTCTAAGCTAATCAACTTCTTCTTTGTAGGTCCTACGGGACCTTAAGAGATTGTAAGAGGGCTGACCCTTTGCAGACAGATAACGCTTTGGGCGTTTCATGACTTAGGCAATCCCAGCTAAGTCCATAACAGTGGGCAAGGTTGCTTCACGACTTAGGCAATTTCAGCTAAGTCTTTGGGAGTACCACAAGGGTGCTGCACGACTTAGGCAAATTCAGCTAAGCCCGTGATAGTGTGGTATCAGAGCAGGCAAGCAATTCAAATGAATAGCAAAGAGGATTCACAATCTCCCCATGGTGAGACATCGTGGTGAATCGAGCAAGATTGGGCAAGCGGGACCCTTGCTCCAAGCAGCCACAGGTGGGCTGCAAGTGTAAACTCGCTCGCAAACTGCTGGAGCCGCTTATGAGGAGCGCGACAGTGAATAAGATGGGCATGAAGTTGGGTATTCTCCACGAGGGGAGGAGGCGCCATCTGGAGTGCCAACCGGGAAGAAGGGCCACAGAGAGAGACTTACAATGGCGAAAACCCACCTCGATGTTCTTGAAGCGAGCGTGGAGGAACTCTACCAAGGCCAAGGAAGGCTACTTGGGGTAGAGAGCTCGCAAGAAGAAGCTGAAGCTCGGATCGAGAAAGTTGAATCCTTGATTGATCAACTGACAAAGGACACCAAAGATTCTGTACGACATCTACATGAAGTTATGGCGAAACTCACGGCTAAGGTGATGGTGTTAACAAGGACTCTTGATGCGGGAGGGAACAACACCCACGCTGCACTACCATAATACCTCAGAGCACTGGACTGAACCGAATCGAGCCGAGCATACCCGACTCAAACAGAACCAAATCGAGCATAGCTGAGCCGAGCCGAGCCAAACCCGAATAGAACTGTGTCGAACCAAATCGAGCCGAGCCAAACTAAATCGAACTGAGCCGAGCAGACCCGACACGAATAGAACTGTACCGAACCGAATCGAGCTGAGATATGCCAAGTTGAGACGAGCCGAGCCGAGCTAGACCCGAACCGAACCGAACCATATCGAACCAAATTGAGCTGAGCGAACCCGAACGAACTGAACCGAACCAATCCAACTCGACCCTACTCTAACGAATTGAACCGTGTCGAGCCGAGTAGAATCGAAACGAACCGAACCGTATCGAGTCGAACTGAACCGAACCTAACCGACCCTACCCAACCCAAACGAACCAAACCGATTCGAGTCGAGCCAAGCCAGACATGAACTAAACTGACCCGACGTGACTCGAACGAACCGAACCAAATCAAATCGAACTAAACTGAATCAAATTGAGCCAAGCTGAGCTAAACCGGAACCAAACCGAGCTGAGGCAAGTAGAGCTGAACCGAGCTAAAATGAACCCACCCGAACTGAATTGAATTGGGCCAAACCGAACCGAACCGAACCGACCCGACCCAAGCTGAACCGAACCGAATTGAATCGAGCTGAGCAAAGTATAAACAAACCAAATCGAACAAAACCAAATCGAACCGTATCGAATCGGACTGAGCCAAGCCGAGTCATTCCAACCCATACCGAACCGAACCGACCTGACCTGACCCGTATGAACAGAACCGAATCGAGCCGAGCCGAGTAGAGTTGAGTTGAGCTGCTTCGAGTCAAACCGAGTAGAGCCAAATCGAGCTGAGCTGAGTAGAACAGAATTGATTCAACTCGAGTAGAACCAAACCAAGCTGAACTGAGCCAAACCGAATCAAGCTGAGTAGAACCGTACCAAACCTTATCGAACCAAATTGAGCTGAGCTAAGCTGATATAAGCCTAGCTGAGCCAAGCCAGGCTGAGTCGAGTCAAATATAACCGAACCAAACCAAACTATATCGAACGAAATCAAGCCGAGCCGAGCTATACCTAAATCGAACCAATCAGAATGAATTGAACCGAATCGAATCAAGCCGAGCCGAGCCGAACCAGACCCGAATCTAATCGACCCAACCTGACTCGAAAGAATCAAATTGAACCGAAGCGAATCGAATCAAACCGAACCAAGCCGAGTCGAGTAGAATTGAACCGAATCGAGTCGAGCCAAGTAGCACTAAACTAAACAGAACCGAGTTGAACCACATTAAACCAAACCAAGCCGAACCGAATCAAACTGAGCCAAACTGAACCGAGCCGAATAGAACCAAACCGAACCGAGTCAAATTGAATGGAACCGAGCCGAGCCAAACTAAACCAGACCCAAACCGAATTGAACCGAATCGACCCAGCCCGAATGAACTATGCTGAGCTGAGTAGAACTGAACCTTGTCAAGTCGAGCAAAACCCGAACATAACCGACCTGACCCAACCCGAATGAACCAAACCAAATCGAGCCGAGCCAAGTGAGACCCGAACCGATCCGACCCGAATGAATCGAATCAAACCAAACTGAATCATACCAGAACCAACCTGATCCGAACGAATCGAACTGAACCGAGCCAAGCCAAGTTGAGTAGAATCAAACTGAATCAAGTTGTATAGAATCGTATCAAATCGAATCGAGTCAAGTCGAGCTGAACCGAATCAGACTGACCCAACCCGAACAAATCGAACCAAATTGAATCGAGTCGAGCCAAGCCAAGCCGAGCCAAGTCGAGCCAGACCCAACCCAACTAGATATAACCGAATCGATCTGAACCGAATCGAGCCGAGTAGAACTGAAACAAATCGAACCGAACTGAGTCGTATCAAATCAAATTGAGCCAATCCAGACCTGAAGTGAGCCGAACCGAACTGAACCGAGCCGAACTGAACCGAACTGAGCCGAGCTGAACTGAACCAAACCCAAACCGAATCGAACCAAGCCGACCCGACCTGAATGAACCGAGCCGAGCCAAGTAGAACTGAACCTTGCCGAGTCGAGCCAAACTCAAACCTAACTGACCCGACCAAACCCGAATGAACCAAACCGAATCGAGCCGAGCCAAGCCAGACCCGAACCAAATCGATCTAACGTGACTCGAACGAACCAAATCAGATTAAATCGAATCGAATTGAGCCAAGTTGAGCCAAATGAGAACCAAACCGAGCTAAGCCAAGTAGACCTTAACCGAGCTGAACGAAACCCACCCGAACCAAATCGAACCGAATTGGGCCAAACCAAACTGAACTGAGCTGAGTCGAGCTGAACCGAACCAAATTGAATCGAGCTGAGCCAAGTAGAAACGAACCAAATCAAACAAAACCAAATCGAACCATATCAAATCGAATCGAATCGGGCTGAGCCAAGCCGAGTGGATCCGACCCATACCGAACCAAATCGAGCTAAGCCGAATTGAGCCAAACTCGAACCGAACCGAATCGAACTACCCTACTTAGTCGAATTGAACCAAATCGAGCTGAACCGAACTGTACCGAACCGATTCGAGCAGAGATGAGCCGAGCCAGACCTGAAACAATTCGAACCATACAAAATTGAATCTTACCTAGTTGAGCTGAATAGAACTGAACTGAACCGAACCGTATCGGATCCGAATAGAGCTGGGGCCAAGTCGAGTAGAATTGAACTGAATCGAGCCGAGCCGAGCCAAGTAGAACCGAACTGAGCCGAACTGCACCAAACCAAGCCTAACCTAACCAAACCGTGTCGAGCTGAGCCAAATCGAATCAAACTGAACCAAGTTGAGCCGAGCCAAGGTGAGCTGAGCCGAGCCGAGCCGAGTAGAATCGAACTGAATCGAGCCTATCCTAGCCAAGTAGAACTGAACCGTACCAAACCATATCGAGTTGAGCCGAGCCAAGCTAGACCCGAACCAAACCAAATCAAACTGACCTGACCCGATCGAACTGAACCGAACCGTACCGAACCGAATCGAACAGAGCCTAACCGAGCCAGACTTGAACCGAACTGAACCGTATCGAATCGAACCTTGTCGACCTGAGCTGAATAGAACCAAACCGAACCGTATCGATCCGAATAGAGCCCAGCGGAGCCCGACTCGAACCAAACCAAATCGAATCGACCAGACTCGAATTGTGTGTAATGTTGTGAATTATGTGTAGTGTATTGTGAGTAGTTTAGTGTTATGTATTGTGTATAATATACTGTATAGTGTATTGTGTGTAGTGTAGTGTTATTTATTGTGTATACTATAGTGTTATGTAATGTGTGTAGTTTAATGTAGTGTATTATGTGTAGTGTACTGTATGTTGTGTAGTATTGTATATTATGTATAATATATTTTTTGTAGTGTGGTGTATTGTGTGTAGTGTATGTAGTGTATTATAGGGTAGTGTATTGTGTAGTGTATTATAGTGTAGTGTAGTGTAGTATAGTATATTGTGTATAGTATATTTAGTGTAGTGTAGTGTATTGTAGTGTAGTATATTGTGTGTAGTGTAGTGTATTGTAGTGTAGTATATTGTGTGTAGTGTATTATGTAGTTAATTGTATTGTGTATAGTGTATTGTGTATGTGTTGTGTATTGTTGTGTGTGTAGTGTATTGTGTGTTGTGTATTGTTATGTGTGTCGTGTGTAGTGTGTAGTGTATTGTGTGTAGTGTAGTGTTGTGTATTGTGTGTAGTGTAGTGTTATTTATTGTGTTAGTGTAGTGTTGTGTATTGTGTGTAGTTTAGTGTAATGTTATTTATTGTGTGTAGTGTATTGTATATAGTGTTGTATTGTATATTATGTGTAGTGTATTGTGTGTAGTGTATTATGTGTAGTGTATTATATTGTGTGTAGTGTAGTGTATTGGGTGTAGTAGTATATTGTGTAGTGTAGTATATTTTAGTGTAGAGAATTGTGTGTAGTGTATTGTGTATGTGTTGTGTATTATTGTATGTGTAGTGTGTTGTGTGTGTTATGTATTGTTATGAGTGTAGTGTGATGTATTGTGTATAGTGTATTGTAGTTTAGTGTATTGTAGTGTATTTTGTGTCGTGTATTGTTTAGTGTAGTGTATTGTGTGTGTGTTGTGTATTGTTGTGTGTAGTGTGTGTTGTGTATTATTATGTTGTAGTGTGTAGTGTATTGTTGTGTGTAGTGTGTAGTGTACTGTGTGTTGTGTGTTGTGTGTTGTGTATGTTATGTGTAGTGTGTAGTGTATTGTGTGTAGTATAGTGTTGTGTTATGTGTAGTTTAGTGTAGTGTATTATGTATAGTGTATTGTATATAGTGTGGTGTTGTAAATTATGTGTAGTATAGTGTATTGTATATAGTGTGGTGTTGTGTTATTTGTAGTTTAGTGTAACGTATGTTGTGTAGTGTACGTTGTGTATTGTGAGTGTGTTGAATATTGTTGTGTGTGTAGTGTGTAGTATATTGTGTGTAGTGTTTGTGTATTGTTATGTGTGTAGTGTGTGTTGTGTATTGTTATGTGTGTAGTGTATGTTGTGTATTGTTATATGTGTAGTGTATTGTGTAGTTAGTGTATGTTGTGTATTGTTATGTGTGTAGTGTGTGTTGTGTTTTATATTGTGTGTGTTGTGTAGTGTGTATAGTATGTGTTTTGTATGTGTTATGTGTGTTGTGTGTGCACGTGGTGTATTGTGTTGTGTGGTGTACGTGTATTATGTTGTTTGTGTTATGTGTGTCTGTATGTGTAGTGTGTGTCTTATGTGTGTATGTATGTGTTGTGTGTATGTATTTGTATTGTGTTGTGTACAAATCGAGTGCGTATATATTTGTATTGTGTTTTGTTTATGAATCGAACTTAGCCGAATCGATCCGAACTAAACCGAATCGAATCGAACTGAACCGAACCGGCCCCGAACCGACATAACCCGAACGAATTGAATCGAACCGAGCCGAGTCGAGTATAACCAAATTGAGCCGAGCCTAGTAAAACTAAAGCGAACAGAACCGAGCGGAACCACATCGAACAAACCAAGCCGAACCGAGCCGAATCAAACTGAATCAAGCCGAACTTAACCAAACCGAACTGAGCCAAGCCGAACCGAACCGAACCGAATTTAACCTACCCGACCCGGCCCGAATGAACCGAGCTGAGCCGAGTAGAACCGAACCGAACCGAGCCTATCCGAGCTGAGTAAAACCGAATCGAACCGAACAGTTCCGAACTAAATTGAGTTAAGCCTAGTCGAGCCAGACTCGTACCGAACCGAATTGACCCGACCGATCGAACTGAACTGAATCGAGTCGAACCAAACCGGACCGAATCAAATCGAGTTGAGCGAAGCTGAGCCAGACCTGAACCGAGCCGAATAGAATCGAACGAAATCGAACCGTATCGATCTGAATAGAGCCAAGCCAGACTTGAACCGATCTGAACCATACTAAACCAAGCTGAACCGAAATGAATCGAGTCGAATCATACCCGAATCGACCTGACGTGAACGAATTGAACTGAACCGAGTCAAGCCGAGTTGAGATGAGGTGAATCGAGTAGAGCCGAACATAATTGAGTCGTATAGAACCGAACCGAACCGTATTGAACCGAATCGAGCCAAGCTGAGCCAAGCCGAGCCGAGCTGAATCGAATCGGACTGACCCGACCTGAATGAATCCAACCGAATTGAACCGAGTCGAGCCAAGACAAGCCGAGCCGAGTTAAGCCAAACCCGACTCGACTAGAACTAACCGAACCGAACCTTGCCGAGTCGAGCCAAATAGAACCGAACAGAACCGTATCGATCCGAATAAAGCCGAGCCAGACCTGAAACGAACCAAACCGAACCGAATCGAGTCGAGCCGAATTGAACCGAATAGTACTAAACCGAACTAAGCAGAATCGAACTGAACCGAATCATACCCTGACCGACCCGATCCGAATTAATCAAACTTAACTGAACTGAGCCGAGCCGAGACATTCAAGTCGAGTAGAATCGAACCAAATTGAGCCGTATAGAATCGAACTGAATCGCATCGAACCGAATCGAGCCGAGTTGAGCCAAGCCGAGCTAAGCGGAACCGAATCGAGCCGAGCCGAACTGAACCGAACCGAACCGAGTCGTGCCGAACTGAACCGAACCGAACCGAGCTGAACCGAACCGAGCCAAGCTGAGCTGGACCCGAACCGAACCGAACCAAACTGATCGAACTGAACCGAATCGAACTATACCGAACCGAATCGAGTAGAGTCGAGCCAAGCTAGACTTGAATCGAACCCGAATCGAACTGAGCCAAACCGAATCAAGCCGAGCTGAACTGAACCGAACATAGCCGAGCAGACCCAAATGGAACAAAATCGTGCAGAACCAAATCGAGCAAAGATGAGCCGAGCTGAACTGAACCGAACATAGCCGAGCAGACCCAAATGGAACAAAATCGTGCAGAACCGAATTGAGCAAAGATGAGCCGAGCTGAGCCAGACCCGAATAGAACTGAGTCGACTCGAATCGAGCCGAGTCGAACTGAACCAAACTGAGCTGAGCAGACACAACTTGAACAGAACCATACCGAACCGAATCGAGTTGAGATGAACCAAGTTGAGACAAGCCGAGCCGAGCCAGACCCCAACCGAACCAAACCATATCGAACCGAACCGATCCAACCCGACCCTACTCGAACGAATTGAACCGTGTCGTGCGAGTAGAATTGAGCCGAGCCGAGCCAAACTCGAACCTAACCGACCCGACCCAACCCGAACAAACCAAATCGAATCGACACGAGCCAAGCCAGACCTGAACCAAACCGACCCGACGTGACTCGAACGAACTGAACCAAATCGAATCGAACTAAACCGAACCAAATTGAGTCGAGCTCAGCCAAACCAGAACCAAACCGAGTTGAGCCAAGTAGAGCCAAACCGAGCTGAACTGAACCCACCCGAACCGAATTGGGCCAAACTGAACCGAACCGAACCGAGCCGAGCTGAACCGAACTGAATTGAATCGAGCTGAGCCAAGTATAAATGAATCGAACCGAACAGAACCAAATCGAACTGTATCGAACCGAATCGAGTCGAGCCGAATTGAGCCGAGCTGAGCCGAGTTGATTCAAGCCGAAAAGAGTAGAGCCAAATCGAGCTAAGTCGAGTAGAACAGAATCGATTCGACTCGAGCATAACCAAACTGAGCCAAATCGAACCGAATCGAGCTGAGCCAAGCTGAGATAAGGCTAGCTAAGCCTAGCCGAGCCGAATAGAACCGAACCACACCGAACTATACCGAACAAAATCGAGCAGAGCCGAGCCGAGCTAGACTAAATTGAACCAACCTGAACGAATCAAACTGAGTCGAATCAAGCCGAGCCGAGCTAAACCAGACCCGAACCTAACTAACCCGACCTGACTTGAATGAATCAAACTGAACCGAACCGAATCAAATCGAGCCGAGTCGAATCGAGCCAAACCGAATCGAGCCAAGCCGAGCCGAGTAGAATCAAAACAAACCAAACTGATCCGAACTTATTCGAACCGAATCGAGCCAAACTGACCGAAACTGAACTGAGCCGAGCTGAACCAAACCTAACCGAGCTAAGCCGAGTAGAACCGAACCGAACCGAACCGAGCCTATCCGAGCCGAGTAGAACCAAACTGAACTCAACCGTACCGAATCAAATCAAGCTGAGCTGAATTGAATCAAGCTGAGCCAAACTCGAGCCGAGCTGACCCGTATGAACTGAACCAAACCGAGCTGAGCTTAGCTGAGCTGATTCGAGCCAAACCGAGTAGAGCCAAATCGAGCTGAGCCAAGTAGAACCGAATCGATTCGACTTGAGCAAAACCAAATCGAGCCGAATTGAGCCAAACCGAACCGAGCCGAACCTTATCGAACCGAACCAAGCTATGTCGAGCTGAGTCGAGTAGAATCGAACCGAATCAAGCTGAGCCGAGCCTAGAAGAACCAAACCGAACTGAACCGAGCCAAACTGAACCGAACCGAACCGAGTCGAGCCGAACCGAACCAAATTGAGCCGAGTTGAATCAAACCGAACCAAATCGAACTAGACTTGAACTAAATCGAACTGACCCGACCCATCCCGAACAAGAATTGAACCGAGCCGAGCCGAGTAGAATCGAACCGAGTCGAGTAGAACCGAACCAAACTGAATCATACTGAACCAAATCTAGCTGAGTTGAGTCGAGCCAAGCTGAGCTGGACCCGAACCGACCCAAACTAATCGAACTGAACTGAATCGAGCCGAACCGAAATATATCGAACCGAATCGAGTAGAGCCGAGCCAAGCCGAGCCAAACCTGAATCGAACTGAGCCGAACCGAATCAAGCCGAGCCAAACTGAACCAAACAGAGCCGAGCAGACCCAACTAGAACAAAACCGTGCAGAACCGAATTGAGCAGAGATGAGCCTAGCTGAGCCAAACCCGAATAGAACTAAGTCGAACCGAATCGAGCCAAGTCGAACTGAACCAAACCGAGCCGAGCAGACACAACTTGAACATAACCGTACCGAACCGAATCAAGTTGAGATGAACCAAGTTGAGACAAGCCAAGCCGAGCCAGACCCCAACCGAACCGAACCATATCGAACCGAATCGATCCAACCCGACCCTACTCGAACGAATCGAACCCTGTCGAGCCGAGTAGAATCGAAATGAACCGAACCATATTGAGACGAACTAAACCGAGTCGAGCCGAGCCAAACTCGAACCTAACCGACCCGACCCAACCCGAACAAACCAAATCAAATCGACCCGAGCCAAGCTAGACCTGAACCAAACCGACCCGACGTGACTCAAACGAACTGAACCAAATTGAATCGAACTAAACCGAACTGAATTGAGCAGAGCTGAGCCAAACCGGAACCAAACCGAGCTGAGCCAAGTAGAGCCAAACCGAGCTAAACTGAACCCACCCGAACCGAACCGAATTGGGCCAAACCAAACCGAACTAAATTGAATTGAGCCGAGCCAAGTATAAATGAATCGAACCGAACAGAACCAAATCGAACTGTATCGAACCGAACCGAACCGAACCGAGCTGAGCCGAATTGAGCCGAGCTGAGTTGAGCCGAGCCGAGCTGATTCGAGCCGAACCGAGTAGAGCTAAATCGAGCTGAGCCGTGTAGAACAGAATCGATTCGACTCGAGCAGAACCAAACTAAGCCAAATCGAACCGAACCGAACCTTATCGAACCGAATCGAGCCGAGCCAAGCTGAGATAAGCCTAGCTGAGCCAAGCCAAGCCGAGCCGAGCCAAGCCGAGCCGAGCTGAGTCGAATAGAACCGAACCAAACCGAACTATACCGAACGAAATCGAGCCGAGCCGAGCTAGAACTAAACTAACCAACCCGAACGAATCAAACCGAATCGAATCAAGCCGAGCCAAGCTAAACTATACCCGAACCTAACCGACTCGACCTGAACGAATTAAACTGAACCGAACCGGACCGGACCGAATCGAATCGAATCGAGCCAAACCGAATCGAGCCGAGCCAAGCCGAGTAAAATCGAAACAAACCAAACCGATCCGAACTTTATCGAACCGAACCAAGCCGAGCTGAATCGAACCGAATCGAGCCGAGTAAAACCAAACCGAACCGAGCCGAGTAGAACCAAACCGAACTGAACCGTACTGAATCAAATTGGGCTGAGCCGAATCGAGTCAAGCCGAGCCAAACTCAAGCCGAACCGAACTGAACTGACCCGACTCGGTCGAACTAAACCGAATCATACCGAACCGAATCGAGCCGAGCCGAGCCGAGTAGAATTGAAACATACCAAACCGATCCGAACTTTATCGAACCGAACCGAGCCGAATTAAGCAAAACTGAACCGAGCCGAGCTGAACCGAACTGAACTGAACCGAGCCGAGTAGAATCGAACCGAGCCTATCCGAGCCGAGTAGAACCAAACCAAACTGAACCGTACTGAATCAAATTGAGCTGAGCCGAATCGAGTCAAGCCGAGCCAAACTCGAGCCGAATCGAACCGAACTGACCCGACTCGGTCGAACTAAACCGAATCGTACCGAACCGAATCTAGCAAAGACGAGCTAAGCTAGACCTGAACCAAATCGACTATACGGAACCGAATCTTACCGAGCCGAGCTGAATAGAATCAAACCGAACCAAACCGTAACGATCCGAATAGAGTTGAGCCGAGCCAAGTCGAGTAGAATTGAGTTGAGTCGAGAAGAATCGAACCAAATCAAGCCGAGCCGAGCTAAGTAGAATCGAATTGAGCTAAACTACACCGAACCGAGCCGAACCTAATCAAACCGTGTGGAGCCGAGCCAAACCGAATCGAACTGAAGAGAGCCAAATCGAACCAAACCAAAGTAGACCTAAACTAAATCGAATCAACCCGACCCGTCCCGAACAAACCAAACCGAGATGAGCCGAATCGAGCCGAGTAGAACCGAACCAAATTGAACCAAGTTGAGCCAAACCGGAATCAAACTGAGCTGAGCCAAGTAGAGCCGAACCGAGCTGAACTGAACCCACCCGAACCGAACCGAATTGGGCCAAATCGAACCGAACCGAACCAAATTGAATCGAGTCGAGCCAAGTAGAAACGAATGAAACCAAACAAAACCAAATCGAACCGTATCGAATCGAATCGGGCCGAGCCAAGCCGAGTGGATAAGACCCATACCAAACCGAACCGACCAGACGCGACCCATATGAACCGAACCGAACCGAGCCGAGCCGAGCCGAGCTGAGCCGAGCTGATTCAAGTTGAACCAAGTAGAGCCAAATTGAGCTGAGTTGAGTAGAACAGAATCGATTCGACTTGAGCAGAACCAAATCGAGCCGAACTGAGCCAAACCGAACTGAGCCGAGTAGAACCAAACCGAACCTTATCGAACCGAATCGAGCTGAGCCAAGCTGAGATAAACCTAGTTGAGCCTAGCCGAGTCAATAGAATCGAACCAAACCAAACTATACCGAACGAAATCGAGCCGAGCCGAGCTAGAACTAAACTTAACCAATCCAAACGAATCAAATCGAATCGAATCAAGCCGAGCTAAACCAGACCTGAACCTAACTGACCCGACCTGACCTGAATGAATCAAACTGAACCGAACTGAACCGAATCGAGCCGAATCGAATCGAGCTGAATCGAATCGAGCCGAGCCGAGTAGTTTTGAACCGAGTGGAACTTTATCGAGCCGAGCAGAACTGAACCGAACCGAGTAGAACCAAACCAAACCGAGCCTATCCAAGCTGAGTAGAACCAAGTCGAACTGAACCGTATCGAACCAAATCGAGCTGAGCCGAATCGAGCCAAGCCGAGCCAAACTCGAACCGAACCGAATCGAACTGACCTAACTCGGTCGAACTAAACTGAATCGCGCGAAACCCAACCGTACCGAACCGAATCGAGCAGAGACGAGCCGAGCCAGACCTGTATCAAATCAAACCATATGGAACCAAATCTTATGGAGCCGAGTTGAATAGAATGAAACTGAACCGAACCATATCGATACGAATAGAGCTGAGCCGAGCCGAGTCGAGTCAAGTAGAACCAAACCTAGTCGAAGAGCACCGTGTCGAGCCGAACCTAACCAAACCGTGTCGAGCCGAGCCAAACCGAATTGAACTGAACAGAGCCAAACCGAACTAGACCTAAACTAAATCGAACCGACCCGACCCGTCCTGAACAAATTGAACCGAGTTGAGTCGAGCCGAGCTAAGCCGAGTAGAACCGAACCAAATCGAGCCTATCCGAGCCAAGTAGAACAGAACCGAACTGAATTGTACCGAACCACATCGAGCTGAGCCGAGCCGAGCTAGACCCGAACTAAATCGAATCGAACTGACCCGACCCGATCAAACTGAACCGAACCGAACTGTACCGAATCGAATCGAGCAGAGCCTAGCCGAGCCAGACTTGAACTGAACCAAACCTTATCGAGCCGAGTTGAATAGAACCGAACCGAATCGTATTGATCTGAATAGAGCCGAGTAGAGCCAGACTCGAATTGTGCGTAGTGTTATGAATTGTGTGTAGTGTATTGTGAGTAGTCGAGTATTGTGTATAGTGTGTAGTGTAGTATAGTGTATCGTGTGTAATGTATTATATTATAGTGTAGTGTAATTTATTATGTGTACTTTAGTGTTGTGTATTGTGTGTAGTATATTGTATGTTGTGTAGTATTGTATATTATGTGTAGTGTATTCTTTTGTAGTGTGGTGTATTGTGTGTAGTGTATATAGTGTATTATAGGGTAGTGTATTGTGTAATGTATTGTGTGTAGTATATTGTAGTGTAGTATATTGTGTGTGTGTGTTGTGCATTATTGTGTATGTAGTGTATTATGTGTTGTGTATTGTTATGTGTGAAGTGTGTAGTATATTGTGTATAGTTTAGTGCAGAGTATTGAATGTAGTGTAGTGTTGTATATTATGTATAGTGTAGTGCATTGTGTGTAGTGTATTATAGTCTAGTGTATTGTGGGTAGTGTAATGTATTGTGTATAGTATAATGTGTGTAGTGTAGTGTAGTGTATTGTAATATAGTGTATTATGTGTTTGTGTTGTAGTAAAGTGTATTATGTATAGCGTAGTGTATTGTAGTGTATTGTGTAGGGTAGTGTAGTGTGTTGTGTATTATTATTATATGTGTAGTGTGTAGTGTATTGTGTGTAGTGTATGTAGTGTATTATTTTAGTGTAGTGTAGTGTATTGTGTGTTGTATAGTATTGTGTATTATGTGTAGTGTAATATATTGTGTATATTGTAGTGTAGTATATTGTGTTTATTGCATTGTAGTGTAGTGTTATGAATTATTTGTAATGTAAATATAGTATTGTGTATTATGTGTAGTGTAGTATATTGTGTGTATTGTAGTATTGTGTATTGTGTGTAGTGTAGTGTATTGTGTGTAGTGTATTGTGTGTAGTGTATTGTTATATAGTGTAGTGTATTGTGTGTAGTATATTGTGTGTAGTGTAGTTTATTGTAGTGTAGTGTATTATATGTAGTGTATTGTAGTGTATTGTGCGTGTTGTGTACTGTTGATTGTGTAGTGTGTTGTGTATTGTTATGTGTGTAGTGTGTAGTGTATTGTGTGTAGTGTAGTGTTATTTATTGTGTGTAGTGTAGTGTTGTATATTTTGTGTAGTTTAGTATAGTGTATTGTGTGTAGTATTTTGTATGTAGTATAGTGTTATATATTATGTGTAGTGTATTTTGTGTAGTGTATTGTGTGTAGTGTAGTGTGCATAGTATATTGTAGTGTTGTGTATTGTGTGTAGTGTATTGTAGTGTAGTGTAGTGTATTGTGTGTGTGTTGTGTGTTTAGTGTGTAGTGTGTGTTGAGTGTTGTTATGTTGTAGTGTGTAGTATATTTTGTGTAGTTTAGTGTAGTGTATTGTGTGTGTGTTTTGTATTGTTGTGTGTGTAGTGTGTAGTATATTGTGTGTTGTGTATTGTTATGTGTATAGTGTGTAGTGTATTGTGTGTAGGGTAGTGTTATTTATTGTGTTGTGTAGTGTTATGTATTGTGTGTAGTTTAGTGTAGTGTATTGTGTGTAGTGTCTTGTGTGTAGTGTATTGTAGTGTAGTATATTGTGTATAGTGTATTGTAGTGTAGTGTATTATGTAGTGTAATGTATTGTGTATGTGTTGTGTATTGTTGTGTGTGTAGTGTGTAGTGTGTGTTGAGTATTGTTATATTGTAGTGTGTAGTGTATTGTGTGTAGTATATTATAGTGTACTGTATTGTGTATTGTAGTGTATTGTTATATTGTGTAGTGTATTGTGTGTAGTTTAGTGTAGTGTATTGTGTGTATTACAGTGTACTGTATTGTGTATTGTAGTGTATTGTGTGTGTTGTGTATTGTTGTGTGTGTAGTGTGTAGTGTATTATGTGTTGTGTATTGTTATGTGGGTAGTGTGTAGTGTATTGTGTATAGTGTAGTGTTATTTATTGTGTGTCGTGTATTGTTGTGTGTGTAGTGTGTAGTGTATTATGTGTTGTGTATTGTTATGTGGGTAGTGTGTAGTGTATTGTGTATTGTGTATAGTGTAGTGTTATTTATTGTGTGGTGTAGTGTTGTGTATTGTGTGTAGTTTAGTGTAGTGTATTGTGTGTAGTATATTATATATAGTGTGGTATTGTATATTATGTGTAGTGTATTTTGTGTATTGTATTGTATTGTGTGTAGTGTGTAGTGTAGTGCATTGTAGTGTATTGTGTGTAGTGTTGTGTATTGTTATGTGTTTAGTGTGTAGTTTATTGTGTGTAGTGTATTGTTATGCGTTTAGTGTCTTGTGTGTATTATGTGTTGTGTATTGTTATGTGTGTAGTGTATTGTGTGTAGTGTATGTTGTGTATTGTAGTGTGTTGTTATGTGTGTAATGTATTGTGTATTGTAGTGTATTGTAGTGTAGTGCATTATGTGTAGTGTATTGTATGTAGTGTATTGTGTAGTGTTTTGTGTGTAGTGTATTATGTAGTGTAGTGTATTGTGCGTAGTGTATTGTGTAGTGTAGTGTATTGTAGTGTAGTGCATTGTGTGTAGTGTATTGTGTGTAGTGTATTGTGTAGTGTATTGTGTGTAGTGTAGTTAGTTAGTGTATTGTGAGTGTGTTGCATATTATTGTGTGTTGTGTGTAGTGTATTGATTGTAGTGTGTGTTGTATATTGTTATGCGTGTAGTGTGTAGTGTGCAGTGTATTGTGTGTATTGTGTGTAGTGTGTGTTGTGTATTGTTATGTGTGTAGTGTATTGTGTCTAGTGTGTAGTGTATTGTCTGTAGTGTTTTGAGTGTGTGTAGTGTGTAGTGTATTGTGTGTAGTGTGTCTTGTGTATTGTTATGTGTGTAGTGTGTGTTGTGTATTGTTATTTGTGTAGTGTGTAGTGTAGTGTATTGTGAGTGTGTAGCATATTGTTGTGTGTGTAGTGTGTGTTGTGTATTGTTATGTGTGTAGTGTGTGTTGTGTATTGTTATTTGTGTAGTGTGTAGTGTATGTTGTGTATTATTATGTGTATAGTGTATTGTGTTGTGTAGTGTATTGTTGTGTAGTCATTGTGTATAGTGTATTGTGTGTGTAGTGTGTTGTGTATTGTGTGTAGGGCGTATTGTATATGGTTATGTGTGTAGTGTGTAGTGTATTGTGTGTTGTGTATGTTTTTTGTGTTGTGTTTGTTGTGTATTGTGTTTAGTATGTGTTGTGTATGTGTTATGTGTGTGTTGTGTGTGCACGTTATGTATTGTGTTGTGTGTGGTGTACGTGTATTGTGTTGTTTGTGTTATGTGTGTGTGTATGTGTATTGTGTGTGTTGTGTGTGTATGTATGTGTTGTATGTATTTGTATTGTGTTGTGTACAAATCGTGCGCATATATATTTGTATTGTGTTTTGTTTATGAACCGAATCGAGCCGAATCGAACCGAACTGAACCGAATCGAACCGAGTCGTACCCAAACAGACATGACCTGAACGAATCGAATCGAACTGAGCTGAGTTGAGCCGAGACGAGCCGAGTTGAGCCGAGACGAGCCGAGTCGAGTAGAACGAAACCGAACCGAACCGAACCGAATTGTGCCAAGCCAAGTAGAACTAAACCGAACAGAATCGAGTCGAACTAAGCCGAACCGAATCCAGCCGAGCCAAACCGAACCGAACTAATCTGAACCGAGCCGAATCGAAGAACCAAGCCGAACCGAACCGAACCGAGCCGAGTCGAACCGAACCAGACACACACCGAATCGAACCTACCCGACTCAGCTCGAATGAACCGAGGCGAGCCGAGTAAAACCAAATCGAACCGAACCGTTCCAAACCAAATCGAGTTAAGCCCAGTCGAGACATACTCGAACCGAACCGAACCGAATTGACCCGACCGATCTAACTGAACCAAATCGAGTCAAACTGATCCGTATCGAATCGAGTTGAGCCGAGCTAAGCCATATCTGAACCGAACCGAACCGAACAGTACCGAACGAACCCTTGCCGAGTCGAGCCAAATTGAACTGAACTGAATCGATCTGAATAGAGCCAATCCAAACTTGAACCGATCTGAACCATACTAAATCGAGCCAAACCGAAACGAATCGAGTCATACCCGAATCGACCTGACACGAACGAATTGAACTGAACCGAGTCAAGCCGAGCTGAGACGAGGTGAGTCGAGTAGAGCCGAACCAAATTGAGCCATATAGAACCGAACTGAACCGTATCGAACCGAATCGAGCCCAGTTGAGCCAATCCGAGCCGAGCTGAACCGAATTGGACCGACCCGACCCGAATGAATCCAACCGAACTGAACCGAGTCGAGCCAAAGAAAGCCGAGCCAAGTCAAGCCAGACTTGGCTCGACTAGAACTAACTGAACCGAACCTTGCCGAGTCGAGCCGAATAGAACCGAACCGAACAGAACCATATCGATCCGAATAGAGTCGAGCCAGACTTGAATCGAACCGAACCGAGCCGAACCGAATCGAGTCGAATCGAACCGAATCAAACCGAACCAAGCAGAATCGAACCGAACCGAATCATACCCGAACCGAGCCGAGCCGAGACGAGCCAAGTCGAGTAGAATTAAACCGAATTGAGCCGTATAGAACTGAACCGAATCGTATCGAACCGAATCGAGCCGAGTAGAGCCAAGCCAAGCCAAGCTGAACCGAATCAAACCAAACCTAGTCGAGCCAAGCCAAGCCAAGCCGAGCAAAGTCGAGCCAGACCCGACCCGACTTGAACTAACCGAATTGAGCCGAGTAGAACCGAAACAAACCGAACCAAACTGAACCACGCCGTATCGAACCGAATCGGGCCGAGCAAGACTATAATTGAATCTAACTGACCTGACCTGACCCGACCAGACCAAGCCGAATTAAACCGAATCGATCTGACCCGAATAGAACCGAACCGAGCTAAGGCGAGTAGAATAGAACCAAACCAAACCGAGACCCGAATCGAATCAAGCAAAGCCGAACTGAACCGAGCCGAGCAAACCCGACTCGAACAGAACCGTACCGAACCGAATCGAGCTTAGATATGCCAAGTTGAGACAAGCCGAGCCGAGCCAGACCCGAACCAAACCGAACCATATCGAACCGAATCGAGCCGAGCTAACCCGAATGAACCGAACAGAACTGAACCGATCCAACCCGACCCTACTCGAACGAATCGAACCGTGCTGAGCTGAGTAGAATTGAAACGAACCAAACCGTATCGAGTCAAACTGAACCGAGCCGAGCCAAGACAAACCAAACCAAACCAAACCGACCCGACCCGACCCAACCCGAATGAACCAAACCGAATCGAGTCGAGCTAAGCTAAACCTGAACTAAATTGACCTGACGTGACTCGAACAAATCGAACCAAATCGAATCAAACTAAACCGAATCGAATTGAGCCGAGCTGAGCCAAACCAGAACCAAACTGAGCTGAGCCAAGTAGAGCCGAACCGAGCTTAAATGAACCCACCCAAACCGAACTGAATTAGGCCAAATCGAACCGAACCGACCCGACCCGAGCTGAACCGAACCGAATTGAATCGAGCCGAGCCAAGTAGAAATGAACCAAATCGAACAATACCAAATCGAACTGTATCGAATCGAATCAGGCTGAGCCAAGTCGAGTCATTCTGGCCTATACCAAACCGAACCGACCTGACCCGTATGAACAGAACCGAGCCGAGCCAAGTAGAAACGAGTAGAGTTGAGTCGAGCTGAGCTGAGTTGAGCTGAGCCGAGCTGCTTCGAGCTAAACCGAGTAGAGCCAAATCGAGCTGAGTAGAACAGAATCGATTCGACTCGAGCAGAACCAAACCGAGCCGAACTGAGCCAAATCGAACCGAGCTGAGTAGAACCGTACTGAACCTATCAAACCAAATCGAGCTGAGCCAAGCTGAGATAAGCCTAGCTGAGCCAAGCCGAGCCGAGCCGAGCCAAGCTAGACCTAAACCGAACCAACCATAATGAATTGAACCGAATGGAATCAAGCCGAGCTAAGCCGAACCAGACTCGAACCTAGCTGACCTGAACTGACTCGAACGAATCAAATTGAACCAAAGCGAATCGAATCGAACCGAACCAAGCCGAGCTGAGCCGAGTCGAGTAGAATTGAACCAAATCGAGCCGAGCCAAGTAGAACTAAACCAAATAGAACCGAGTCAGCCCAGAATCGAACCGAGTTGAATTGAACGGAACTGAGCCGAGCCGAACTGAACCAGACCCAAACCGAATCGAACCGACCCGACCCGGCCCGAATGAACCGAGTCGAGCCGAGTAGAACTAAACCTTGTCGAGTCGAGCAAAACCCGAACCTAACCGACCTGACCCAACCCGAATGAACCAAACCAAATTGAGCCGAGCCCAGCCAGACCCGAACCAACCCGATTCAAACGAATCGAATCGAGCCGACCCAATCGTACCCGAACTGACCCGATCCGAACGAATCGAACTGAACGGAGCCGAGCCGAGATGAGCCAAGTCGAGTAGAATCGAACCGAATTGAGCTGTATAGAACCGTATCAAACCGAATCGAGCCGAGTCGAGCCAAGCCGAGACGAGCTGAACCGAATCAGACCGACCCGACCCGAATAAATCGAACCGAGTCGAGCCAAGCCAAGCCAAGCCAATTCGAGCCAGACCCGACCCGACTAGAACTAACCGAATCGATCTGAATCGAATCGAGCCGAGTAGAACTGAAACAAACAGAACCGAACTGACCCGAGCCGTATCGAACCAAATCGAGCCGATTCAGACTATAACTGAATCTAACTGAGTCGACTCGACCAGACCAAACCGAATTAAATCGAATCGAGCTGAGCCAAACCCGAATTGAACTGAATCGACCTGATTCAAATAGAACCGAGCCAAGCTCAGGCATGTAGAATAGAACCAAACCAAGCCGAGACCTGAATCGAACTTAGCCGAACCGAATCAAGTCGAGCCGAACTGAGCCGAGCAGACCCGACTCGAACAGAACCATGCTAAATTGAATCGAGCAGAGCTGAGCCAAGCTGAGCCAGACCCGACCCGTATGAACCTAACCAAACCAACCAGAACAAATTGAACCGAATCGAATCAAGCTGAGCTAAGCCGAACCAGACCCGAACCTAACTGACCCGACCTAACCCGAATGAATCAAACTGAACCGAACCGAGCCGAGCTGAGACAAACCGAGTCGAGTAGAATCGAAACAAATCGAGCTTTGTCGAGTAGAACTAAGTTGAACAAAATCGAATCGAATCGAACCAAGCCGAACCGAGTCAAACCAAACTGAGCCGAACCGAACCGAGTCGAACTGAACCGAGCCGAGCCAAACTGAACCAGACCCAAACCGAATCGAACTGACCTGACCTAGCTCGAAAGAATCGAGCCGAGCCGTGTAGAATTGAACCTTGCCGAGTCGAGCCAAACCCGAACCTAACCGACCCGACCCAACCCGAATGAACCGAACTGAATCAAGCCTAGCCAAGCCAGACCTGAAACAAACCGACCCGATGTGACTTGAATGAACCGAATTGAATTGAATCAAACTAAACCGAACCGAATTGAGGCGAGCTGAGCTAAACCGAAACCAAACCGAGCTGAGCCAAGTAGAGCCGAATTGAGCTGAACTGAACCCACCAAACCAGACCGAATTGGGCCAAACCGAATTGAACCGAGGCGAGCTGAACCGAACTGAATTGAATCGAGTTGAGCCAAGTAGAAACGATCCAAACCAAACAAAACCAAATCAAACCATATCAAATCGAATCGGGCAGAGCCAAGTCGAATTGATCCGACCCGTATCGAATCGAACCGACCCGACCCGTATGAACCGAACCGAACCGAACCGAGCCAAGCCGAATCGAGCCGAGCTGAGTAGAAATAAGTCGAGCTTAGCTGAGCTGATTCGAGCCAAACTGAGTAGAGCCAAATCAAGCTGAGCTGAGTAGAACAGAATTGATTCGACTCGAGCAGAACCAAACCGAGCTTAACTGAGCCAAATCGTACCGAGTCGAGTAGAACCGAACCGAACCGAATCTTGCTGATCCAACCCGAACGAATTGAACCGAACCAAACCGATCCAACCCGACCCTACTCGAATGAATCGAACCGTGCTGAGCCGAGCTGAGCCAAACCTGAACCTAACCAACCCAACCCGAACGAACCAAACCGAATCGAGCCGAAAAAGCTAGACTTGAACCAAACCAACCCGACGTGATTCGAACGAATCGAACCAAATCGAATCGAACTAAACTGAACCGAATTGAGCCGAGCTGAGCTAAATCGGAACCAAACCGAGCTGAGCCAAGTTGAGCCGAACTGAGATGAACTAAACCTACCCGATCCGAATCGAATTGGGCCAAACCAAATCGAACAGAGCTAAGCCGAGCCAAGTAGAAATGAATCGAACCAAACATAACCAAATCAAACTGTATTGAATCGAATCGGACCGAGCCAAGCAGAGTCGATCCGACCCGTACCAAACTGAATCGACCCGACTCGACCCGTATTGTCACGAACGGACGTCGCTCAACTGCAACATCTTCGCTGCGTGAACCGTTCGTTGCTTTTTCCTGCTTGTACATATGTTTGATAGCTTGTTTTGCCTTGAGTTTATGTGTTTTTACCTAAGAAATATGAGCGAAAGTAGTGTAGAAGGCTATAGAACGATCGTTCACTACATAGAGCCAAAACAGCCCAAAACATCCCTGTTTTTGGGTCTTTTTCGTGTGTCATGATAACCTTTCTGAGTGGTGTAAAATATCAGCCATTTCAGCACCTTGGAACTCCCCGGGTGGCACCGGGCTGGATGGGGCTCCGGGTATATGTCGGGCGTAGGCGTTCATCAGCAATTGAACTTGTCTTGCGTCCGATACCTTGGGAACTATCGTTTGTGGACTTACGATCATTCCTACAACCCTACGAAGTCCTATTTCACTCTTTTTCTCTCTTTTCTCAACTGCATTCAAGGTGTTCGACAAATTGCTTGTATAGCTTTCCGCTTTGCGAGATGCCGGGATATGTCCGTCGCTCGCTTCTAAGCTAATCAACTTCTTCTTTGTAGGTCCTACGAGACCTTAAGAGATTGTAAGAGGGCTGACCCTTTGCAGACAGATAACGCTTTGGGCGTTTCATGACTTAGGCAATCCCAGCTAAGTCCATAACAGTGGGCAAGGTTGCTTCACAACTTAGGCAATTTCAGCTAAGTCTTTGGGAGTACCACAAGGGTGCCGCACGACTTAGGCAAATTCAGCTAAGCCCGTGACAGTGTGGTATCAGAGCAGGCAAGCAATTCAAATGAATAGCAAAGAGGATTCACAATCTCCCCATGGTGAGACATCGTGGTGAATCGAGCAAGATTGGGCAAGCGGGACCCTTGCTCCAAGCAGCCACAGGTGGGCTGCAAGTGTAAACTCGCTCGCAAACTGCTGGAGCCGCTTATGAGGAGCGCGGCAGTGAATAAGACGAGCATGAAGTTGGATATTCTCCACAAGGGGAGGAGGCGCCATCTGGAGTGCCAACCGGGAAGAAGGGCCACAGAGAGAGACTTACAATGGCGGAAACCCGCCTCGATGTTCTTGAAGCGAGCGTGGAGGAACTCTACCAAGGCCATGGAAGGCTACTTGGGGTAGAGAGCTCGCAAGAAGAAGCTGAAGCTCGGATCGAGAAAGTTGAATCCCTGATTGATCAACTGACAAAGGACACCAAAGATTCCGTACGACATCTACATGAAGTTATGGCGAAACTCACGGCTAAGGTGATGGTGTTAACAAGGACTCTTGATGCGGGAGGGAACAACACCCACGCTGCACCACCACAATACTTCAGAGCACTGGAGCCGCAGTGCTACGGAGGTGCTAGGGATGCCAAAGAGCTTGAAAATTTCTTGTTCGACATGGAACAGTATTTTCATGCTACAAGGCTCGATTCTGAAGAAACCAAAGTTGCTATAGCAACAATGTATCTGAAGGGGGATGCAAAACTTTGGTGGCGAACCCGTTAGGAAGAGATCCAACAAGGCCGATGTTGAGTGGATACATGGGGAGACTTGAAGCGAGAGTTGAGAACTCAGTTCTTGCCCGAGAACACAGAGTTTGTCGCAAGAAGGAAACTGAGACAACTCCGCTAGAGTACAATAATCCGAGACTATGTGAAATAATTTTTAGCACTGATGCTGGATATACGGGACATGTCTGAGAAAGACAAGCTATTCAGCTTCCTCGATGGCTTAATGCCATGGGTACAACAAGAACTACATCGAAGGAATGTCACCGACGTAGTCGGGGCAATTGCAGCCGCGGAAAGGCTGGCTGACTTTGTTTCTTCGGAGGATTCAAGAAAGAAGAAACACTCTTCGGAAAATCGCCCATCTAAATACTCTCGAACGAAGGAGTCTAGGGGCAAGCAAAAGAAGAAGAATTTTCACAAGGGACCGGACTCAAGAGGTAGAGTCCCAAAGTCTAGTGGATGCTTCTTGTGTGGAGGACCGCACAAAGTGAGGGAGTGCCCACAAAAACAGGCACTCAATGCTTTAACGACATCGATTCTACCCCGTAAGTCAGACAAGGGCAAAGCTATCGCCCTTAGTTCGAGCAGTTCTGACTTCAATAGTGACAGTGAAGCATCGCAAGGACCCAGGATGGGAGCAATGCGTTTGTTGAATGCGTTGCGGGGTCAAGTGGGGGAGAACACAAAGGCAAAGCCACTGAAGGCAGGAAACAACGAGTTGATGTATGTGGACATCAAGCTTAATGGCCGAACAACCCGTGCAATGGTGGACACGGGCGCGACCCACAATTTTATTGCCGATCGTGAAGCTAAGCGACTGGGATTACTCTTAGAGAAGAGCCCAAGTCGTATTAAGGCGGTGAACTCGGAGGCTAAGCGGATCTCCGGACAAGCAAAAGGGATCCCCATCAAGATCGGGACATGGAGCGGGAGCACAAACTTGATGGCAGTGCCACTAGATGACTTCCAAGTGATTCTCGGAATAGAGTTTATGCACGCAGCAAAGTTGGTGCCAGTATCGTTCCTGAACTTCTTGTATCCAATGGGAGGTGACGATCCCTGCATGGTTCCAGTTTCTCGGGGAGGAACCAAGGACCTACAACAAATATCGACTTTACAATTGAAGAAAGGGGTATGAAAAGGTGAATCAACCTTTGTAGCTACTATGAAGCTAGAGACACCTGATGGGGAAGCCATTCAGGAACCTGCTGTTGTGATGAACATCCTGAAGGAGTTCTCAGATGTGATGCCACTAGAGTGGCCGAGAACTCTACCACCACGCGGAGGCATGGATCATCGGATTGAGCTGGAGCCGGGAATTAAGCCTCCAGCGAGACCACCATACTGCATGGCCCCTTTAGAGTTGGCGGAATTAAGGAAGCAGTTAGAAGAACTGCTAAGCAGTGGTCTCATCCGCAGTTCAAAAGCACCTTTTGGAGCTCCAGTCCTCTTTCAGAAGAAACAAGATGGGAGTCTCTGATTATGCATTAATTATCGAGTCCTTAACAAGATGACGGTGAAGAACAAGTACCCTATCCCGCTCATCGCGGACTTGTTCGATCAATTGGGCAAGGCAAAGTACTTATCCAAACTCGACCGAATACTTATCCAAACTCGACCTTCGGTCGGGTATTGGCAGGTGTGCATTGCGGAAGGTGATGTGGCGAAGACTACCTGTGTGACCAGGTATGGAGCATTCAAGTTCTTGGTGATGCCTTTCGGCTTAACCAATACTCCGATCACATTCTGCACTCTAATGAACCAGCTGTTGAAGAAGTATCTGGACAAGTTTGTGGTCGTCTACTTAGACGATATCGTCGTCTATAGCCAAACACCTGAGGAGCATGTTAGACACCTCCGAACAATTTTTAAAGTTTTCAAGGAGAACACCTTATTCGTGAAGAGGGAAAAGTGCTATTTCGCCCAAACGGAGATTTTATTCTTGGGGCATCGAATCGGTAATTGTTCCATCCGAATGGACTAGTCTAAGGTGCAAGCTGTGGCAGACTGGCGAACACCAAAGAAGGTGCCAGAGTTGAGATCCTTCCTTGGGTTCGTCAACTATTATCGACGCTTCATTGCTGGATATTCGAAGCGCGCAGCTCCGTTGACGGAGTTGCCAAAGGAGCAGTCCTGGAGATGGTCGGACAAATGTGAGGCGACATTTCAAGACCTAAAGACTGCTGTGTTGGAGGAACCTGTACTCAGATTACCGGACTATGGAAAATCTTTTGAAGTCCATACAGATGCTTCTGATTTTGCTATTGGAGGAGTTCTTATGCAGGAGGGTCATCCGGTGGCCTATGAGAGTCGCAAGCTCAACGAGACCGAGCGGCGATATCCTGTGCATGAGAAGGAGATGACAACGATGGTCCACTGTCTACGAGTGTGGCGACACTACCTTCTGGGAGCACCATTTGTGCTAAGGACAGACAATGTCGCATTGAGTTACTTCCAAACTCAAAAGAAACTCTCCCCAAAGCAAGCACGATGACAAGACTTCTTGGCTAACTTCGATATGGTAATGGAGTACAAGCCCGGAAAAGTAAATGTCATGGCTGATGCATTGAGTCAGAAAGTGGAGCTAGTGAATGCTATACAGTTGGAGCCAAGTGGAGCCAAACCGAGCTGAACTGAACCCACCCGAACCGAACTGAATTGGGCCAAATCAAATCGAACCGAGTCGAACCAAGCTGAATCAAACTGAATTGAATCGAGCCGAGCCAAGTAGAAATGAATCAAACCGAACAGAACCAAATCGAACTATATCGAATCGAATCGGACCGAGCCAAGCCGAGTCGATCCGACCCATACCGAACTGACTTGACTCGATCCATATGAACCGAACCGAGCTGAGTCAAATTGAGCTGAACCAAACCAAACTGAACTGAATCAAGCTGAATCAAATTGAACCGAACTGAACGACACCCGAACCGACATGACCCAAATGAATGGAACCGAACCGAGCCGAGACGAACCGAGTCGAGTAGAACCGAACCGAATCGAGCCGAGCCGAGCCGAATAGAACTAAACCGAATAGAGCCGAGTCGAACCGCATCGAACCGAATCAAACTAAGCTAAACTGAAGTGAGCCGAATCGAACCGAACCGAGCTGAACTGAATCGAACCGAACCAAGCCGAGCTGAACCAAACACAAACCGAATCTAAACTGAAGTGAGCCGAATCGAACCGAACCGAGCTGAACTGAATCGAACCGAACCAAGCCGAGCTGAACCAAACACAAACCGAATTAAGCCGAACCGACCCGGCCCGAATGAACCGAGCCAAGCTGAGTAGAACTGAACCTTGCCGAGTCGAGCCAAACCGGAACCTAACCGACCCGACCAAACCGAATCGAGCCGAGCCAAGCTAGACCCAAACCAAATTGACCTGACGCGACTCGAACAAACGTAATCAAATCGAATCAGACTAAACCGAATTGAATTGAGCCGAGCTGAGCCAAATGAGAACCAAACCGAGCTAAGCCAAGTAGAGCCTAACCGAGCTGAACTGAACCGAATCGGGCCAAACCGAACCGAGTCGAGCCGAACCAAACCAAATTGAATCGAGCCGAGCCAAGTAGAAACGAACAAAACCAAATTGAACCGTATCGAATCAAATCGAATCGGGCTGAGCCAATCCGAGTCAATCCGACCCGTACCGAACCAAATCGAGCTAAGCCGAATCGAGCCAAACTCAAACCGAACCGAATCGAACTGACCCTACTCGGTCGAATTGAACCAAATCAAGATGAACCGAACTGTACCGAACCGATTTGAGTAGAGACGAGCTGAGTCAGACCTGAACCAAATCGAACCATATAGAATCGAATCTTACCAAGCTGAGCTGAATAGAACCGAACCGAACCGAACTGTATCGATTTGAATAGAGCTAAGCCGAGCCGAGCCGAGTCAAGTAGAATCGAGTTGAGTCGAGTAGAATTGAACCGAATCAAGCCGAGTCGAGCCAAGTAGAACCGAACCGAGCCGAACTACACCAAACCGAGCTGAACCTAATCGAGCTGAACCGAACTTGGTCGAACTGAATCTAATCGAGCTGAACCGAACCGTAGCAAACTGAATCGAACAGAGACGAGCCAAGCTAGACTTGAACCAAATTGAACCATACGGCACCGAACCTTACCGAGCTGAATATAACCGAACTGAACTGTATCGATCCGAATAGAGCTAAGCTGAGTCGACTAGAATCGAGTCGAGTCTAGTAGAATCGAACCAAATCGAGCCGAGCTGAGCCAAGTAGAACCGAACTGAGCCGAACTACACCAAACCGAGCTGAACCTAACCAAACCGTGTCGAGCCGAGTCAAACCGAATCGAACTGAACAGAGCCAAACTGAACCAAAACGAACTAGACCTAAACTAAATCGAACCGACCCGACCCATCCCGAACAAACTGAACCGAGTTGAACCGAGTCAAGCCGAGCCGAGTAGAACCGAACTGAATCGAGCCTATTCGAGCCAAGTAGAACTGAACGGAATAGAACCATACCAAACCACATCGAGTTGAGCCGAGCCAAGCTAGACCCGAACCAAACCGAATCGAACTGACCCGACCTGATCGAACTAAACGAATCAAACTGAACCGAACCGTACCGAATCGAGCAGAGCCTAGCCGAGCCAGACTTGAACCGAACTGAACCGTATCGAACCGAACCTTGTCGAGCCGAGCTGAATAGAACCGAACCGAACCGAACCGTATCGATCCGAATAGAGCTGAGCCGAGCCAGACTCGAATCGAACCAAACCAAATCGACCGGACTCGAATTGTGTGTAGTGTTGTGAATTGTGTGTAGTATAGTATAGTATACTGTGTAGTGTAGTGTAGTGTATTGTGTGTAGTGTTATTTATTATGTGTAATGTAGTGTTGTGTACTGTGTGTAGTTTAATGTAGTGTATTGTGTGTAGTGTTAGTTTAATGTAGTGTATTGTGTGTAGTGTAAGTAGTGTATTATAGGGTAGTGTATTGTGTAGTGTATTATAGTGTAGTGTAGTGTATTGTGTGTAGTGTAATATAGTGTATTGTGTGTAGTATATTTAGTGTAGTGTAGTGTATTATGTGTAGTGTATTATAGTGTAGTATATTATGTGTAGTGTAGTGTATTGTAGTGGAGTATATTGTGTATAATGTATTGTAGTGTAGCATACTATGTAGTGTAATATATTATGTATAATGTATTGTGTATGTGTTGTGTATTGTTGTGTGTGTAGTGTATTATTATGTGTGTAGTGTGTAGTGTAGTGTTATTTATTGTGTGTAGTGTAGTGTGTGTAGTTTAGTGTAGTGTATTATGTGTAGTGTATTGTATGTAGTGTAGTATTATATATTATGTGTACTGTATTATGTATAGTGTAGTGTGTGTAGTGTATTGTGTATTGTAGTATAGTGTATTGTGTGTAGTGTAGTGTATTTGGCGTATTACTATATTATGTAGTATAGTATATTTTAGAGTAGAGTATTGTGTGTAGTGCATTATGTGTAGTGTAGTGTATTATAGTATAGTCTATTATGTAGTGTAGTGTATTGTAGTGTATCATGTGTAGTGTAGTGCAGTGTAGTATATTGTGTGTGTTGTGTATTGTTGTAGGTGCAGTGTGTAGTGTGTAGTGTGTTGTGTGTGTTATGTATTGTTATGTGTGTAGTATGGTGTATTGTAGTGTAAGTGTATTGTAGTGTAGTGTATTGTATGAGTGTAGTGTATTTTGTGTAGTGTATTGTTTAGTGTAGTGTATTGTAATGTAGTGTATTGTGTGTGTGTGTTGTATTTTGTTGTATGTGTAGTGTATTGTGTGTAGTGTGTGTTGTGTATTGTTATGTTGTAGTGTGTAGTGTATTGTGTGTATTTTAATATTATGTAGTTTAGTGTAGTGTATTGTTTGTGTGTAGTGTATTATGTGTTGTGTATTGTTATGTGTGTAGTGTAGTGTTGTGTTATGTGTAGTTTAGTGTAGTGTATTGTGTGTAGGGTATTGTATATAGTGTGGTGTTGTATATTATGTGTAGTATATTTTATGCATTGTATTGTATTATGTGTAGTGTGTGTAGTGTATTATTTATAGTGTATTGCAGTGTAGTATATTGTGTGTAGTGTAGTGTATTATAGTGTATTGTATATTATGTGTAGTGTAGTGTACTGTAATATAGTACATTGTGTGTAGTGTAGTGTATTGTGAGTGTGTTGAGTATTGTTGTGTGTGTAGTGTGTAGTGTATTCTGTCTAGTGTGTGTTGTGTTATGTGTGTAGTGTTTTGTGTGTGTTTTGCATTATTATGTATGTAGCGTATTGTGTGTTGTGTATTATTACGTGTGTAATGTATTGTGTGTAGTGTAGTGTATGTTGTGTATTGTGAGTGTGTTGCATATTGTTGTGTGTGTAGTGTATTGTGTGTAGTGTGTTGTGTATTGTTATGTATGTAGTGTGTAGTGTGTGTTGTGTATTGTTATGTTTGTAGTGTATTGTGTGTAGTGTATGTTGTGTATTGTTATGTGTGTAGTGTATTGTAGTGTAGTGCATTGTGTGTAGTGTATTGTGTGTATAGTGTATTGTGTGTAGTGTGTTTTGTGTATTGTTATGTGTGTAGTGTATTGTGTAGTGTAGTGAATTGTAGTGTAGTGCATTGTGTGTAATGAGTGTATTGTGTGTGTTGTGTGTGTAGTGTGTATAGTATGTGTTGTGTAGTGTATTGTGAGTGTGTTGCTTATTGTTGTGTGTGTAGTATGTAGTGTAGTGTGTGTTGTGTTATGTGTGTAGTGTTTTGTGTATGTTGTGTATTGTTATGTGTGTAGTGTGTGTTGTGTATTGTTATGTGTGTATTATGTGTATTGGGTTGTGTATTGTTATGTGTGTAGTGTATTGTGTGTAGTATATGTTGTGTATTGTATGTTGTTTGTGTATTGTGAGTGTGTTGCATATTGTTGTGTGTGTTATGTATTGTTATGTGTGTAGTGTGTGATGTGTATTGTTATGTGTATGGTGTATTGTTATGTTTGAAGTGTATTGTGTAGTGTGGTGTATTGTAGTGTCATATTGTGTGTAGTGTGTTGTGTGTGTAGTGTGTGTTGTGTATGTTGTGTTTTGTATTGTGTGTTGTGTAGTGTGTATAATATGTGTTGTGTATATGTTATGTGTGTGTTGTGTGTGCACGTTGTGTATTGTGTTGTGTGTGGTGTACGTGTATTGTGTTGTTTGTGTTATGTGTGTTTATGTATGTATATTGTGTGTGTTTTGTATGTGTTGTGTGTGTATGTATTTGTATTGTGTTGTGTACAACTTGTGTGCGTATATATTTGTATTGTGTTTTGTTTATGAATCGAACCGAGCCGAATCAAGTCGAATCGAACCGAACCGTACTCGAACCGATATGACCCGAACGAATCGAGCCGAGCCGAGACGAGCTGAGTCGAGTAGAACCAAATTGAGCCGAGCCTAGTAAAACTAAACCGAACAGAACCGAGCCGAACCGTATCGAATGAACCAAGCCGAATCGAACCAAGCCAAACCGAACCGAGCCGAATCGAACTGAATCAAGCCGAACTGAACCGAACCGAGCCGAGTAGAATCAAACCGAATCGAGTAGAATCAAACCGAATCAAGCGAAGCCGAGTAGAACTAAACTGAACATAATCGAATCGAACCGCATCAAATCGAACCAAGCCGAACCGAGCCAAACCGAACCGAGCCGAACCGAACAAAGTCGAACTGAATCGAGCTGAGCCGAACTGAACCTGACCCAACCCGAATCGAACCGACCTGACCCGACCCGAATAAACCGAGCTGAGTAGAACTGAACCTTGCCGAGTCGAGCCAAACCTGAACCTAACCGACCCGACCCAACCTGAATGAACCAAACTGAATCGAGCCTAGCCAAGCCAGACCCGACTCAAACGAACCGAATCGAATTGAATCAAACTAAATCAAGCCGAGCTGAGCCAAACCAGAACCAAACCGAGCTGAGCCAAGCAAAGCCGAACCGAGCTGAACTGAACACACCAAATCGAACCGAATTGGGCCAAACCGAATTGAATTAAATCGAGCCGAGCCAAGTAGAAACGATCCAAACCGAACAAAATGAAATCGAACCATATCGAATCGAATCGGGCCGAGCCAAGTCGAGTCGATCCAACCTGTACCAAACCGAACCGACCCGACCCGACCCGTATGAACCGATCCGAACCGAGCCCAGTCGAATCGAGCCGAGCCGAGTAGAAACGAGCCGAGCTTATTCGAGCCGAACCAAGTAGAGCCAAATCGAGCTGAGCCGAGTAGAACAGAATTAATTCGACTCGAGCAAATCCAAACTGAGCTGAACTGAGCCAAACCGAACCGAGCCGAGTAGAACCGAACCGAATCTAGCCGAGCCAACCCGAACAAACCGAACCGAACTGAACCGATCCAACCTGACCCTACTCGATCGAATCGAACCTTGCCGAGCCGAGTAGAATCGAAACGAACCAAATCGTATCAAGATGAACTGAATCGAGCCGAGCTAAGCCAAACCCGAACCTAACCGACCCAACCCGAACGAACCAAACCGAATCAAGTCGAAAAAGCTAGACCTGAACCAAACCGACCCGATGTGACTCAAACAAATCGAACCAAATCGAATCGAACTAAACCGAACCGAATTGAGCCGAGTTGAGCCAAACCAGAATCAAACCGAGCTGAGCCAAGTAGAGCCGAACCGAGATGAACTAAACCCACCAGAACCGAACTGAATTGGGCTAAAACAAATCGAACCGAACCGAGTTGAGCCAAGTAGAAATGAATCGAACTAAACAGAACCAAATCGAACTGTATAGAATCAAATCAGACCAAGCCAAGCCGAGTCGATCCAACCCGTACCGAACCGAACCGACCCGTATGAAACAAACCGAACTGAGCCGAGTTGAATCGAGCTGAACCAAACCGAACTGAGCTGAACCAAACCCGTACCGAACCGAACTAACCCAATTCAGTTTGGTTCGATTCATTTGGTTTCAATTTGGTCCGCTAGGGTTCGATTTGGTTTGTTAGGGTTCTGTTCGGTGGGGTTTGGTTCGGTTCGGTAAGGTGGTGTTTTGTTTCGTTCGGTACGATTCCAATTTGGTGGGGTTTGGTTCCGTTGATTTCGATTCTATTGGGTTTGATTTCATTTGGGTTCAGTTCAGTTCGATTTGGTGGGGTTGGTTCGGTTGGGTTCAGTTCGATTAGTTCGGCTCAGTGGTGTTCAATTCGGTGGGATTCGGTTCCATGCGGTTCGATTGATTCGATTCGGTTTGGTGTAGTACGATTTGGTTTGGTTCGATAGGATTCGGTTCGATTCGATGGGGTTCGGTTCGGTAGGGATTGGTTCGATACTATAGGGTTTAGCCTAGCCTAGCCTAGCCTATCAAAGCCAAGCCTAGCCAAACTAAGACAAGCCAAGCCAAGCCTAGCCAAGCCAAGCCTAGCCAAGCCTAGCCTAGCCAAGCCAAGTCAAGCCAAGTAAAGCAAAGCCAAGCCTAGCCGAGCCAAGCTAAGCCAAGCCAAGCCTAGTCGAGCCAAGCTAAGCCAAGCCAAGCCTAGTCGAGCCAAGCCAAGCCTAACCTAGCCAAGCCTAGCGAAGCCTAGCCTAGCCAAGCTAAGCCAAGCAAAACAAAGTCAATCCAAGCCTAGCCTAGCCGAGCCAAGCTAAGCCAAGCCGAGCCAAGCCGAGCCAAGCCAAGACTAGCCAAGCCAAGCCTATCCAAGCCAAGCCAAGCCAAACCTAGCCAAGCCAAGCCTATCCAAGCTAAGTCTAGCCAAACCTAACCTAGCCAAGCTTAGCTTAGCCTATAGACAAAGTTGTAGAGGAACACCTTTGGCCTCTCTTGTAATTCCTTATAAGACTAGGCTAGCTTAGCTTAGCTACACTTAGCTTGGCTAGGGTAGGCTTAGCTTAGCTAGGCTTGGCTTATAGCTAGGCTTGGCTAGGCTTGGCTTGGCTTAGCTAGGCTAAGCTTGGCTTCGCTAGGCTAGGCTTGGCTGGGCTAGGCTTGGCTTAGCTTGGCATGGCTAGGGTATGCTAGGCTAAGCTAGGCTTGGCTTGGCTTGGCTAGGCTTGGCTTGGCATAGCTTGGCTAGGCTTGGCTTTGCTTGGCTTGGCTTTGCTTACCCTACCGAACTTTATCGAACTCCACTGAATCGCACCGAACCTAAACACATCGCACCAAACCGAACCGAATCGAATCGCCCCGCACTGCATCGCACCAAACTGCATCGAATCAAACCGAAATCAACATAACTCTAACGAATCGAACCCAACCCACCAAACCCAACCGAAACAAACCGAACTCCACCAAACTCCATCAAACCGAGCCGAACTGAATCGAGTGGAATCGAGTCGAACTAAGCCGAACCGACCCTAACGAATCGAACCGAACTGAACCTTACCAAACCTAACCGAACGAAATCGAACCTCACCTTACCAAACCGAACCAAATCGAATGAAAGAGAACCGAACTCCAATGAACCGAAGCAAACCCCATCGAATCAAACCGAACTAAACCGAAATGAATCGAATTGAACGGAACCAAACCGAGACCCCCTACCGAACCAAATCGAATCGAACCCAACGAACCGAACAAAACCCCATCGAACCGAACCACACCTTACAAAATCGAATGAACCGCACCGAATCGAACCAAACCCAACCAGACCCAATCGAACCCCAGCGAATTGAACGGAACCAAACCGAACTCCACTGAACCGAATCCTACCGAATCGAACCCCATCAAATCGAATCGAAATGAATCAAAACCCTCGAATCAAACCGAACTGAACCGAATCGAGCCCCTCTTACTGAACCAAACCCTATCGAATCAAACCCAACCCCACCAAAACTAACCAAAACAAACCGAACCCCACCGACCCGAATCGAGCCGAACCCAACCGAATCGAACCATTTCGAACTGAAGCGAACCCCATCGAACAGAACTGAACCGAACCCCATCGAACCGAATCGAACTAAACGCCACCGAAATGAACCCCATCGAATCGAACATCATCGAACCTAACCGCACCGTAATAAACCGAATCGAACAACACCACACCGCATCAAATCAAACCGAACCAAACCCCACTAAACCGAACCCTACCGAACCGGACCTACCCGAATCAAACTCAACCGAACCCCTTCAAACCCAACCAAACTAAACAGAACCCCATCGATCCGAACCGAACCAAACCCCATCGAACCGAACCGAACTGAACCGAATCAAACCGAACGAAATCGAACCCCACCTTACCGAATCGAATTGAATGAAACTGAATCGAACTCCACTGAACCGAACCCTATCGAACTGAATTGAACCCCATCAAATCGAACCGAAACGAACCGAACAAAATCGAACCCCACCTTACCGAAGCGAATTGAACGGAACCGAACCGAACTTAATCCTACCGAACCGAATCAAACCCCATCGAATCAAACCGCAATGAATCAAAAACGACCGAATCAAACCAAACGAAACCAAATCGAGCCTCTCCTTACTGAACCGAACCCTATCGAATCGAATCCAACCCAACCCAACCCCACCAAACCCAACCGAAACAAACCGAACTCCATCGAACCGAATCGAACCAAACCAAACCCCAATGAATCAAACCCCACTAACCCAAACCGAGCTGAACCCAACCGAATCAAACCATTCCGAACCGAAGCAAACCCTATCGAATAGAACCGAACCGAACCCCATCGAATCGAACGCCACCGAAATGAACCCCATCGAATTGCACTGCTTCGAACCTAATCGCACTGTACTAAATCGAATCGAATGACACCACACCGCATCAATCAAACCGAACCGAACCAAAACCCACTAAACTGAACCCCACCGAACCGAACCCAACCGAACCAAACAGAACCCCATCAAACTGAACCAAACAGAACCCCACCGATCTGAATCGAACCCACTGAATCGAACCATTCCAAACCAAACCGAACCCCATCGAACCGAATCAAACCCTATCGAACCGAATCGAATCGAACAAAATCGAACCCCACCTTACCGAACCAAATTGAACGAAACTGAACTGAACTCCACCGAAACGAACCCTACCGAACCCCATCAAATCGAATATAAACGAATCGAAACCCAACGAATCGAACCGAACAGAACCGAATCGAGCCCCTATTACCGAACTGAATCGAGCGAAAATGAACCGAACATTTCTCGTTAGGATGGTATAGCAAACTAGACTATTGGCTTATTTGATTATTTTTTCTTGAAGAAATTGAGTTGTTTTTATATGTTCTTTCATGATGATATATCTTTATATTTATATTAATTATTTTTGTAATGAACCAATAATTGTTTACTAAAATCCAGGTAATCCGTGTGCAATATTATGATCAGATTATTGAGTGTGAGGTTTAGTTGAATTTAGTGGTGGTAGGATGAAATAATACAGTCAGGTTTGCACAAGGGATAGGTTTGCTGTTGACCAAGGAAATGAGTGGTTTGTGAAGAATAAACAAGTAGTAGTTGATTTTGGTAGTTACAACAATGGGTAAAGGAGAAGAAAGAATATTGAAATGAGAGGTCCATGCTACCCATCACTATCATCTATCCTCTGGCAAATAGATTGGTGTTGTCTTGCTAATATCCAAGGTGATTGCTTCCAACGACTGCTTCAATGAGATCAATGGCCAATTAGGATCATGTTCGGGGTTCGGTTCGGGTTTCGATTCTGTCTAGTGGGATTCAGTTCGGTTTGATTCGGTGAGATTTGGTTCGGTTAGGCGGGGTTCGATTCGGTTCGGTAGGGTTCAGTTCGGTTCGATTGGTTTCGGTAAGGTAGGATTCGGTTCGGTTTCGTTCAGTTCGATTCAGTTTGATTCACTTGGTTTCGGTTTGGTCCGCTAGGGTTCGATTTGGTTCAAAACGATTCAATTCGTTTGGGTTCAGTTCGGTTCGATTAGGTGGGGTTCGGTTCGGTTTATTAGGTTCAGTGGGGTTCGATTGGGTCTAGTTCAATTGGGTTCAATTGGTTCGGCTCAGTGGAGTTCGGTTAGGTGAGATTTGATTCGGTGCGATTTGATTCGGTTTGGTATGGTACGATTTGGTTTGGTTCAGTGAGGTTCGATTCGATTCGATGGGGTTCGGTGGGGCTTCGTTCGGTAGGGTTCAGTTCGGTGCGGTTTGGTTCGATGGGGTGGTAGTCAAGATCTCTATCATAGAAAAATTAAAAAAATCTGAAAAAATAGGGGAAGAAAGAGATTGAAGAAAGAAAACGGTGACAACTTGCGGAAGTGAAATTGGATGAAAATTGACGAGGGAAACAAAAAGTAAAAAATTAAGGGGCTTAGAGGCCGATTTTGGGGATGAAAAAACCCGCAAAACAACTACAGAAATAATGGCACAGTCAGATCATGATGAATGGAAGTACTTTGTTTGAGACAGTTGTGTTCAGGTGCAACTTGTTAGAAAACCAAGGTAGCAGCCAAATCTAAAGATCAGAAATATGATCGACAGAAAAAAAGAATGGAAGCCTACTTTCTTTGAGACGGTTGTGTTCAGATGCAACTTGTTAGAAAACCAAGCTAGCAGTGAAATCTAAAGAGTTTTAAAATGACAGAGAAGTGAAAGACAAGGGAAGACCACTTACCATGCTCTGATTGTGCCTATTTCTAAGAGTTTTACAAGACAAGAATTCCCCATCCCACCCTCAATCTAATGTTAGTCATGTGATGCAAGTCCTATCATTACAAAACATTGTGTTCGTAAGCAAAGAAACTGAAATGACGATGCTAGGAACTCAGAATGGCAAAAGTTAAAGCGATAACAGAATTCGAACATGTGAATGGGGTTGAAGCATCCATAACTATCAGAACTCATTTGTATGGGCATCTTTAGAGAACATACCGCTACAATTTTAGTATCATTCATTAAGAAGGAGAAACATGGACCATTTAGTGGTTGTTTGTTTTTGTAATCTTAGAATGTAATAAGAATGAGAACAAGCAGAAATAGAATTGATGACACAACACAGTTTGACGCATGAACTCGTTACAATATTGTGACAGCACAAATGCACAGAAAGTTAAGAAATTAAAATCGGAACATGGATAAAAAATGTGGACACAAGTGTCAAAGTCTATGCCAAAAGAAATATAAGCTACACCTAAATGAAGTTAAACAAACATTATCTTTTAAACTAACCATTCCATCGAAACCATTTTAGTTCAGTTAGTCTTTTTAACAAATCGTCCAAAAGTTTTCATATGAAAAGACAAAAAGTTCAGTACAAAATTTGACATGAACTTTTAACTGTCAAGAATTGTCGTACAGTAGATAATTTCAATAATCAATTTATTTAAATCGTGTAGAATAATAAAGACATTGATGAACTGTCTAACTCTTACCTTTATTTTTTCTGGTACTGTAGTACGATGCAGTACTCTTACAAGCTCTGATTAGAGCTCCAAGCATGCCCCACTTGGCTGGCAGAATGCCTAATGTTTAACAAAATAGGATCCTCACTAATCTGATCATAATGTTGAATACAAATTAGTTGGATTTTAGTAAACACTTGTTGGTTCAGTACAGAAACAATTAATATAAACATAAATATATAGATACATCATCATGAAAGCACATCATAAAAATAACTCAATTTTTTGGCTTGGCTTGGCTTGGCTAGGGTAGGCTAGGCTAGGCTTGGCTTGGCTTGACTAGGCTAGGTTTGGCTTAGCTTTGCTAGGCTAGGGGAGGCCTGGCATGGCTTGGTTTGTTTTGGCTAGGCTAGACTTGGTTTGGCTAGGCTAGGCCTGGCGTGGCTTGGCTAGGCTTGGTTTGGCTTGGCTTTGCATGGCTAGTCTTGGCTTACCCTACCGAACTTTACCGAACCCCGCTGAATCGCACCGAACCTAAACGCATCGCACCGAACTGAACCGAATCGAATCGCCCCGCACCGCATCGCACCAAACTGCATCGAATCGAATCGAAAAGAACAGAACTCTATCAAATCGAACCCAACCCCACCAAACCCAATCGAAACAAACTGAACTCCAACAAACTCCACCGGACCTAGCCGAATCGAATCGAGTGGAACCGAGTCGAACTAAGCCGAACCGAACTGAGTCGAGCTGTACTGACCCTAACGAATCGAACTGAACCGAACCTAACCGAACAGAATCAAACCGAACGAAATCAAAGCTAAGCCAAGCTAAGCTAAGCCAAGCCAAGCCAAGCTAAGCCAAGCTTAGCCAAGCCAAACCAAGCGAAACCTTGCCTAGCCAAACCAAGCCAAGCAAAGCAAAGCCAAGCCAAGCCTAGCTGAGCCAAGCTAAGCCTAGCCTAGCCAAGCCAAGCCAAGCCAAGCCTAGCCTAGCCTAGCCTAGCCTAGCCAAGCCAAGCCATGCAAAGCGAAGCCAAGCCAAGCCAAGCGTAGCCGAGCCAAGCTAATCCATGCCAAGCCTAGCCTAGCCAAGCTAAGCCAAGCATAGCTAAGCCAAGCCAAGCCATGCAAAGCAATGCCAAGCCAAGCCTAGCCTAGCCGAGCCAAGTTAAGCCAAGTCAAGCTAAGCCAAGCAAAGCCAAGCCTAGCCTAGCAAAGCCAAGCCAAGCCTATCCAAGCTCAGTCTAGCCAAGCTTAGCCTAGCTAAGCTTAGCTTAGCCTATAGACAAAGTTGTAGAGGAACACATTTGGCATCTCTGTTAATTCCTTATAAGGCTAGGGTAGGCTTGGCTTAGCTACATTTAGCATGGCTAGGGTAGGCTTGGATTAGCTAGGCTTGGCATGGCTATGCTTGGTTTGACTTGGCTTTACTTGGCTCAGTTTGGTGGGGTTCAGTTTGGTAGGGTTTGGATTGATTCAGTAGGGTTTAGCTAAACCTAGCCTAGCCAAACCAAGCCAAGCAAAGCAATGCCAAGCTAACCCAAGCCTAGCCGAGCTAAGTCAAGCCTAGCCAAGCTAAGCTAAGCCAAGCCTAGCCAAGCTAAGCCTAGACTACCCAAGCTAAGCCTAGCCTAGCCAAGTCATGCAAAGCAAATCCAAGCCAAGCCAAGCCAAGCCAAGCCTAGCCTAGCAAAGCCAAGCCAAGCCAAGTCAAGCCAAGTCTATCCAAGCTAAGTCTAGCCAAGCCTAGCCCAGCTAAGCTTCGCTTAGCCTATAGACAAAGTTTTTTAGGAACACCTTTGGCCTATCTGGTAATTCCTTATAAGGCAAGGCTAGGCTAGGCTTGGCTTAGCTACACTTAGTTTGGCTAGGGTAAGCTTGGCTCTGCTTATGTAGGCTTGGTTTGGCTTGGCTTAGCTAGGCTAGGCTAGGCTTAGCTTCGCTAGGCTTGGTTTGGCTTGGCTTTTCATGGCTAGGCTTGGTTTGGCTTAACCTGGCTAGGCTAGGCTTGGCTTACCTTGGCTTGGCTTGGCTTGGCTTGGCTAGGCTAGGCTTGGCTAAGCTTGGCTCGGCTAGGCTAGTCTTGGCTTGGCTTGGCTAGGCTTGCCTTAGCTTGGCTAGGCTAGGTTTGGGTTGGCTTTACTTGGCTTAGTTCGATAGGTTCGGTTCGGTAAGGTTTGGATCGATTCGGTAGGGTTTAGCCTAGCCTAGCCTAGCTTATCAAAGCTAATCCAAGCTAATCAAAGACAAGCCAAGCCAAGCCTAGCGAAGCCAAGCCAAGTCATGCAAAGCAAAGCCAAGCCAAGCCTAGCCTAGTCGAGCCAAACCAAGCCAAGCTAAGCCTAACCTAGACAAGCTAAGCTAAACCTAGCCAAGCCAAGCCAAGACTAGACGATATAGTTGTTAGAAACAAGAACACAGATAACAACTCACATCACCCAAGTTCAAGACCTAATACTTACCGCAAGCCATAGTGTACAACTAAATCATCACCCGCACTTAATTGGCTTGGCACTTGATGCCTGCAAAAAAAACAAAAAGAAAAATCAAAAACAGAAAAAAAATCAGAATAACCTTATATACAAGAACGGGAAAGAGTAAAATCTAAGGGGACCACGAGAAGTTTTTTTTTGTAAACAAAATATGACGGGGATAACAAGAAAGGTCCAACAGGGTCCCTTGCCGAGCCTTTTGGCATTTGGCAACATCGTCCGACAGGGTCCCCTCCTTGATGGGCCTTTTCCTTCCGGCGACGACCGTATCGACGAACCATATTCTATTCAGATCCAAAAAAACACGAACTAATGAGCCTCGAAGCCCGTAAGGAACAAATCAAGCTCGAATTGGGCTGAGATACATATTGTCTTCCTTTCTTTACCATACGATTTGATTGATCCACATTAATTGCAGGCCAAATCTAACTCAATCACCTAAAATTAATCTTTATTTTATTTCTAATTCCATCTCACACATAATTTTAATGTTTGTATTGGCCAAAGTTTTCACAAAGAATAGCATAATATTAGCCAAAGTAACAAAGAATAGCATAATATTAGCCAAAGTAATATTGGCCGAGCCGAGCCGGCGAGCCGAGCCGAGTAGTGTGTGTAGTGTATTGCGTGTAGTGTGTGTAGTGTATTGTGGAGCTCCCAGCAGCTCCTGATCATTCACATGATCACGTCCCCCTCCATGGGACTCACTGGTACTTGCACTTGGACTTCTTCCTTAATGGTATACAACCTCCATATGCTGATGATTAAGGCTTTCATCCAATGTAAGCTCCGATGCACACACAAAGACCCGCCTCTACGGTACCACGACATTCACGCCTCTGCGGTACCAATGCCGAAGAGAAAGTTCTGATAATCCATGTCGCTGAATTCCGATAGCGCCTTGGCCGATTTTGCTTAGAGGAAAGAAGACTAGAAGAAGAAAGAAGTATCCCGCACGCACGCCGTCGCCGCCCTCGCCCGCGGGTAATATTATATTATATTTTAATACCGAGCGTTACGCACTGTGCATATCGCCCGGTACCGGTCCCGTATCGGTACCGACAATATGTCGATACACCGGTACAGGCTGGTAAGTCAAACCATGCTTTAATATATTAATATTTAATATTATATTATAAAAATATTATATTATATTTTAATGTATCGACATATGCACTGCACGTACCGCCCGGTACTTACCAATACCAAGATAATCTCGATACATCGGTACAGACTGATATATAAAACCTTGATAATGACATGACATTATTGTGGCACATTGTGTCAAAACCTTCTATTTACAGCCACCACTCTAATGAAAATGTAGTCAATGAAAAGAGCACATGAAAAGGTTTCAGGAAATTAGCAACGTGTAGATTGTAGAGATAGCACACCAAAATTATCATAATGGAGTTCATACTGAGGTACATAAAGGCAACCTGAACAAAGGCTAACTTAATAATGGGAACTCAACTTCAACAGGACAGAAAACATACCTAGTTAAGTTTTTTCTTGATCGAACATTGAAACCACCTCATTTCAGCATTATAGAATTGATCTTCATGACATGAATATCCAAAGTGATCAGACAATTCATGAACAAATCAATGTTTTTATGTATAGGTCCTAAATGTTGAAGAATCCAGTCAACAGAAACAGACAGACCTGTTTCTTCTTCTATGACAATCATGCAAGTAGCATGAGGCCCATTCTCCAATGACAAACACAAGGTTAAACTACAGTTTGACTACCATAATCTAGACGTAGCACACAATAAATCTCTAACACAAATAATAACTAGAGTTTGCAAATCAAATATATTGGATACCCTTCCTGATTTGGACACTATGTAACACCGAAGGTTCTAGTTAAGTTGGACATCGGTATGCTTGTAAATGCTTAATGTAAACTTAGATGTATAACTTTACATTGCTCTTAATATTCATGTTGTACTCAATTACAAGAACAATAAGAGGCTTAATGAAGGTATTTTTCGGAGAAACTAAAAAGTTAACATTGCAGTGGCACGAATCATTGTTGTCCATCACAATTTGGATATGAGAAGCTAAATGATTCTACTGCACATCATACTCGATGCAAATATTTACTCTGGAGAAGTATGATAATTACAGTGTAAAATCATGATCCAAGTCATATCCTCTTAAAGCAAAAAAAATATGATCAAACATAAGATATGATTAAAACCAGAAATTGGTGAAAATAATTGTCAACTCCTACTTACCGGTGGCTCCACTAGAATGAGATAAGTCGTAAAGAAAGTCCATGCTGGAAAGCTCTGTTGATGCCTGATGTAGCATTCAGAAGCTAATAAGAACCTGAAGTTATATAAAGAAAAATCGAATGACTTCATCTCCGACATTGAAAGGCAACTTGCCTGTTCCTTCGAGTCGGCAACATTGGGTCGCACATCAATGTCACCACTTTGCACACATTCTCCATCTCCAGAGGTATTCAAAAGGATTGATTGTTCAGCCTGAAATGGTTGTTGAACTGCATTCATTTCAGAGTGAGTAGGCTATGTTTGGTTGCAGCCAGAGCAGAGGGTGGAGGCACAGAATGATTCATCGACTCCGAGTTCTTTGTCATCATGTTGTGAATTAGCTGTTGGCCTAAAGCTATGAACAGGTCCTAGTGACATGAAAATTTACACTTAAAGAGCAGGGTGTCAAAATAAATTAATCTTAATGTTTAAAAGTTAATCCAATTTGTAACACAACCAGGATTACCGGTCGTCTTCAAGTGACCATTAGGAAAATCCAAGCTAAAGCACATATCTGCATCCTGAAGCAATAAGATTTTACTAATGTAGTGTTTGTCGACCATAGAAGTGACAACTCAACAATGCAAGATTTGTATGTGTATTTGTGTAAAAAGCAATGAATATGACAAAAAGAATCAACCCTAAGAACCTAGATTTTAGGGTTTGTTGTTAACGGTTAGGGCTTAGAGTGGACACTAATGCCCAAGAATCAACCCTAAAGCCCAGAGAGTAGGGTTTGTTGTTAACAATTAGGGTTTAGAGTGAACAATTTGGGTTTAGGGTGAACACTAAGGCCCAAGAATCAACCCAAAAGCCCACATTTTATGGTTTATTGTGAACAAATTGGGTTAAGAGTGAATGTTTAGGGTTCAGAGTGAACATTAAGGCCCAAGAATCAACCCTAAAAACCATTGTTTAGGGTTTATTGTTAATAGTTGGGGTTTAGAGTGAACATTTAGTGTTTATAGATTAGGGTTTCGACATTAGGTTTTAGAAAATAAGGTTTTGAATTTAGCGTTTTCCGAAAAAAATTTAGAATTTTGTTGTTAAAACCCTAATCTCAATACCGTAGAAGCAAAACCCTAATCCCAAAACCCTGGAAACCCTAAACCCTAAACCATGAGATTTTAGGATTTAGAGATGAGGGTTTAGAGTGGTTAGACTGGTGTAGAGAGTAAGAATGTTGGTGAAAGATGGACAGTTTTGAGGGTTTAGACCGGCTAAACTAGAGGGATCAAACCCTATGGTTTTGGGGTGGTATTCAAGATCTCTAGCATAGAAAAATTAAAAAAATCTGAAAAAATAGGGGAAGGAAGAGATTGAAGAAAGAAAACGGTGACAACTTGCGGAAGTGAAATTGGATGAAAATTGACGATGGAAACAAAAAGTAAAAAATTAAGGGGCTTAGAGGCCGATTTTGGGGATGAAAAACCCCGCAAAACAACTACAGAAAGAATGGCACAGTCATATCATGATGAATGAAAGCGTACTTTGTTTGAGACAGTTGTGTTCAGATGCAACTTGTTAGAAAACCAAGGTAGCAGCCAAATCTAAAGATCAGAAATATGATCGACAGAAAAAAAGAATGGAAGCCTACTTTCTTTGAGACGGTTGTGTTCAGATGCAACTTGTTAGAAAACCAAGCTAGCAGTGAAATCTAAAGAGTTTTAAATTGACAGAGAAGTAAAAGACAAGGGAAGACCACTTACCATGCTCTGATTGTGCCTATTTCTAAGAGTTTTACAAGACAAGAATTCTCCATCCCACCCTCAATCTAATGTTAGTCATGTGATGCAAGTCCAATCATTACAAAACATTGTGTTCGTAAGCAAAGAAACTGAAATGACGATGCTAGGAACTCAGAATGGCAAAAGTTAAAGCGATAACAGAATTCGTACATGTGAATGAGGTTGAAGCATCCATAACTATCAGAACTCATTTGTATGGGCATCTTTAGAGAACATACCGCTACAATTTTAGTATCATTCATTAAGAAGGAGAAACATGGACCATTTAGTGGTTGTTTGTTTTTGTAATCTTAGAATGTAATAAGAATGAGAACAAGCAGAAATAGAATTGATGACACAACACAGTTTGACGCATGAACTCGTTACAATATTGTGACAGCACAAATGCACAGAAAGTTAAGAAATTAAAATCGGAACATGGTTAAAAAATGTGGACACAAGTGTCAAAGTCTATGCCAAAAGAAATATAAGCTACACCTAAATGAAGTTAAACAAACATTATCTTTTAAACTAACCATTCCATCGAAACCATTTAGTTCAGTTAGTCTTTTTAACAAATCGTCTATGCCAAAAGAAATATAAGCTACACCTAAATGAAGTTAAACAAACATTATCTTTTAAACTAACCATTCCATCGAAACCATTTAGTTCAGTTAGTCTTTTTAACAAATCGTCCAAAAGTTTTCATATGAAAAGACAAAAAGTTCAGTACAAAATTTGACATGAACTTTAACTGTCAAGAATTGTCGTACAGTAGATAATTTCAATAATCAATTTATTTAAATCGTGTAGAATAATAAAGACATTGATGAACTGTCTAACTCTTACCTTTATTTTTTCTGGTACTGTAGTACGATGCAGTACTCTTACAAGCTCTGATTAGAGCTCCATGCATGCCCCACTTGGCTGGCAGAATGCCTAATGTTTAACAAAACAGGATCCTCACTAATCTGATCATAATGTTGCATACAAATTAGCTGGATTTTAGTAAACACTTGTTGGTTCAGTACAGAAACAATTAATATAAACAGAAATATAAAGATACATCATCATGAAAGCACATCATAAAAATAACTCAATTTCTTGGCTTGGCTTGGCTAGGGTAGGCTAGGCTTGGCTTGGCTTGGCTAGGCTAGGCTTGGCTTGGCTAGGTTAGGCTTAGCTTTGCTAGGCTAGGGGAGGCCTGGCATGGCTTGGTTTGGTTTGGCTAGGCTAGGCTTGGTTTGGATAGGCTAGGCCTGGCGTGGCTTGGCTTTGCATGGCTAGTCTTGGCTTACCCTACCGAACTTTACCGAACCCCGCTGAATCGCACCGAACCTAAACGCATCGCACCGAACCGAATCGAATCGCCCCGCACCGCATCGCACCAAACTGCATCGAATCGAATCGAAAAGAACAGAACTCTATCAAATCGAACCCAACCCCACCAAACCCAATCGAAACAAACTGAACTCCACCAAACTCCACCGGACCTAGCCGAATCGAATCAAGTGGAACCGAGTCGAACTAAGCCGAACCGAACTGAGTCGAGCCGTACTGACCCTAACGAATCGAACTGAACCGAACCTAACCGAACAGAATCAAACCGAACGAAATCGAAGCTAAGCCGAGCCAAGCCAAGCTAAGCCAAGCCAAGCCAAGCTAAGCCTAGCTTAGCCAAGCCAAACCAAGCGAAACCTTGCCTAGCCAAACCAAGCCAAGCAAAGCAAAGCCAAGCCAAGCCTAGCTGAGCCAAGCTAAGCCTAGCCAAGCCTAGCCTAACCAAGCCAAGCCTAGCCAAGCCTAGCCTAGCCAAGCCAAGCCATGCAAAGCGAAGCCAAGCCAAGCCAAGCCTAGCCGAGCCAAGCTAATCCATGCCAAGCCTAGCCTAGCCAAGCTAAGCCAAGCATAGCTAAGCCAAGCCAAGCCATGCAAAGCAATGCCAAGCCAAGCCTAGCCTAGCCGAGCCAAGTAAGCCAAGTCAAGCTAAGCCAAGCAAAGCCAAGCCTAGCCTAGCAAAGCCAAGCCAAGCCTATCCAAGCTCAGTCTAGCCAAGCTTAGCCTAGCTAAGCTTAGCTTAGCCTATAGACAAAGTTGTAGAGGAACACCTTTGGCATCTCTGTTAATTCCTTATAAGGCTAGGGTAGGCTTGGCTTAGCTACACTTAGCATGGCTAGGGTAGGCTTGGATTAGCTAGGCTTGGTTATGCTTGGCTTGGCTTGGCTATGCTTGGTTTGGCTTGGCTTTACTTGGCTCAGTTTGGTGGGGTTCAGTTTGATAGGGTTTGGATGGATTCAGTAGGGTTTAGCTAAGCCTAGCCTAGCCTATCAAAGCTAAGTCTAGCTAAGCCAAGACAAGTCAAACCAAGCCTAGCCTAGCCAAACCAAGCCAAGCAAAGCAAAGCAAAGCCAAGCCAACCCAAGCCTAGCTGAGCTAAGCCAAGCCTAGCCAAGCTAAGCTAAGCCAAGCCTAGCCAAGCTAAGCCTAGACTACCCAAGCTAAGCCTAGCCTAGCCAAGTCATGCAAAGCAAATCGAAGCCAAGCCAAGCCTAGCCTAGCAAAGCCAAGCCAAGCCAAGTCAAGCCAAGTCTATCCAAGCTAAGTCTAGCCAAGCCTAGCCCAGCTAAGCTTCGCTTAGCCTATAGACAAAGTTTTTTAGGAACACCTTTGGCCTATCTGGTAATTCCTTATAAGGCAAGGCTAGGCTAGGCTTGGCTTAGCTACACTTAGTTTGGCTAGGGTAAGCTTGGCTCGGCTTATGTAGGCTTGGTTTGGCTTGACTTAGCTAGGCTTGGCTTGGCTAGGCTAGACTAGGCTTAGCTTCGCTAGGCTTGGTTTGGCTTGGCTAGGCTTGGTTTGGCTTGGCTTTTCATGGCTAGGCTTGGTTTGGCTTAACCTGGCTAGGCTAGGCTTAGCTTGGCTAGGCTTGGCTTGGCTTGGCTAGGCTAGGCTTGGCTAAGCTTGGCTCGGCTAGGCTAGTCTTGGCTTGGCTTTGCTCGGCTAGGCAAGCCAAGCCAAGCCTAGCCTAGCCGAGCCAAGTCAAGCTAAGCCAAGCAAAGCCAAGCCTAGCCTAGCAAAGCCAAGCCAAGCCTATCCAAGCTCAGTCTAGCCAAGCTTAGCCTAGCTAAGCTTAGCTTAGCCTATAGACAAAGTTGTAGAGGAACACCTTTGGCATCTCTGTTAATTCCTTATAAGGCTAGGGTAGGCTTGGCTTAGTAGCTACACTTAGCATGGCTAGGGTAGGCTCGGATTAGCTAGGCTTGGTTATGCTTGGCTTGGCTTTACTTGGCTCAGTTTGGTGGGGTTCAGTTTGGTAGGGTTTGGATTGATTCAGTAGGGTTTAGCTAAGCCTAGCCTAGCCTATCAAAGCTAAGCCTAGCTAAGCCAAGACAAGTCAAACCAAGCCTAGCCTAGCGAAGCCTAGCCTAGCCAAACCAAGCCAAGCAAAGCAAAGCAAAGCCAAGCCAACCCAAGCCTAGCCGAGCTAAGCCAAGCCTAGCCAAGCTAAGCCTAGACTACCCAAGCTAAGCCTAGCCTAGCCAAGTCATGCAAAGCAAATCCAAGCCAAGCCAAGCCTAGCCTAGCAAAGCCAAGCCAAGCCTAGCCCAGCTAAGCTTCGCTTAGCCTATAGACCAAGTTTTTTGGGAACACCTTTGGCCTATCTGGTAATTCCTTATAAGGCAAAGCTAGGCTAGTCTTGGCTTAGCTACACTTAGTTTGGCTAGGGTAAGCTTGGCTCGGCTTATGTAGGCTTGGTTTGGCTTGGCTTAGCTAGGCTTGGCTTGGCTAGGCTAGGCTAGGCTTAGCTTCGCTAGGCTTGGTTTAGCTTGGCTAGGCTTGGTTTGGCTTGGCTTTTCATGGCTAGGCTTGGTTTGGCTTAACCTGGCTAGGCTAGGCTTAGCTTAGCTAGGCTTGGCTTACCTTGGCTTGGCTTGGCTAGGCTAGGCTTGGCTAAGCTTGGCTCGGCTAGGCTAGTCTTGGCTTGGCTTGGCTTTGCATGGCATGGCTAGGCTAGGCTTGCCTTAGCTTGGCTAGGCTAGGCTAGGATTGGGTTGGCTTTACTTGGCTTAGTTCGATAGGTTCGGTTCGGTAAGGTTTGGATCGATTCGGTAGGGTTTAGCCTAGCCTAGCCTAGCTTATCAAAGCTAATCCTAGCTAAGCAAAGACAAGCCAAGCCAAGCTAAGCCTAACCAAGCCTAGCCAAGCCAAGCCAAGCCTAGCGAAGCCAAGCCAAGTCATGCAAAGCAAAGCCAAGCCAAGCCTAGCCTAGCCGAGCCAAACCAAGCCAAGCTAAGCCTAACCTAGACAAGCCAAGCTAAACCTAGCCAAGCCAAGCCAAGCCTATCCAAGCTACGTCTAGCCAAGCCTAGCCTAGCTAAGCTTAGCTTAGCATATCGACAAAGTTGTAGAGGAACACCTTTGAACTCTCTGGTAAATCCTTATAAGGCAAGGCTAGGCTAGGCTTGGCTTAGTTATACTTAGCTTGGCTAGGGTAGGCTTGCCTTGGTTTGGCTAGTCTAGTCTTGCCTAGGCTAGGCTTGCCTTGGCTAGGATTGGCTTGGCATAGCTTAGCTAGGCTCGGCTAGGCTTGGCTTTGCTTGGTTTGGCTAGGCTAGGCTAGGCTTGAATAGGCAAGGCCTGGTTTGGCTAGGCTAGGCTGCGCTTGGCTTGGCTAGGCTAGACTTGGCTTAGCTTGGCTAGGCTTGGTTTGGCTTGGCTTTGCATGGCTAGGCTTGGCTTGGCTTGGCTTTTCATGGCTAGGGTTTAGCCTAGCCTAGCCTAGCTTATCAAAGCTAATCCTAGCTAAGCAAAGACAAGCCAAGTCAAACTAAGCCTAGCCTAGCCTAGCCTAGCCAAGCCAATTCAAGCGTAGCCAATCCAAGCATATCCAAGCTAAGTCTAACCAAGCCTAGCCTAGCTAAGCTTAGCTTAGCCTACCGACAAAGTTATAGAGGAATACCTTTGAACTCTCTGGTAATTCCTTATAAGGCAAGGCTAGGCAAGGCTTGGCTTAGTTATACTTAGCTTGGCTAGGGTAGGCTTGCCTTGGCTATGCTAGGCTAGGCTAGGCTTGCCTTGGCTAGGATTGGCTTGGCTTAGTTTAGCTAGGCTTAAGCCAAGCCAAGCCTAGCCTAGCCAAGCCATGTCTAGCGAAGCATAGCCTAGCCAAGCCAAGCCATGAAAAGCAAAGTCAAGCCAAGCCTAGCCGAGCCAAGCTAACCAAGTCTAGCCAAGCCAAGCCAAGCCAAGCCTAGCGAAGCCAAGCCAAGCCATGCAATGCAACGCCAAGCCTAGCCTAGCCGAGCCGAGCCGAGCCGAGCCAAGCCAAGTCAAGCCAAGCCATGCAATGCAAAGCCAAGCCAAGCCAAGCCTAGCCGAGCCAAGCCAAGCCAAGCCAAGCCAAGATAAGCCAAGCCAAGCCTACTGAAGCCAAGCCAAGCCATGCAAAGCAAAGCCAAGCCAAGCTAAGCCAAGCCGAGCCTAGCCTAGACAAGCCAAGCTAAGCCTAGCCAAGCCTAGCCTAGCTAAGCTTAGCTTAGCCTATCGACAAAGTTGTAGAGGAACACCTTTGAACTCTCTAGTAATTCTTTATAAGGCAAGGCTAGGTAAGGCTTGGCTTAGTTACACTGAGCTTGGCTAGGGTAGGCTTAGCTTGGCTAAGTTAGGCTTGGCTTGGTTAGGCTTAGCTTGGCTAGGCTTGGCTTGGCTTGGCTTGGCTAGGCTTGGCTTGGCTAGGCTTGGCTAGGCTTGGCTTGGCTTGGCTTTGCATGGCTAGGCTAGGCTAGGCTAGGCTTAGCTTAGCTTAGCTTAGCTTAGCTAGTTTGGCTTGGCATGGCTTGGCTCAGTTCGATAGTTTCGGTTCGATATTTGGATCGATTCAGTAGGGTTTATCCTAGCCTAGCCTAGCTTATCAAAGCTAATCCTAGGCTAGGCATGGTTTGGCTTGGCTTTGCATGGCTACGCTTGGTTTGGCTAGCCAAGCCAAGCTATGCAAAGTGAAACCAAGCCAAGCCTAGCCAAGTCATGCAAAGCAAAGCCAAGCCAAGCCTAGCCTAGCCTTGCCAAGCTAAGCCAAGCCTAGTCGAGCCGAGCCAAGCCAAGCATGGCTAGGATTGGGTTTGGTGGGGTTGGGTTCGATTCGATAGAGTTCTGTTCTTTTCGATTCGATTCGATGCAGTTTGGTGCGATGCGGGGCGATTCGATTCGGTGCGATGCGTTTAGGTTCGGTTCGATTCAGTGGGGTTCGGTAGGGTAAGCAAAGCCAAGCCAAGCCTTGCCATGCAAAGTCAAGCCAAACCAAGCCAAGCCAAGCCAAGCCTAGCCAAACCTAGCCTAGCCAAGCCTAGGGTTGGCTTTGCTTGGCTAGTCAGTGCTAGGCTTGGCGTGGCTTGGCTTTGCATGACTAGGGTTGGCTTTGCTTACCCTATCGAACTTTACCGAACCCCACTGAACCTAAACGCATCGCACCGACTAGGGTTTAGGGTTAGGCTTGGCGTGGCTTGGCTTACCATGACTAGGGTTTAGGGTTGATTCTTGGGCATTAGTGTCCACTCTAAGCCCTAACCGTTAACAATAAACCCTAAAATCTAGGTTCTTAGGGTTGATTCTTTTTTTTCATATTCATTGCTTTTTACACAAATACACATACAAATCTTGCATTGTTGAGTTGTCACTTCTATGGTGGACAAACACTACAGTAGGGTTTGTTGTTAACAATTAGGGTTTAGAGTGAACAATTTGGGTTTAGAGTGAACAATTTGGGTTTAGGGTGAACACTAAGGCCCAAGAATCAACCCAAAAGCCCACATTTTATGGTTTATTGTGAACAAATTGAGTTAAGAGTGAATGTTTAGGGTTCAGAGTGAACATTAAGGCCCAAGAATCAACCCTAAAAACCATTGTTTAGGGTTTATTGTTAATAGTTGGGGTTTAGAGTGAACATTTAGTGTTTATAGATTAGGGTTTCGACATTAGGTTTTAGAAAATAAGGTTTTGAATTTAGCGTTTTCCGAAAATTTTTTAGAATTTTGTTGTTAAAACCCTAATCTCAATACCGTAGAAGCAAAACCCTAATCCCAAAACCCTGGAAACCCTAAACCCTAAACCATGAGATTTTAGGATTTAGAGATGAGGGTTTAGAGTGGTTAGACTGGTGTAGAGAGTAAGAATGTTGGTGAAAGATGGACAGTTTTGAGGGTTTAGACCGGCTTAACTAGAGGGATCAAACCTTATGGTTTTGCGGTGGTAGTCAAGATCTCTATCATAGAAAAATTAAAAAAATCTGAAAAAATAGGGGAAGGAAGAGATTGAAGAAAGAAAACGGTGACAACTTGCGGAAGTGAAATTGGATGAAAATTGACGATGGAAACAAAAAGTAAAAAATTAAGGGGCTTAGAGGCCGATTTTGGGGATGAAAAAACCCGCAAAACAACTACAGAAAGAATGGCACAGTCAGATCATGATGAATGGAAGCGTACTTTGTTTGAGACAGTTGTGTTCAGATGCAACTTGTTAGAAAACCAAGGTAGCAGCCAAATCTAAAGATCAGAAATATGATCGACAGAAAAAAAGAATGGAAGCCTACTTTCTTTGAGACGGTTGTGTTCAGATGCAACTTGTTAGAAAACCAAGCTAGCAGTGAAATCTAAAGAGTTTTAAATTGACAGAGAAGTGAAAGACAAGGGAAGACCACTTACCATGCTCTGATTGTGCCTATTTCTAAGAGTTTTACAAGACAAGAATTCCCCATCCCACCCTCAATCTAATGTTAGTCATGTGATGCAAGTCCTATCATTACAAAACATTGTGTTCGTAAGCAAAGAAACTGAAATGACGATGCTAGGAACTCAGAATGGCAAAAGTTAAAGCGATAACAGAATTCGTACATGTGAATGAGGTTGAAGCATCCATAACTATCAGAACTCATTTGTATGGGCATCTTTAGAGAACATACCGCTACAATTTTAGTATCATTCATTAAGAAGGAGAAACATGGACCATTTAGTGGTTGTTTGTTTTTGTAATCTTAGAATGTAATAAGAATGAGAACAAGCAGAAATAGAATTGATGACACAACACAGTTTGACGCATGAACTCGTTACAATATTGTGACAGCACAAATGCACAGAAAGTTAAGAAATTAAAATCGGAACATGGATAAAAATGTGGACACAAGTGTCAAAGTTGCACCTAAATGAAGTTAAACAAACATTATCTTTTAAACTAACCATTCCATCGAAACCATTTAGTTTAGTTAGTATTTTTAACAAATCGTCCAAAAGTTTTCATATGAAAAGACAAAAAGTTCAGATTTGGGATCATAATACATTAGATTAACGGCCTTGACAAGTTAATCTAATGTATTTCATCATGATCCCAAATTGCGAGGCCACCTTTGCTATCGATTATGATACTGTAAATTATCGGTTGAAAAGGGGTAACACCAAACCTTTTTATTGGATTACTTTACCATTTGTATGTTACAATATAAGTTTGGATCTCTTAGCTGTACATTTTTATTTACAAGGCATATGAGATTTGAGAAGTCTTAGAACTCCAGTAGTCTAAGAATTCAGAATTAACCACAAGTGAAGATCCATCCTTAAATCTCAGACCACAAAAGAAGTTTGTGAAGCATAGCAACCACAACATAACGCTGCATTTGATTACGTCTTATGGGAACATGTCTCTGAATCTCACTTGTTTTTTTTTCAATTTCATTGTTGCTACAATGATTAAACACCTGTCCAGTAATCAAGTTGTTTGGTATGTAGTCAATTAAAAATGGCAACAATAAAGATGTTTTATTGTTGCCATTTTTAATTGAGGATACAAGTTGTTTGGTATGTAGTCAATTAAAAATGGCAACAATAAAGATGTTTTAGCATATGCAGCATGTATACCTGTCCAGTAGTGAATCATGCAGGCATCACATCGGTTCTTGACATTAATCTAGCCAAGACGAAGGGCATCACATAAAAAAACCATAACAGACGATCAAAGAGAGGTCCGGCATTGCATGAAGCCACCCAAGAGGAGCAGCAACACATCAATAACCGACATGAAGCTATCCAACAGAACAGGCAGTGCATCAACAACCGACATCAAGGTACCAAAGAAAACAAGAATAGAATCTGTCACTATTAGCATCGGTGTTGCAAGGGACCAGTAATGGAAGCAACAGGAAGAAACTAAAACAGGGTTGAGAAATTAAAACATTTTGGAAAAGTGACGGACAATAGAATCTGTCACTATTAGCATCGGTGTTGCGTAAGACAAGTTCTCTTTCAGATGCCAAAGGCTTCCCACAGAAAAAATAAACATTTTAGAAAAATAGGTATTTTAAAATCTATTAGTACATTATCAAATGCTAGATAAAATGATAAACATCCATTGCACTCAAATTAAATGGTCAACATTCATGATCAAAAGAACATACAAAAGGTTGCTATAAATTATTCAATGTCCACAAATATCCTACTTTAATGTAAATGAGATTTGGAAGATTCAAACCTGATGAAGCCAACTAACATGTCACCAACATAACGTAAAGGATCATGTGCACTTATAAATCGTCTGAATAGTGCATGGTGCCTCATATTTGCAATCTAGTGGCAGAGACAGTGTAAGCATTTAAATAGAATCCAGAAGAAGAAACAATAAGAAGCCAGAGACCAATTCTCACCTCTTCTGCACAGTACTTGAAAAGAACAGGCCTTTCTTTAAGGCAACAAATATTCGTCTTTAAAAGATCACTAACTTCAGGATTATCATTATCACCCAATTTCTTACACTCAGCTTGAACCCACCTGCATATGTAAGAATAATCAGATAAAGATTATTTTCTGCCAGTCGAGGAACACTTGTGCATTTGAGTTTCATGTGTATCCCTGTCTAAAATTGATCCTTTTGACATTCTTTAACTTGTTTCCTTTTCTAACTAAAATTTCATTACCTATGAAAACAATTATTCAGGAAGCCGAACTGTACTTTCCAGCTGAGCATTTTAAGTGTATGCACAAGGATGCTCACATGCATTCTTTATAACAGCGTCTATACATATAAAATACATGTAAATAAAATTTCGATGGTCAAGGAGTTCTCGGATGTATTTCCAGATGACTTGACTGGACTTCCTCCAAACAAGAAGGTAAATTTTGCCATTGATTTGGTCCCAAAGACGACTTTAATATGTAAGCCTCCCTATAGAATAGCACTACTCGAGCAAGTGGAATTGAAGAAACAATTGCAAGAACTATTAGATAAAGGATTCATTCGAGGTGCTTCGATGTTGTTAGTTAAAAAGAATTATGGAACGTTAAGGTTTTGGTTATAAAAATTCACTACTCAGCATTAATGATTTTTTGGTCATAAAAAATAAGAATTCACTACTCATAATTAATTATTTGTTTGGTCAATAACAAGATGCACAAATATTCTCCAATATTGATCTGAGGCGGGGTTACAATTAATTGAAGATCAAGAAAGAAGATATCTTAAGAAAAATCACTTTGAACAAGATATTAGAGCTTGTAAACTAGTTTTGACGGTATCATTCACGTTTCTAATAAGAAAGCAAAAGTTTTGTTTCACCCGGGTTCAAATCTATCATTTATTTCATAATGTTTTACTTGCCACTTGAGCATTCAACTTAGACCACTGGATGTAAACTTAGATGTATAACTTTGACATTGCTCTAAATTCTTCATGTTGTACTCAATTACAAGAACAATAAGAGGATTAATGAAGAAATTCTAGGAGAAACTAAAAAGGTAACATTGAAGTGGCACGAAGAAGTATGATAATTACAGTGTAAAATCGTGATCCAACTCATATCCTCTTAAAGCAAAAAAAATATGATCAATCATAAGATATGATTAAAACCAGAAATTAGTCAAAATAATTGTCAACTCCTAGTTACCGGTGGCTCCACTAGAATGAGATAAGTCATAAAGAAAGTCCATGATGTAGCATTCAAAAGCTAATAAGAACCTGAACTTATATAAAGAAAAATCAAATAACTTCATCTCCGACATTGAAAGGCAACTTGCCTGTTCCTTTGACTCGAGGCCATTGGGTCGCACGTCAATGTCACCACTTTGCACACATTCTCCATCTTTGGAGGTATTCAAAGGGATCGATTGTTCAGCCTGAAATGGTTGAGCTGCATTCATTTCAGAGTGAGTAGGCTCTGTTTGGTTGCAGCCAGAGCAGAGGGTCGAGCCACAAAATGATTCATCGACTCCGAGTTCTTTGTCATAATGTTGTGAATTAGCTTTTGGCCTAAAGCTATCAATGGGTCCTAGTGACATGAAAATTTACACTTAAAGAGCAGGGTGTCAAAATAAACAAATTTTAATGTTAAAAAGTTAATCCAATTTGCAACACGACCAGGATTACCAGTCGTCTTCAAGTGACCATTAGGAATCCAAGATGAAGCACATATCTGCATCCTGAAGCACTAAGATTTTACTAATGTAGCGTTTGTCCACCATAGCAGTGACAACTCAACAATGCAAGATTTGTATGTGTATTTTACTAAGGTAGCGTTTATCGTCAATATTAATAGAAGTTACAAAAATCCAGAATATCAGTGCTAGTAGATTTTGGCAAACATCGACCAAAAAAATTCAAAACCTAACTTGATCTTCGTAAAACGTAAGATGAGTCCTCCTATAAGAAAACAGCAAAACATCAATGAGCTTCAAAGAGAAACATGGCCCACATGTACCTACCACCTGTCAAACACAAAAGTTTTGTAATGGTAACCAATTTGAAGCATAAACATCTTAAAGTATAAGAAGGAACGTACACCTTGCACCCTCGGAAGGTATGGTGATGGTCTATTGAATTCAACAAAGAATGGAACTCCAACGAAATGTATCATTACATGCTAACATGTCCCGTCGAGAGATCAACAATTGTATTGTGGTTGGATCAAGGAACATTCTATGATCAATCGAACCTTTTCTTTTTTGTCCGTCCTTTTGACATAATAAAGCCAAGGTTGAGGGTTCAAGAATACCAAAACATTCAAGGAATTGTGAAGGATTTAATTTGTAGGTTTTCAAGATGAAGAAACATCCCGCGATGTACTAGGCGACAACAAAAATAAAAGTCTGATAAGAAGATGTGCAACTAAATGTTCACCTCTTTCTTTCGACAAATTAATTTTAAAGAGAACCCTTGTCAACGTGATCAATAGTATTTGTCACAATCATACATATCAAGCGGCTAAAATTTTGTAGGTTCTGATGGATTAGCAAGAAACACATCAAACAAAGAACAAAACCGCCATCACCATCCAACAATTCTTTAACTATCAAGAATTGTCGTACACTTGATAATTACAATAATCAACTTATTTAAATCGTATAGAAAAATAAAAACATTGATGAACTGTCTATATATTACCTTTAGTTTCTTCTGGTACTGTATGTAACATGAACACCCTGTTGATACTTTGTATTTGGAAAGTACCATTTTCTATTTAAAAAGTTCACTATATAGATTGTTGAACTAAAGCTTACAAAGTATTTTTGTATCTGTAAAATATTTAGTAAAGATAACAGTTTGTTGCTTTGTCATTATTCTTTGCTTCTATTATCATCATCTCTTGCACTAACAATTTGCTCTTGGTTTGGGTAGTGATGCTAGCAGTCTTGAAACAAAAAATGATGTGGGTCAGTCGCTCACCAAATTGCAGGGGAAGGCAAGGCAGTCTTCTATCGTCATGCTCTTTCAACCAAAAGTTGCTCCTCCGAGGTCATGCTCGAGCATCTTCCTCAGGTCTTAGGATCGTTCTTCCTCATTGTTGCCCCGTCATCGTCCAAAAACAAAAAATGACACAATCTCTGGATAAATCCAAAGAAATGGGGACGAGAGGTAGAAAAGAAACCTTAATGCAGAGAACCCCAGGAATCAATGAAAGAAAGAAGAAAGACACAAAAGGTGAAACCCACACTGATGGAGATGATGGATCAAACCGGAAAATAAGAAAAGAATTGTAGCGAACAATGAACCCAATAAGGCAGGCATCACATCGATTCTTGACATTAAGCTAGCTATCGATCAAAGAGGTCCGGCATAGCATGAAGCCACCCAAGAGGAGCAGCAACCGACATCAAGCTATCGAACAGAACAGGCACATCAACAACCGACATCAAGGTACCAAAGAATACAAGAATAGCATCAAGAAAAGGACATGGAGCCACCAAAGAAAACAGGAACGGAGGCGAGGTCAAGAATCAACCAACGAAACATTTTGTATTCCTGAAACAATCAAGCAGAAGCATAACCCTAAAACGAAGAAACGAAATAGGAACATTGGGGATCGGGGCTTACGGGACGAGGCCGGCCTGTTGTTGGAGAAGGCGGATGTGGGACTTGTCGCGCTTGTACGCGGCGAGGGTGCGTTTGGAACACAGAATAAACGACGGATAGGGTGCAACAATACCTTTTCGTCCTCAAACAATCGAGCAAAACCCGAACCGTAACCCTAAAACCAAGAAACGAAATAGGAATCATGGGCATCCCTCGCGATCTCCTCCTCCAAGAACCCCTCGCGATCGATTTCCTCTCCCGTCTTGATCTGTCCTTCCCTCTCACCATCCAACATAAGGATTCACGATAAAACAATGTGTAATGTGCGTCATTCGAAACCTAATCAAGAATCCCGATGTTCGCATCCTGCGTTGTTTTCTTCTCCCCTTCAGCTGACGCACGACAATTTCCCCAAGCAGGAAACGAGAAAAGAAAAGGAAGGTAAGAGATGACAACACCGACACGACGCCTTGAAAGGCAGGCCCCGTAGAAATCGACGAGAGATAGGGAGAGAGAAGCGGGGAAGGAACATGGGGATTACCTCGAAAGATTGCAGAATCGTCGGAGGGAGAACCTTGAGAAGGGATTTCTTTTGCCGAGTTGGGTTTTACGGTGGAAGAAGATGCAAAGCCGACGGGTGAGTTGACATCGGGCAGGTACCAACCGGATTGTAATTGGATCGACTACAAACCGGAATATAATGAGCCCAGCCCAGCCAATAAGAAACAAATGAGGCTCGAATTGGGCCGAGAGACATGTTGTCTTCCTTTCTTTACGAGATGATTTGATTGATCCACATTAATTGTAGGTCAAATCTAATTCAGTCATCTAAAACAAACTTTATTTTGTTCAAATTCCATGACACACGTAAATTAAATAGTTAACATTGGCCAAACTTTGTTTCCATCACACAAGAAAGGCTGAAATCTGATAAAATATTATAGTGAAACCTATAATTTTGGGATGATAGTCAAGATCTCTATCTTAAAAAAATAAAAAACATCTGAAAAAATAGGGGAAGGAAGATGTTGAAGAAAGAAAACTATGAAAATTCGCGGAAGTGAATTAGGATGAAAATGGAAAAAACGAAAAATGTTTGAATATTTTTGAAACAAAAAAACCAATTTTTGAGGGGCTTAGAGGGCGATTTTGTGGACGAAAAGAGGGCAAAACAACGAAGTTATTTTGCCAACGGATGCGTCTTCTCCTGCCATTTCCGAAAAGCTATCGTGCGTCCAAAACGGACGATCCCACACGAAGTTACGACCGTTTGAAGTTTTCAGGGTTCGGGATTTCTTTCTCCGTCTTGGGACATCCTTTTGAGGTGAATCCAAGGGCACTGGACCTTTGATTCGAAGGGGAATTGGGGAAAAAAACATGACTGTGTTTGGGGTTCGAATTGTAAGGTTTTTGGGGCTCCAGGGTTTTGGGGTTGCTGTTGACCCAAGAATCAGCTCTAAAGGGCTAACGATTGAACCCGAAACCCTATAGGGTTGGGGGAAACGATGAAATCTTTGGAAATTTTTGGTTGCTGAAACCTAATTTGAAAACCCTAAGATTCAATTGAAAAACCCTAATTGCAAAACCCTAATCTCCAAACCCTAATCTCGACCGTTCACTAAGCCCCAACAATCAACCCTACGACCTATAAGGTTAAAAGTGAGGGTTAATAGTGAACATTGGACCTTTGAAAAATCAACTGTAAGACCTAAAGATTAAGGTTTGTTGTGAAGCTTGAGTTCTATAGTTAACATTTTGGGTCAACTTAGTGTTCACTGAGCCTGAAGAATCAACCCTAAGACCCATAGATTGGGGTTTGTTGTGAAGCATGAGTCCTATTGTTAACATTTAGGGTTAAAGGAGTGTTCACTAGGCCCAAAGAATCAAACCTAGAACCCAGATTTCCAGTCGTATCATTAACATTTTGGGTTTAGGGTAAACTCAAAAACATAATCTCGAAACCCTAATGACCAAACCTTAATAGCAAAACCCTAATCTTAAAACCGTAATGGCGAAACCCTAATATCGAAACCCTAATAGCCAAACATAATTTAGGGTTTAAACCCTCAACCCTCCGTTGTCGAGCAGAAAGTTGACTCCAATTGGGAATTTATTTGGGTCCAAATTGGGCCTCAGAATTGGATTATAATTGGGCTTCAAATTAGATCTGAAATTGGGCAAATGTTGGGCCTACAATTAGTCCAATCATCGGGCCCACATTAGGCTTTAAATTGGGTTGAACATGGGCCTTCAATTTGGTCCACAATTGGGCTTTCAATTTGATCCGATTGGGTATTTATTTGGGTCCAAATTGGGCCTCAGATTTGGATTATAATTGGGCTTCAAATTAGATCTTAAATTGGGCAAATGTTGGGCCTACAATTAGTCCAATCGTCGGGCCCAAATTAGGCTTGAAATTGGGTTGAGCATGGGTCTTCAATTTGGTCCACAATTGGGCTTTCAATTTGATCCGATTGGGTATTTATTTGGGTCCAAATTGGGCCTCATATTTGGATTACAATTGGGCTTCAAATTAGATCTTAAATTGGGCAAATGTTGGGCCTACAAATAGTCCAATCATCGGGCCCAAATTAGGCTTGAAATTGGGTTGAGCATGGGCCTTCAATTTGGTCCACAATTGGGCTTTCAATTTGATCCGATTGGGTATTTATTTGGGTCCAAATTGGGCCTCATATTTGGATTACAATTGGGCTTCAAATTAGATCTTAAATTGGGCAAATGTTGGGCCTACAATTAGTCCAATCGTCGGGCCCAAATTAGGCTTGAAATTGGGTTGAGCATGGGCCTTCAATTTGGTCCACAATTGGGCTTTCAATTTGATCCGATTGGGTATTTATTTGGGTCCAAATTGGGCCTCATATTTGGATTACAATTGGGCTTCAAATTAGATCTTAAATTGGGCAAATGTTGGGCCTACAATTAGTCCAATCATCGGGCCCAAATTAGGCTTGAAATTGGGTTGAGCATGGGCCTTCAATTTGGTCCACAATTGTGCTTTCAATTTGATCCGATTGGGTATTTATTTGGGTGCAAATTGGGCCTCATATTTGGATTATAATTGGGCTTCAAATTAGATCTTAAATTGGGCAAATGTTGGGCCTACAATTAGTCCAATCGTCGGGCCCACAATAGGCTTGAAATTGGGTTGAACATCGGCCTTCAATTTGGTCCATAATTGGGCTCCAAATTGGCCCTGAAATTGACTCCAAATTGGGCTTCCAATTTGATCCGATTGGTATTTATTTGTGTCTAAATTGGGCCTCAGATTTGTCTGACAATTGGGCTTCAAATTGGACATGAAATTGGGTAACAATTGGGGCTACAATTAGTTCAATCACCGGGCCCATATTAGGATCAAAATTGGGTTCAACTTGGGCCATGAATTTGGTCCAAAATTGGGTTACAAATTCGGCCTGAAATTGTCTTCAAACCTAATTTGAAAACCTAGGGTTTAGGGTTTAGGGTTTAGGGTTTTAGGGTTTAGGGTTTAGTGGCTTTCTAGGGTTTAGGGTTTAGATGGTTTAGAGGGTTTAGATGGTTTAGGGTTTAGGGTTTAGGGTTTAGATGGTTTAGAGGGTTTAGATGGTTTAGGGTTTAGGGTTTAGGGTTTAGATTGTTTAGGGTTTAGGGTTTAGGGTTTAGGGTTTAGGGTTTAGGGTTTAGGGTTTAGATGGTTTAGAGGGTTTAGAGGGTTTAGAGGGTTTAGGGTTTAGGGTTTAGGGTTTAGGGTTTTAGGGTTTAGGGTTTAGTGGCTTTCTAGGGTTTAGGGTTTAGATGGTTTAGAGGGTTTAGGGTTTAGGGTTTAGGGTTTAGGGTTTAGGGTTTAGGGTTTAGGGTTTAGGGTTTAGGGTTTAGGGTTTAGGGTTTAGGGTTTAGGGTTTAGGGTTTAGGGTTTAGGGTTTAGGGTTTAGGGTTTAGGGTTTAGGGTTTAGGGTTTAGGGTTTAGATGGTTTAGAGGGTTTAGGGTTTAGGGTTTTAGGGTTTAGGGTTTAGTGGCTTTCTAGGGTTTAGGGTTTAGATGGTTTAGAGGGTTTAGGGTTTAGGGTTTAGGGTTTAGGGTTTAGGGTTTAGGGTTTAGGGTTTAGGGTTTAGATGGTTTAGAGGGTTTAGAGGGTTTAGGGTTTAGGGTTTAGGGTTTAGGGTTTTAGGGTTTAGGGTTTAGTGGCTTTCTAGGGTTTAGGGTTTAGATGGTTTAGAGGGTTTAGGGTTTAGGGTTTAGGGTTTAGGGTTTAGGGTTTAGGGTTTAGGGTTTAGGGTTTAGGGTTTAGGGTTTAGGGTTTAGGGTTTAGGGTTTAGGGTTTAGGGTTTAGGGTTTAGGGTTTTAGGGTTTAGGGTTTAGTGGCTTTCTAGGGTTTAGGGTTTAGATGGTTTAGAGGGTTTAGGGTTTAGGGTTTAGGGTTTAGGGTTTAGGGTTTAGGGTTTAGGGTTTAGGGTTTAGGGTTTAGGGTTTAGTGGCTTTCTAGGGTTTAGGGTTTAGATGGTTTAGAGGGTTTAGGGTTTAGGGTTTAGGGTTTAGGGTTTAGGGTTTAGGGTTTAGGGTTTAGGGTTTAGGGTTTAGGGTTTAGGGTTTAGGGTTTAGGGTTTAGGGTTTAGGGTTTAGGGTTTAGGGTTTAGGGTTTAGGGTTTAGGGTTTAGGGTTTAGGGTTTAGGGTTTAGGGTTTTAGGGTTTAGGGTTTAGTGGCTTTCTAGGGTTTAGGGTTTAGATGGTTTAGAGGGTTTAGGGTTTAGGGTTTAGGGTTTAGGGTTTAGGGTTTAGGGTTTAGGGTTTAGGGTTTAGGGTTTAGGGTTTAGGGTTTAGGGTTTAGGGTTTAGGGTTTAGGGTTTAGATGGTTTAGAGGGTTTAGGGTTTAGGGTTTTAGGGTTTAGGGTTTAGTGGCTTTCTAGGGTTTAGGGTTTAGATGGTTTAGAGGGTTTAGGGTTTAGGGTTTAGGGTTTAGGGTTTAGGGTTTAGGGTTTAGGGTTTAGGGTTTAGGGTTTAGGGTTTAGGGTTTAGGGTTTAGGGTTTAGGGTTTAGGGTTTAGGGTTTAGGGTTTAGGGTTTAGGGTTTAGGGTTTAGGGTTTAGGGTTTAGGGTTTAGGGTTTAGGGTTTAGGGTTTAGGGTTTAGGGTTTAGGGTTTAGGGTTTAGGGTTTAGGGTTTAGGGTTTAGGGTTTAGGGTTTAGGGTTTAGGGTTTTAGGGTTTAGGGTTTAGTGGCTTTCTAGGGTTTAGGGTTTAGATGGTTTAGAGGGTTTAGGGTTTAGGGTTTAGGGTTTAGGGTTTAGGGTTTAGGGTTTAGGGTTTAGGGTTTAGGGTTTAGGGTTTAGGGTTTAGGGTTTAGGGTTTAGGGTTTAGGGTTTAGGGTTTAGGGTTTAGGGTTTAGGGTTTAGGGTTTAGGGTTTAGGGTTTAGGGTTTAGGGTTTAGGGTTTAGGGTTTAGGGTTTAGGGTTTAGGGTTTAGGGTTTAGGGTTTAGGGTTTAGGGTTTAGGGTTTAGGGTTTAGGGTTTAGGGTTTAGGGTTTAGGGTTTAGGGTTTAGGGTTTAGGGTTTAGGGTTTAGGGTTTAGGGTTTAGGGTTTAGGGTTTAGGGTTTAGGGTTTAGGGTTTAGGGTTTAGGGTTTAGGGTTTAGGGTTTAGGGTTTAGGGTTTAGGGTTTAGGGTTTAGGGTTTAGGGTTTAGGGTTTAGGGTTTAGGGTTTAGGGTTTAGGGTTTAGGGTTTAGGGTTTAGGGTTTAGGGTTTAGGGTTTAGGGTTTAGGGTTTAGGGTTTAGGGTTTAGGGTTTAGGGTTTAGGGTTTAGGGTTTAGGGTTTAGGGTTTAGGGTTTAGGGTTTAGGGTTTAGGGTTTAGGGTTTAGGGTTTAGGGTTTAGGGTTTAGGGTTTAGGGTTTAGGGTTTAGGGTTTAGGGTTTAGGGTTTAGGGTTTAGGGTTTAGGGTTTAGGGTTTAGGGTTTAGGGTTTAGGGTTTAGGGTTTAGGGTTTAGGGTTTAGGGTTTAGGGTTTAGGGTTTAGGGTTTAGGGTTTAGGGTTTAGGGTTTAGGGTTTAGGGTTTAGGGTTTAGGGTTTAGGGTTTAGGGTTTAGGGTTTAGGGTTTAGGGTTTAGGGTTTAGGGTTTAGGGTTTAGGGTTTAGGGTTTAGGGTTTAGGGTTTAGGGTTTAGGGTTTAGGGTTTAGGGTTTAGGGTTTAGGGTTTAGGGTTTAGGGTTTAGGGTTTAGGGTTTAGGGTTTAGGGTTTAGGGTTTAGGGTTTAGGGTTTAGGGTTTAGGGTTTAGGGTTTAGGGTTTAGGGTTTAGGGTTTAGGGTTTAGGGTTTAGGGTTTAGGGTTTAGGGTTTAGGGTTTAGGGTTTAGGGTTTAGGGTTTAGGGTTTAGGGTTTAGGGTTTAGGGTTTAGGGTTTAGGGTTTAGGGTTTAGGGTTTAGGGTTTAGGGTTTAGGGTTTAGGGTTTAGGGTTTAGGGTTTAGGGTTTAGGGTTTAGGGTTTAGGGTTTAGGGTTTAGGGTTTAGGGTTTAGGGTTTAGGGTTTAGGGTTTAGGGTTTAGGGTTTAGGGTTTAGGGTTTAGGGTTTAGGGTTTAGGGTTTAGGGTTTAGGGTTTAGGGTTTAGGGTTTAGGGTTTAGGGTTTAGGGTTTAGGGTTTAGGGTTTAGGGTTTAGGGTTTAGGGTTTAGGGTTTAGGGTTTAGGGTTTAGGGTTTAGGGTTTAGGGTTTAGGGTTTAGGGTTTAGGGTTTAGGGTTTAGGGTTTAGGGTTTAGGGTTTAGGGTTTAGGGTTTAGGGTTTAGGGTTTAGGGTTTAGGGTTTAGGGTTTAGGGTTTAGGGTTTAGGGTTTAGGGTTTAGGGTTTAGGGTTTAGGGTTTAGGGTTTAGGGTTTAGGGTTTAGGGTTTAGGGTTTAGGGTTTAGGGTTTAGGGTTTAGGGTTTAGGGTTTAGGGTTTAGGGTTTAGGGTTTAGGGTTTAGGGTTTAGGGTTTAGGGTTTAGGGTTTAGGGTTTAGGGTTTAGGGTTTAGGGTTTAGGGTTTAGGGTTTAGGGTTTAGGGTTTAGGGTTTAGGGTTTAGGGTTTAGGGTTTAGGGTTTAGGGTTTAGGGTTTAGGGTTTAGGGTTTAGGGTTTAGGGTTTAGGGTTTAGGGTTTAGGGTTTAGGGTTTAGGGTTTAGGGTTTAGGGTTTAGGGTTTAGGGTTTAGGGTTTAGGGTTTAGGGTTTAGGGTTTAGGGTTTAGGGTTTAGGGTTTAGGGTTTAGGGTTTAGGGTTTAGGGTTTAGGGTTTAGGGTTTAGGGTTTAGGGTTTAGGGTTTAGGGTTTAGGGTTTAGGGTTTAGGGTTTAGGGTTTAGGGTTTAGGGTTTAGGGTTTAGGGTTTAGGGTTTAGGGTTTAGGGTTTAGGGTTTAGGGTTTAGGGTTTAGGGTTTAGGGTTTAGGGTTTAGGGTTTAGGGTTTAGGGTTTAGGGTTTAGGGTTTAGGGTTTAGGGTTTAGGGTTTAGGGTTTAGGGTTTAGGGTTTAGGGTTTAGGGTTTAGGGTTTAGGGTTTAGGGTTTAGGGTTTAGGGTTTAGGGTTTAGGGTTTAGGGTTTAGGGTTTAGGGTTTAGGGTTTAGGGTTTAGGGTTTAGGGTTTAGGGTTTAGGGTTTAGGGTTTAGGGTTTAGGGTTTAGGGTTTAGGGTTTAGGGTTTAGGGTTTAGGGTTTAGGGTTTAGGGTTTAGGGTTTAGGGTTTAGGGTTTAGGGTTTAGGGTTTAGGGTTTAGGGTTTAGGGTTTAGGGTTTAGGGTTTAGGGTTTAGGGTTTAGGGTTTAGGGTTTAGGGTTTAGGGTTTAGGGTTTAGGGTTTAGGGTTTAGGGTTTAGGGTTTAGGGTTTAGGGTTTAGGGTTTAGGGTTTAGGGTTTAGGGTTTAGGGTTTAGGGTTTAGGGTTTAGGGTTTAGGGTTTAGGGTTTAGGGTTTAGGGTTTAGGGTTTAGGGTTTAGGGTTTAGGGTTTAGGGTTTAGGGTTTAGGGTTTAGGGTTTAGGGTTTAGGGTTTAGGGTTTAGGGTTTAGGGTTTAGGGTTTAGGGTTTAGGGTTTAGGGTTTAGGGTTTAGGGTTTAGGGTTTAGGGTTTAGGGTTTAGGGTTTAGGGTTTAGGGTTTAGGGTTTAGGGTTTAGGGTTTAGGGTTTAGGGTTTAGGGTTTAGGGTTTAGGGTTTAGGGTTTAGGGTTTAGGGTTTAGGGTTTAGGGTTTAGGGTTTAGGGTTTAGGGTTTAGGGTTTAGGGTTTAGGGTTTAGGGTTTAGGGTTTAGGGTTTAGGGTTTAGGGTTTAGGGTTTAGGGTTTAGGGTTTAGGGTTTAGGGTTTAGGGTTTAGGGTTTAGGGTTTAGGGTTTAGGGTTTAGGGTTTAGGGTTTAGGGTTTAGGGTTTAGGGTTTAGGGTTTAGGGTTTAGGGTTTAGGGTTTAGGGTTTAGGGTTTAGGGTTTAGGGTTTAGGGTTTAGGGTTTAGGGTTTAGGGTTTAGGGTTTAGGGTTTAGGGTTTAGGGTTTAGGGTTTAGGGTTTAGGGTTTAGGGTTTAGGGTTTAGGGTTTAGGGTTTAGGGTTTAGGGTTTAGGGTTTAGGGTTTAGGGTTTAGGGTTTAGGGTTTAGGGTTTAGGGTTTAGGGTTTAGGGTTTAGGGTTTAGGGTTTAGGGTTTAGGGTTTAGGGTTTAGGGTTTAGGGTTTAGGGTTTAGGGTTTAGGGTTTAGGGTTTAGGGTTTAGGGTTTAGGGTTTAGGGTTTAGGGTTTAGGGTTTAGGGTTTAGGGTTTAGGGTTTAGGGTTTAGGGTTTAGGGTTTAGGGTTTAGGGTTTAGGGTTTAGGGTTTAGGGTTTAGGGTTTAGGGTTTAGGGTTTAGGGTTTAGGGTTTAGGGTTTAGGGTTTAGGGTTTAGGGTTTAGGGTTTAGGGTTTAGGGTTTAGGGTTTAGGGTTTAGGGTTTAGGGTTTAGGGTTTAGGGTTTAGGGTTTAGGGTTTAGGGTTTAGGGTTTAGGGTTTAGGGTTTAGGGTTTAGGGTTTAGGGTTTAGGGTTTAGGGTTTAGGGTTTAGGGTTTAGGGTTTAGGGTTTAGGGTTTAGGGTTTAGGGTTTAGGGTTTAGGGTTTAGGGTTTAGGGTTTAGGGTTTAGGGTTTAGGGTTTAGGGTTTAGGGTTTAGGGTTTAGGGTTTAGGGTTTAGGGTTTAGGGTTTAGGGTTTAGGGTTTAGGGTTTAGGGTTTAGGGTTTAGGGTTTAGGGTTTAGGGTTTAGGGTTTAGGGTTTAGGGTTTAGGGTTTAGGGTTTAGGGTTTAGGGTTTAGGGTTTAGGGTTTAGGGTTTAGGGTTTAGGGTTTAGGGTTTAGGGTTTAGGGTTTAGGGTTTAGGGTTTAGGGTTTAGGGTTTAGGGTTTAGGGTTTAGGGTTTAGGGTTTAGGGTTTAGGGTTTAGGGTTTAGGGTTTAGGGTTTAGGGTTTAGGGTTTAGGGTTTAGGGTTTAGGGTTTAGGGTTTAGGGTTTAGGGTTTAGGGTTTAGGGTTTAGGGTTTAGGGTTTAGGGTTTAGGGTTTAGGGTTTAGGGTTTAGGGTTTAGGGTTTAGGGTTTAGGGTTTAGGGTTTAGGGTTTAGGGTTTAGGGTTTAGGGTTTAGGGTTTAGGGTTTAGGGTTTAGGGTTTAGGGTTTAGGGTTTAGGGTTTAGGGTTTAGGGTTTAGGGTTTAGGGTTTAGGGTTTAGGGTTTAGGGTTTAGGGTTTAGGGTTTAGGGTTTAGGGTTTAGGGTTTAGGGTTTAGGGTTTAGGGTTTAGGGTTTAGGGTTTAGGGTTTAGGGTTTAGGGTTTAGGGTTTAGGGTTTAGGGTTTAGGGTTTAGGGTTTAGGGTTTAGGGTTTAGGGTTTAGGGTTTAGGGTTTAGGGTTTAGGGTTTAGGGTTTAGGGTTTAGGGTTTAGGGTTTAGGGTTTAGGGTTTAGGGTTTAGGGTTTAGGGTTTAGGGTTTAGGGTTTAGGGTTTAGGGTTTAGGGTTTAGGGTTTAGGGTTTAGGGTTTAGGGTTTAGGGTTTAGGGTTTAGGGTTTAGGGTTTAGGGTTTAGGGTTTAGGGTTTAGGGTTTAGGGTTTAGGGTTTAGGGTTTAGGGTTTAGGGTTTAGGGTTTAGGGTTTAGGGTTTAGGGTTTAGGGTTTAGGGTTTAGGGTTTAGGGTTTAGGGTTTAGGGTTTAGGGTTTAGGGTTTAGGGTTTAGGGTTTAGGGTTTAGGGTTTAGGGTTTAGGGTTTAGGGTTTAGGGTTTAGGGTTTAGGGTTTAGGGTTTAGGGTTTAGGGTTTAGGGTTTAGGGTTTAGGGTTTAGGGTTTAGGGTTTAGGGTTTAGGGTTTAGGGTTTAGGGTTTAGGGTTTAGGGTTTAGGGTTTAGGGTTTAGGGTTTAGGGTTTAGGGTTTAGGGTTTAGGGTTTAGGGTTTAGGGTTTAGGGTTTAGGGTTTAGGGTTTAGGGTTTAGGGTTTAGGGTTTAGGGTTTAGGGTTTAGGGTTTAGGGTTTAGGGTTTAGGGTTTAGGGTTTAGGGTTTAGGGTTTAGGGTTTAGGGTTTAGGGTTTAGGGTTTAGGGTTTAGGGTTTAGGGTTTAGGGTTTAGGGTTTAGGGTTTAGGGTTTAGGGTTTAGGGTTTAGGGTTTAGGGTTTAGGGTTTAGGGTTTAGGGTTTAGGGTTTAGGGTTTAGGGTTTAGGGTTTAGGGTTTAGGGTTTAGGGTTTAGGGTTTAGGGTTTAGGGTTTAGGGTTTAGGGTTTAGGGTTTAGGGTTTAGGGTTTAGGGTTTAGGGTTTAGGGTTTAGGGTTTAGGGTTTAGGGTTTAGGGTTTAGGGTTTAGGGTTTAGGGTTTAGGGTTTAGGGTTTAGGGTTTAGGGTTTAGGGTTTAGGGTTTAGGGTTTAGGGTTTAGGGTTTAGGGTTTAGGGTTTAGGGTTTAGGGTTTAGGGTTTAGGGTTTAGGGTTTAGGGTTTAGGGTTTAGGGTTTAGGGTTTAGGGTTTAGGGTTTAGGGTTTAGGGTTTAGGGTTTAGGGTTTAGGGTTTAGGGTTTAGGGTTTAGGGTTTAGGGTTTAGGGTTTAGGGTTTAGGGTTTAGGGTTTAGGGTTTAGGGTTTAGGGTTTAGGGTTTAGGGTTTAGGGTTTAGGGTTTAGGGTTTAGGGTTTAGGGTTTAGGGTTTAGGGTTTAGGGTTTAGGGTTTAGGGTTTAGGGTTTAGGGTTTAGGGTTTAGGGTTTAGGGTTTAGGGTTTAGGGTTTAGGGTTTAGGGTTTAGGGTTTAGGGTTTAGGGTTTAGGGTTTAGGGTTTAGGGTTTAGGGTTTAGGGTTTAGGGTTTAGGGTTTAGGGTTTAGGGTTTAGGGTTTAGGGTTTAGGGTTTAGGGTTTAGGGTTTAGGGTTTAGGGTTTAGGGTTTAGGGTTTAGGGTTTAGGGTTTAGGGTTTAGGGTTTAGGGTTTAGGGTTTAGGGTTTAGGGTTTAGGGTTTAGGGTTTAGGGTTTAGGGTTTAGGGTTTAGGGTTTAGGGTTTAGGGTTTAGGGTTTAGGGTTTAGGGTTTAGGGTTTAGGGTTTAGGGTTTAGGGTTTAGGGTTTAGGGTTTAGGGTTTAGGGTTTAGGGTTTAGGGTTTAGGGTTTAGGGTTTAGGGTTTAGGGTTTAGGGTTTAGGGTTTAGGGTTTAGGGTTTAGGGTTTAGGGTTTAGGGTTTAGGGTTTAGGGTTTAGGGTTTAGGGTTTAGGGTTTAGGGTTTAGGGTTTAGGGTTTAGGGTTTAGGGTTTAGGGTTTAGGGTTTAGGGTTTAGGGTTTAGGGTTTAGGGTTTAGGGTTTAGGGTTTAGGGTTTAGGGTTTAGGGTTTAGGGTTTAGGGTTTAGGGTTTAGGGTTTAGGGTTTAGGGTTTAGGGTTTAGGGTTTAGGGTTTAGGGTTTAGGGTTTAGGGTTTAGGGTTTAGGGTTTAGGGTTTAGGGTTTAGGGTTTAGGGTTTAGGGTTTAGGGTTTAGGGTTTAGGGTTTAGGGTTTAGGGTTTAGGGTTTAGGGTTTAGGGTTTAGGGTTTAGGGTTTAGGGTTTAGGGTTTAGGGTTTAGGGTTTAGGGTTTAGGGTTTAGGGTTTAGGGTTTAGGGTTTAGGGTTTAGGGTTTAGGGTTTAGGGTTTAGGGTTTAGGGTTTAGGGTTTAGGGTTTAGGGTTTAGGGTTTAGGGTTTAGGGTTTAGGGTTTAGGGTTTAGGGTTTAGGGTTTAGGGTTTAGGGTTTAGGGTTTAGGGTTTAGGGTTTAGGGTTTAGGGTTTAGGGTTTAGGGTTTAGGGTTTAGGGTTTAGGGTTTAGGGTTTAGGGTTTAGGGTTTAGGGTTTAGGGTTTAGGGTTTAGGGTTTAGGGTTTAGGGTTTAGGGTTTAGGGTTTAGGGTTTAGGGTTTAGGGTTTAGGGTTTAGGGTTTAGGGTTTAGGGTTTAGGGTTTAGGGTTTAGGGTTTAGGGTTTAGGGTTTAGGGTTTAGGGTTTAGGGTTTAGGGTTTAGGGTTTAGGGTTTAGGGTTTAGGGTTTAGGGTTTAGGGTTTAGGGTTTAGGGTTTAGGGTTTAGGGTTTAGGGTTTAGGGTTTAGGGTTTAGGGTTTAGGGTTTAGGGTTTAGGGTTTAGGGTTTAGGGTTTAGGGTTTAGGGTTTAGGGTTTAGGGTTTAGGGTTTAGGGTTTAGGGTTTAGGGTTTAGGGTTTAGGGTTTAGGGTTTAGGGTTTAGGGTTTAGGGTTTAGGGTTTAGGGTTTAGGGTTTAGGGTTTAGGGTTTAGGGTTTAGGGTTTAGGGTTTAGGGTTTAGGGTTTAGGGTTTAGGGTTTAGGGTTTAGGGTTTAGGGTTTAGGGTTTAGGGTTTAGGGTTTAGGGTTTAGGGTTTAGGGTTTAGGGTTTAGGGTTTAGGGTTTAGGGTTTAGGGTTTAGGGTTTAGGGTTTAGGGTTTAGGGTTTAGGGTTTAGGGTTTAGGGTTTAGGGTTTAGGGTTTAGGGTTTAGGGTTTAGGGTTTAGGGTTTAGGGTTTAGGGTTTAGGGTTTAGGGTTTAGGGTTTAGGGTTTAGGGTTTAGGGTTTAGGGTTTAGGGTTTAGGGTTTAGGGTTTAGGGTTTAGGGTTTAGGGTTTAGGGTTTAGGGTTTAGGGTTTAGGGTTTAGGGTTTAGGGTTTAGGGTTTAGGGTTTAGGGTTTAGGGTTTAGGGTTTAGGGTTTAGGGTTTAGGGTTTAGGGTTTAGGGTTTAGGGTTTAGGGTTTAGGGTTTAGGGTTTAGGGTTTAGGGTTTAGGGTTTAGGGTTTAGGGTTTAGGGTTTAGGGTTTAGGGTTTAGGGTTTAGGGTTTAGGGTTTAGGGTTTAGGGTTTAGGGTTTAGGGTTTAGGGTTTAGGGTTTAGGGTTTAGGGTTTAGGGTTTAGGGTTTAGGGTTTAGGGTTTAGGGTTTAGGGTTTAGGGTTTAGGGTTTAGGGTTTAGGGTTTAGGGTTTAGGGTTTAGGGTTTAGGGTTTAGGGTTTAGGGTTTAGGGTTTAGGGTTTAGGGTTTAGGGTTTAGGGTTTAGGGTTTAGGGTTTAGGGTTTAGGGTTTAGGGTTTAGGGTTTAGGGTTTAGGGTTTAGGGTTTAGGGTTTAGGGTTTAGGGTTTAGGGTTTAGGGTTTAGGGTTTAGGGTTTAGGGTTTAGGGTTTAGGGTTTAGGGTTTAGGGTTTAGGGTTTAGGGTTTAGGGTTTAGGGTTTAGGGTTTAGGGTTTAGGGTTTAGGGTTTAGGGTTTAGGGTTTAGGGTTTAGGGTTTAGGGTTTAGGGTTTAGGGTTTAGGGTTTAGGGTTTAGGGTTTAGGGTTTAGGGTTTAGGGTTTAGGGTTTAGGGTTTAGGGTTTAGGGTTTAGGGTTTAGGGTTTAGGGTTTAGGGTTTAGGGTTTAGGGTTTAGGGTTTAGGGTTTAGGGTTTAGGGTTTAGGGTTTAGGGTTTAGGGTTTAGGGTTTAGGGTTTAGGGTTTAGGGTTTAGGGTTTAGGGTTTAGGGTTTAGGGTTTAGGGTTTAGGGTTTAGGGTTTAGGGTTTAGGGTTTAGGGTTTAGGGTTTAGGGTTTAGGGTTTAGGGTTTAGGGTTTAGGGTTTAGGGTTTAGGGTTTAGGGTTTAGGGTTTAGGGTTTAGGGTTTAGGGTTTAGGGTTTAGGGTTTAGGGTTTAGGGTTTAGGGTTTAGGGTTTAGGGTTTAGGGTTTAGGGTTTAGGGTTTAGGGTTTAGGGTTTAGGGTTTAGGGTTTAGGGTTTAGGGTTTAGGGTTTAGGGTTTAGGGTTTAGGGTTTAGGGTTTAGGGTTTAGGGTTTAGGGTTTAGGGTTTAGGGTTTAGGGTTTAGGGTTTAGGGTTTAGGGTTTAGGGTTTAGGGTTTAGGGTTTAGGGTTTAGGGTTTAGGGTTTAGGGTTTAGGGTTTAGGGTTTAGGGTTTAGGGTTTAGGGTTTAGGGTTTAGGGTTTAGGGTTTAGGGTTTAGGGTTTAGGGTTTAGGGTTTAGGGTTTAGGGTTTAGGGTTTAGGGTTTAGGGTTTAGGGTTTAGGGTTTAGGGTTTAGGGTTTAGGGTTTAGGGTTTAGGGTTTAGGGTTTAGGGTTTAGGGTTTAGGGTTTAGGGTTTAGGGTTTAGGGTTTAGGGTTTAGGGTTTAGGGTTTAGGGTTTAGGGTTTAGGGTTTAGGGTTTAGGGTTTAGGGTTTAGGGTTTAGGGTTTAGGGTTTAGGGTTTAGGGTTTAGGGTTTAGGGTTTAGGGTTTAGGGTTTAGGGTTTAGGGTTTAGGGTTTAGGGTTTAGGGTTTAGGGTTTAGGGTTTAGGGTTTAGGGTTTAGGGTTTAGGGTTTAGGGTTTAGGGTTTAGGGTTTAGGGTTTAGGGTTTAGGGTTTAGGGTTTAGGGTTTAGGGTTTAGGGTTTAGGGTTTAGGGTTTAGGGTTTAGGGTTTAGGGTTTAGGGTTTAGGGTTTAGGGTTTAGGGTTTAGGGTTTAGGGTTTAGGGTTTAGGGTTTAGGGTTTAGGGTTTAGGGTTTAGGGTTTAGGGTTTAGGGTTTAGGGTTTAGGGTTTAGGGTTTAGGGTTTAGGGTTTAGGGTTTAGGGTTTAGGGTTTAGGGTTTAGGGTTTAGGGTTTAGGGTTTAGGGTTTAGGGTTTAGGGTTTAGGGTTTAGGGTTTAGGGTTTAGGGTTTAGGGTTTAGGGTTTAGGGTTTAGGGTTTAGGGTTTAGGGTTTAGGGTTTAGGGTTTAGGGTTTAGGGTTTAGGGTTTAGGGTTTAGGGTTTAGGGTTTAGGGTTTAGGGTTTAGGGTTTAGGGTTTAGGGTTTAGGGTTTAGGGTTTAGGGTTTAGGGTTTAGGGTTTAGGGTTTAGGGTTTAGGGTTTAGGGTTTAGGGTTTAGGGTTTAGGGTTTAGGGTTTAGGGTTTAGGGTTTAGGGTTTAGGGTTTAGGGTTTAGGGTTTAGGGTTTAGGGTTTAGGGTTTAGGGTTTAGGGTTTAGGGTTTAGGGTTTAGGGTTTAGGGTTTAGGGTTTAGGGTTTAGGGTTTAGGGTTTAGGGTTTAGGGTTTAGGGTTTAGGGTTTAGGGTTTAGGGTTTAGGGTTTAGGGTTTAGGGTTTAGGGTTTAGGGTTTAGGGTTTAGGGTTTAGGGTTTAGGGTTTAGGGTTTAGGGTTTAGGGTTTAGGGTTTAGGGTTTAGGGTTTAGGGTTTAGGGTTTAGGGTTTAGGGTTTAGGGTTTAGGGTTTAGGGTTTAGGGTTTAGGGTTTAGGGTTTAGGGTTTAGGGTTTAGGGTTTAGGGTTTAGGGTTTAGGGTTTAGGGTTTAGGGTTTAGGGTTTAGGGTTTAGGGTTTAGGGTTTAGGGTTTAGGGTTTAGGGTTTAGGGTTTAGGGTTTAGGGTTTAGGGTTTAGGGTTTAGGGTTTAGGGTTTAGGGTTTAGGGTTTAGGGTTTAGGGTTTAGGGTTTAGGGTTTAGGGTTTAGGGTTTAGGGTTTAGGGTTTAGGGTTTAGGGTTTAGGGTTTAGGGTTTAGGGTTTAGGGTTTAGGGTTTAGGGTTTAGGGTTTAGGGTTTAGGGTTTAGGGTTTAGGGTTTAGGGTTTAGGGTTTAGGGTTTAGGGTTTAGGGTTTAGGGTTTAGGGTTTAGGGTTTAGGGTTTAGGGTTTAGGGTTTAGGGTTTAGGGT